>CM050418.1:16701613-17012168 GCA_027564155.1 Gymnocypris eckloni scoliostomus | reverse complement strand
CTTAGATCTTTGAGTTCAGCTCATGAAAATGGGGCAAAAACAAAAGTGTTGCATTTATAATTTTGGTCAGTGTATAAATACACATACAGTATATATTTAGAAAATATATTTACATGTTTACTTTATACATGTATATCATAAGTCAGCATCAGCAAGTAAGTCTGGCATGAGGCCAAAAACAAATTTCGGCACTAGCTGGCGGGCCAGAACATAGTCAAATGGTAATTTAAGATATTATTTTATGAAAAATGCAACTAGAATTGCCTGTGACCGATAGTTACAGTGTATTTTGTAAATGGTAGTGAGCTGTTACTCTGGCAGAGTATGTGAGCGGAGTGGAGCGTCAACAATTTCTCCTCCGCGCTCTGAGCATTTAATAATGACTCCGCTCCGGGTTCACCATTTCTCGCTCCGCTCCTCACTTACTGACTGATATCAGAAACACCGCTCCGCATTTAAAGTATTTCAGTATGTTTGAAATCTCACAGTTCTGTTCATCACATATATTAAAATATAAAATAAAATAACATAAATAAATTTAGTTTGTGATGAAAATAACATTACGTTATCGTCAGATATTTTACCTATAGATCAATACATTTCTTGTAGATTTCTGCTCATTCGAAATCAGATACAGATGAAGTAGCACTGTAAGATTACATTTGTTTGAATGCATTATCTAGAGAGCGATTGCATGTGAACAAGTGTTGTAGTAAATCATGATTTCAGCTGAAAATATTCAGAAGGAACAAATCAATTCCCTGAGAACTATAACTTACCGCTCATGTCCACCGCAGTCATCATAGCCTTCACATTCTTTCTGATTTGAGTGATCCTTTTCTACCTAGCTAGCTAAATATGTTTAACACGTGAATTCAGTCTATATGCAGTTATATTAGGGGCCGTTGGCCTTGAATTGTACTCGTGGTGGAGCGCTCTTTAAGCGAGTGATAGCCACGACGTTCTGACTTTAAAAAATCCGGTCCTCACGCCAGTAAAAATCACACCGCTCAACTCCGCTTCGCTCATACTCTGATTGTGAGTAACTGTTACTGTCATGACCGATCTATTTCAGAACCAGCCACCATCAAAATAATCTGGCTATGGGCCCGGGCCAGAAATTATTGCTGGCGGGCCAACTGTTGCCGGCCACTGATGTATATATTCATATTCTTATATTTTATGTATAAATATATTTAATATAAACATAACATATTTTACTTAAATATATACATGCATGTGCTTGTATTTATATATACATAATAAATATACAGTACACGCACATATATTATGTAAACAAACTTTTATTTGGGATGCGTGTAATCGCGATTAATTTATCACACACACACACACACGCACACACACATATTGATGGAACACATATCTGATATAATAAAACTTGTACTTTAATCATTTTAGAATGTAATTTCAAAAATAATAATTTAATAAAAAAATTATATTTTAAAAAGTCATTAAAAATGTATTTCTAAAATCTATCAGGCACCATCTTGCGGCGCTGGAAGAGGAACTGGTTTGACCTCTGGTCAGATGGACGTCTGGTCTTCTACGATGACCAGCAGCGGCGGGACATGGAAGACGAGATCCACATGAAGGTGGACTGCATTAACATCCGCAACGCCAGCGCGTGTAGAGGTGTGTGTGATCCGCACTTCAGTCTTCATATGCCGTCTTTCCTTCTGCTTTCGAACCGCGGAAGATGTGAAAACCTCAAAAGTGCCTTCTTATGTAGTGCTTGACAGATTTTTGCAAGTCGTTAGTCCAACAGAGGATGGAAAAAGTAAATAAGCAACCTGGAAAAGTCCTCATGTGGTCATATTATTCATTATTTATTTCCAGAGCTCACGCCACCTGAGGGCAAAAGCAAAGACTCCCTCCTGCAGATCGTCTGCCGGGACGGTCGAATCATCAGCGTCTGCGCAGACAGTGCAGACGATGCTTTGTGAGTCAAATTTTCTATTATTATTTGAAAAGTGTTCTTCAAAATTCTATAGTTTTGATACTAACTCGATGTATTTTGGCACAGAGCTTGGAGCATGGCACTTCAGGATGCCAGACTCAACACTGTGAGTTACACAAAATCAGTCTGAGTGGGAAAATACTTTCACATTTAAGCTTCCCAGTAGCGCAGCTTCTGGAGCTGATTTCAGAAGCGGTACAGACGCATTTGCTGACATGGCTTGGTGTGTTTTGTAGATTGTGCCGCCGCCTCAGTTCGGTTTTGCCGAGGACGTCGTAGCGTCAGCTCCTCCACCCTATTCTGAATTAAACCCAACTCAGCAGGTAATACATTTGAAGAAAAATGACAAATGGTGATTTCTACAAAAAATCCTTTATTTTACTTGGATATCCAGCTTATGTTGTTGCATGTGTTTTAAAACTCTTTTTAGATGTTGACTGTCATTTCTGTTTGATTATAAACTTGTTTGACCAGGAAGAACAATTGAGGTCGGATTATGTTTACAAGCAATGCTTGAACATATATTGGCTGCTATAAAAAGAATACCGATCCCAATAAAACACTGCTTCAAATGATGCTTTCCGTTTGAACTAGTTCATCTGATCAAAACAGGACACTAATGTAGATTGTTTTCCGATTTTTGTTTTTATGTTTTGGCTAATATTCTAATTAGCATTTTTTTTTTATAAAATGAATAGATCCTTTTAGGGCCGACGTCACAATTACTCACGGCGTTAGCTGGAGGCAAAAATATGTGAAAACTGGAAGCGGCCAATTCAAACCAGCACTGATTCGCCTACACAAGGAGCTTAAAATATCATCTTGTTGTGATGTTGGGCGCCAGAATCGATGTAGTGTCGAGGCTTCAATTTGAAATTTGATCACATACTTGCTGCCACTGCCAGACAAAAAAAACGATGACAGCTGTGGTTAAACATGATAAAACGAGCGGACTGCACAGAAACCATCATCAAACATGATCACGTTTGCAGCACACACTTATCAGAAAAGGTTCAATAAAGTATGTCTTTTGTTGTTATGGGTGTTATGGGGACAAGCGGTCAGAAGACTCATTCTGCTTCCAGTTAAGCTCCGCCCACTGACAAACATCACAGTGTTTACTAACAGAAAAAGGGTCTATTATAATTGATAATTTTTTCAATTATAATTTATTAAATGTATAATATAATTAGATAATTATAATTCTTTATCACATTTCTTTTATTATATACAGGTGCATGTTGTGGAAAAGTTCATTTATTTCAGTAATTCAACTCAAATTGTGAAACTCGTTTCTTAAATAAATTCAATGAACACAGACTGAAGTAGTTTAAGTCTTTGGTTATTTTAATTGTGATGATTTTGGCTCACATTTAACAAAAACCCACCAATTAACTATCTCAACAAATTAGAATATGGTGACATGCCAATCAACTAATCAACTCAAAACACCTGCAGAGGTTTCCTGAGCCTTCAAAATGGTCTCTCAGTTTGGTTCACTAGGCTACACAATCATGGGGAAGACTGCTGATCTGACAGTTGTCCAGAAGACAATCATTGACACCCTTCACAAGGAGGGTAAGCCACAAACATTCATTGCCAAAAGAAGCTGTCTGTTCACAGAGTGCTGTATCCAAGCATGTTAACAGAAAGTTGAGTGGAAGGAAAAGTGTGGAAGAAAAAGATGCACAACCAACCGAGAGAACCGCAGCCTTATGAGGATTGTCAAGCAAAATTGATTCAAGAATTTGGGTGAACTTCACAAGAAATGGACTGAGGCTGGTGTCAAGGCATAAAAAGCCACCACACATAGAAGTGTCAAGGAATTTGGCTACAGTTGTCGTCAGAGGCATCTTACCTGGGCTAAGGAGAAGAAGAACTGGACTATTGCCCAGTGGTCCAAAGTCCTCTTTTCAGATGAGAGCAAGTTTTGTATTTCCTTTGGAAACCAAGGTCCTAGATTCTGGAGGAAGGGTGGAGAAGCTCATAGCCCAAGTTGCTTGAAGTCCAGTGTTAAGTTTCCACAGTCTGTGGTGATTTGGGGTACAATGTCATCTGCTGGTGTTGGTCCATTGTGTTTTTTGAAAACCAACGTCACTGCACCCATTTACCAATACATTTTGGAGCACTTCATGCTTCCTTCTGCTGACCAGCTTTTTAAAGATGCTGATTTAATTTTCCAGCAGGATTTGGCACCTGCCCACACTGCCAAAAGCACCAAAAGTTGGTTAAATTACTGTGGTGTTGGTGTGCTTGACTGTCCAGCAAACTCACCAGACCTGAACCCCAGAGAGAATCTATGGGTTATTGTCAAGAGGAAAATGAGAAACAAGAGACCAAAAAAATCAGATGAGCTGAAGGCCACAGTCAAAGAAACCTGGGCTTCCATACCACCTCAGCAGTGCCACAAACTGATCACCTCCATGTCACGCCGAATTGAGGCAGTAATTAAAGCAAAAGGAGCCTCTACCAAGTATTGAGCACATATACAGTAAATTAACATACTTTCCAGAAGGCCAACTATTCACTAAAAATGTTTTATGAAGTATTCTAATTTGTTGAGATTGAATTGGTGTTTTTTTGTTAAATGTGAGCCAAAATCATCACAATTAAAAGAACCAAAGACTTAAACTACTTTAAATTAATACATTAAACAGGCTATTTTGAGTACCCCATTACAGTCACTTTACAGTTAGTGCTATCATACAAATACACTTACTTGTAGATTTAAAATATCCAACTACAAACATTTCAGCAAAATTGATATTTTAGTCCGAGTTATTGCGCTCCTATTTCATTGCGCTGTCTGTTTGGCGTGCATGCGCGCAGCGGCGCACGTTCAGAACCAAGTCTGTGGAGTTTAGCGGAGAATCACAAAATAGAAATATTTCCATGGCTGTCTAACATTTACAGATGGAGAATATACCTGTGACATGTAAGTTATGCATTTAGGAAAATAGCTCATAGCTCAAACAGCGCGTCTCTGTCAGGGCACACGCAGCCTTTCTGTCAGACCTGCTTTAAACTCAAAGATGTATCATTGCTGATACATGTTATTTATTATCATTTAGTCATATGATCGCAAGGTTCGTGTTTACGCTGTTAATATGCACGTTCGCTAGCAAGCTAATTTCTTAATCTAGTAATTACATGTTTTTTTTAAGTTGAACTTCCATGAATTTGACATGACGTTAGGCTCTCTTGTGTGAGACGCGAGTGCAACGATGATAGATGTCTCTAGAAAATGCAATAAATATGCGTTCTGTGTGAACGGCTTGGTTTCAGTTTTGAGCTGAACAATATCTTCTCCACATTGATGTTCTCGTTTTCCGCAATATTTTGAATGTACAGCACCGCATCGAACTAGACAAGCTGCCTGACGGACACCTAAAATTAGAATGCAGCATTTTGCATTCGAATGTGGATTTTATTTTTAAATTTGACGAATATTCAAAATTCGATTTATTTATTTTATTTATTTATTTTTGACAGCCCTAATATAAATATTATATATATATATATGTATTTAAATGTTATGAGCATCCAGGAAAAAGTTTAGAACTATATATTTATGCTAGTGCTATCAAATGATTAATCGCATCCAAAATAAGTGTTTGTTTACATGATATATGAGTGTGTATTGTGTATATTTATGTATATATAAATACATATACTGTATGTGTTTGTATTTATATGAGTGTGTACTGTGTATATTTATGTATATATAAATACATACACATACAGTATATATTTTAAATATTTACATGTTTATATTCATATAATTTATATCATATAGAAATATTTTTAATATATAAAAGTAACATATTTTTCTTTGATATACAATTGTGTGTATTTATATATACACCATACACACTCATATAATATGTAAACAAACACTTTTATTTTGGATGTGATTAATTGTTTAACAGCACTATTTTATACTAAATCGAATAAGGAGCCGATAGATCATGCATCCCTGATTTTCCTCTAGGTTTTCTATCCTGATGGATACGGTGGATATGTTCCTCATCCTCCTTATGCCACACAGATGGTCTATTCCGCAGATGGCCAGCAGTATGCAGTTGCCTACCCGTATCATTATCAAGGTAACAGGAAGTTTGTTGACTTTTGACAAATAAACTTTATGTAGTTTGGTTGACGTTTATTCGTGTCCATCAGGCGGATACGCACCCGGCGTCAACCACGTGATCATGCAGGAGCGCCGGCGTGACGACACAGGTGACGTTGCTCTGGGGATGCTGGCCGGTGCTGCGACAGGATTGGCCCTCGGCTCCCTGTTTTCCGTATTCTAATGTGTTTGTGTGAACCCAGCCCAACCCCACCTGGCCTACAGCGCAGGAAACCCTTCCTGTGTTGTTCTAACTTTGCCTTTACGCCCCGTAATGCGCAGGTCTGATAATGTAGCCGGGCTGGGCGAACATTCGCTTACTTTTCTGTGTTTGTCTTTGAACCAAAGCTTATGTACTTCTGATTAGGCACCAACAAACGCGTTTGCTTTGCAAATTTAATCTGTAGCATACAAAGATATACACTAAAATATTGGCGGCTGGACTTAAGATAAGGGTAATCAGTGAGGTTTATAGATCAGTCGCTGTTTAGAAACACAAAGTGTCTATTGTTGAGTCTAAAAATGTGTTGATTTTATACTAACGATTACGTAAGAAATGACCGGGCCTTGATGAGATGAATGATAGGCAAATAGTCTTTCCTTGTTACTTCTAATTAGAAAAGAAACCGTTTTTAGTGTCGTTTGCAGATGTAAAGCCAAAATTGTGTTGAATATGTTTGCGACCGTCTCGGTTAAAAGGAATAGATCTCTCAAAAATGAAAATCCAGTAGTAATATTTTGTCTTTTTTTTTCTGTAAAAAGGCACACACGTACACATCTGTTTCATCAATTTAAAAAAAACAAAACAGACATATGAATGAATATATGAGTATATATATATATATATATGTCTGTTTTGTTTAAATTGTTTAATTGGTGAAAATATTTGTAAAAAAAAAAAAAATTTGGCGGAAATATCTTAAATATTAAATTAATACAAATGAAATATTGATTGTTATTGAATGGCAAACAGCAGCCTGGACATTTTGTTAAATACAATAAAAATCATGTGATTTCAAGAAATTGGAGGGTGAGTAAATAATGGTAGAATTTTCATTTTTGTGCGAAATATTCATTTAAATCTAATTTGACAGGAAAACCCGTAATAATACTGATGATGATGTATAATTAATACTATGACGGTGATTGTGATGTAATTCAGGAAAGAGTAAAGAGTGCGTCCTTAAATCTGCCGCACCTTTTCTAAAAGTTTTTCCTTTCTTTGTCTGTTTTTTGTGGCGGCCTTCATTTAACTCATTTAATTGTTTATTTATACTCGTGTTATCAAGTGTGTATTTTTCAATTTTTTGTGGACACTTTACACTTTCTTTGAGATTTATTTACTTTGAAAAATGTGATTGGTTTTGTCTTGATCTCTAATTTTGTCTTTTTTTTCTCTTGATCTCTAATTTTGTCTTTTTTCTCTCGATCTCTAATTTTGTGACTTTTCTCTTTGTGAGTTAATACAAAATGTAAAACATTGTTCACAATGTTTGTGATGGATGTGATAAGGGAAATTTCAGGGAAAAGTCAGGTTGACGTGATCGGTTAGATTTACACAATTATGTAATAATTTGTTCTTTACTGTACTTTGACTTTGTTGTGTTTACATAATCGGTATAATCATGAGTATATAAGTGATAATAATCGTAAATGTGTAATGCATAAAGATAAAAGATCAGTGGATTTCAGGTGATGGTTTATTTCAGCTCAGGTCCTTTGTATTTAAATGTTTGTGACTGAGTGTAATGGACCAGTGATTTAGAAAAATGACATTTTTCATCTGACACCATACTTTATTACTTATATGCTTATATCTGTTTTTCTTAATTGCTTTGCTGTTTGAACCTAAAATAACATATATATAAATATTATATATATATAATATTATATAAATATTATAATATATATATATATATATAAAGTGAATATATTCACATAATCACCTGTGTTATTTATAAACTATTAAAATACGAAGTCTTGTGATTCTTTGGGTCAGTTAATTTATTACGTTTCAGCTTGCAATTGTTTATAATAAAACACTACAACATTACATAAAGAAAATATAGAATTTTTATAGGCTAGAAAAAAAGTCACATTAGGTCACATGGCGTGAATAAAAGCACGTGCTCACGTAAATTACGATACTGAATTTCGCTGCGTCACCTGCTGTTTAGTGTTATTATTTGCTTGCGATTACTTTCAAGCAGTGTACAGGTGCATCTCAATAAATTAGTGGAATGAATGTCGTGGAAAAGTTCATTTATTTCAGTAATTCAAGTCAAATTGTTAAACTCGTGTATTAAATAAATGTAATGCACACAGACTGAAGAAGTTTACGTCTTTGGTTCTTTTAATTGTGATGATTTTGGCTCACATTTAACAAAAACCCACCAACTCACTATCTCAACAAATTAGAATAATCTCAACAAATTATAAAAGTTTTTTGTTGGTCTTATGAAGTATTCTAATTTTTTGAGATAGTTAATTGGTGGGTTTTTGTTAAATGTGAGCCAAAATCATCACAATTAAAATATCCAAAGACTTAAACTACTTCAGTCTGTGTGCATTTCATTTATTTAATACACGAGTTTCACAATTTGACTTGAATTACTGAAATACATGAACTTTTCCACGACATTCAAATTTATTGAGATGCACCTGTATATTATAGGCATTAGATGAAAGTAAAAACGGTACAAGGCATGACAAACACAAAGAGCAGAATCACGAGATTAGAGGTAGTTTAAACATTTTATTTACAGACGAAAGTAGAAAAACAGAGTAGAAATACAAACACTTCAAAGGCGACAAAGAAAGAGGTCTACACCCAAAACATGAATTCGTATATTTGTAAACACTTTTTCACAGCTCACTGGTTGTCTTTGATTTTGGTCCTAAGTTATTTAGTAACTTCATTGTTAGTGGTTGTAAGACTAGTCGTTTTTTAGTCTTATTTTGGCAATAAGGTAGATAACCAGACATTGAGGCACAAGTGACCAAGTTAACAAATACAATTTATCTTTTATTTTTATTTTTATAATGAATGGATATCTGATCTGATTGTTTATGTTCAGGATAATATTAAGGCTCACAAAATTGTTACACCCCCAAAATAAATCTCAGGGTTAAAGACTGACTAAAGATTTTGAAAAATAAAATATGGAGAAGGAGCTTTGTAAACATGTAAAAATATACATAAATGCCACGTGAATCCTGCAAATATTCATCCCTCCTGGCCAAAGTCCTTAGTGAACTTCTTCAGCTTCTCCAGATCCTTCTCGTTCACAGTGGGCTTGGTATTCTCGAGTGACCTCAACATGTCCTCCTGAGACACACAGACAAGAAGATCAAAACAAGCTCTGGGAATTTAGCCTTTTTCCTCCACTTGTTGCAAACTAACCAAGCTGACTATCGGCTCCAGGAGTTTATCGCTCGCTACATCCACCCAGGTCATGTGGATCGCGCCTGGGTCGTTTGGAGAGCAGGGTGTTAAGAGGTCATCCACCACAACATCTGGGTTGTTCCATGCCTTTCCTCTGACCTGTTAAAACAGACATGAGAGGACAGATTCAGCTCGATTAGGCGCTTTACTGTGGTTCACTGAATTGTAAGATATAAAGTGGAAATTATTGTTTATTTTTATTCCATGGCAGAAAAAATTACAGAATATGGTAGTTTGTTTTCGAAATGGGATAAAAAATAAACAGAACAAATTTAATAAAAATAGAAAATAAATATTTTTATCTCAAAATTCTGACTTTTCACGCAATTTTGAGAAAAATTTGTGCTCCTGTGTGGCTCAGTGGTAGAGCATTGCATCAGCAGCGCAAAAGGTTGTGGGTTCGATTCCCAGGGAACACAGATACTAATGAAAAATGTATAACCTGAATGCAATTGTAAGTCGCTTTGGATAAAAGCGTCTGCTAAATGCATAAATGTAAAGGTAAATGTAAAAAAAAAAGTCAGAGTTGAAAGATATAAACTTTGTTTCCTCGCAATCAATCTTGCAATTCTGAATTTTTAACTGCAAGATATGAAGTCTGAGTTGTGAGATATAAATGCACAATCCTCAGAAATGTTTTTGGAATTGTCAGGAAAAAAAAGATTTAGAATTATGAGATTAAAAACTTGCAAAAAAAACGTTTATTTTATTTATATATTTTTTATTCTGTGGTGGAAAAAAGAACAGAATTTTGAAGCCTATTTCTCCCATAAAAAATGAGTAATCGTGAAGGTAATTTTAAAGATAATTAAATTGCCATTTTATCTCCAAATGTTGACTTTTTTACGAGATAAAAACTCAGAATTGTGAGATGTAAGAATTCAAAGGAAAAAAAAGGTCAGAATTTTAAGGTATAAACGTTTTCTATCTCATAAATCCGATTCTGTTCTGTGAGAAAACCTCAGAAATCCAAGATAAAAAGTTTGAATTATGAGACAAAGGCGCAATTACCTTTTTTAAAATCCCGTGGTGGAAACAAGCTTTCATACAAATGTCATTCCGTACCTTTTTGAAGTGGGATGCAGACTGAACTTTGCGGATGGGCTGCATGAGGGCGTCACGGACGACGATGCTGATGTCAGCACCTGAGTAGCCACCAGTCTTCTTCCCAAGAGTTACGAAATCATCTTCATTGAGGCTATTGGGAGTGGAGCCGAGGTGCAGCTTGAACATGGCGGAGCGAGCGTGCTGCTCAGGAAGAGGGATGTAGATGCGCTTTTCAAACCTATAACCATGAGACAATAATAAACCAGTGCCTTTCAAGAAAGGAGAATTTGTGTGATTTGCATGACGACCTTCTCCTGATGGCAGAATCCAGCGTCCAGGGATGTTCCGCTCCAAGGACCAGAATTCCTTCATTGTCATTTCCTACGCAAGTAGAATGAGAAATGAATGTTTATAATCAATAATATAATAAATAATGAAAACTATTATGAAGACAAAACATCAACAACAAAAAACTATATTAACAAAATGATTAAATAAAAATAAAAGACTTAAATTTCAATTACATTTTTTTTTAAACATTTATTAAGTTTTTGAAACATTATATATTAAACAAAAATTAGAAAGAAGAATATAAAGATTATTAAAATATTTTCTGGAAAAACTGATTAATTCACAATAATTGTATAGCATTTAGAATAGCATTATAATATTGAAAGCTATAATGAACACAAAAAAACTGTTTTTTAACAAAAATATAACTAAAATGTTGACTTTAATGTGATAAAATATAATATATATAATAATAATACAATTTAATAATACGTTAACACATTATGATACATACATAAACACATACACACAATATTTATAACAAATAAAAAAGGTAATTGTCAATTTATATCATAAACTTAGAATTCTGAGAAAATATCAGTATTTTTCCCCTCAGAATTGGACATTATAACTTATAATATATATTTCAACATTTTGAGAAAAAGTCAGAATTTTTTGATACAAACTCGCAATTGCAAAAAAAAAAAAGTCAGAATTGTGAGATACAAACTCGCAATTGCGAAAAAAAAAAAAAAGTCAGAATTGTGAGATACAAACTCGCAATTGTTAAAAAAGGCAAAATTGTAAGATATAAACTCGTAATTGTGAAAAAAGTCTAAATTGTGAGATACAAAGTCGCAATTGCGAAAAAAAGTCAGAATTGTAAGATTCAAACTCACAATTGCGAAAAGTTACAATTATGAGATACAAACTCGCAATTGCGGAAAAAAGAAAAAAGTCAGAATTGTAAGATACAAACATACAATTGTGAAAAAGCTATAATTGTGAGATACAAAATAGCAATTCTGAAAAAGCTATAATTGTGAGATACAAACTTACAATTGTGAAAAAGTTATAATTGTAAGATACAAACTTACAATTGTGAAAAAGCTATAATTGTAAGATACAAACTTACAATTGTGAAAAAGTTATAATTGTGAGATACAAAATAG
This sequence comes from Gymnocypris eckloni scoliostomus, assembly GCA_027564155.1. Lineage (NCBI taxonomy): Eukaryota > Metazoa > Chordata > Actinopteri > Cypriniformes > Cyprinidae > Gymnocypris > Gymnocypris eckloni. Next base: position 17,000,106 of record CM050418.1, on the reverse strand, counting down.
CAATTCTGAAAAAGTTATAATTGTGAGATACAAACTTACAATTGTGAAAAGTTATAATTGTAAGATACAAACTTACAATTGTGAAAAGTTATAATTGTAAGATACAAACTTACAATTGTGAAAAGTTATAATTGTAAGATACAAACTTACAATTGTGAAAAAGCTATAATTGTGAGATACAAACTTACAATTGTGAAAAAGTTATAATTGTGAGATACAAACTTACAATTGTGAAAAAGCTATAATTGTAAGATACAAACTTACAATTGTGAAAAAGTTATAATTGTGAGATACAAACTTACAATTGTGAAAAAGTTATAATTGTAAGATACAAACTTACAATTGTGAAAAAGTTATAATTGTAAGATACAAACTAACAATTGTGAAAAAGTTATAATTGTAAGATACAAACTTACAATTGTGAAAAAGCTATAATTGTGAGATACAAACTTACAATTGTGAAAAAGCTATAATTGTGAGATACAAACTAACAATTGCTGAAAAAGTCAAAATTGTAAGATAGAAAATCACAATTGTGAGATAAACTCATAATTGTGAAAAAAAGTCAGAATTGTGAGATACAAACTAGCAATTGCTGAAAAAAAGGCAGAGTTGTAAGATACAGACTCACAATTGCAGAAAAAAGGCAGAATTGTGAGATACAAACTCACAATTCTGGAAAAAAAAGGCAGCATTGCCAGTTTATATCTCGCAATTCTGACTTGAATAATCGTAATTACGATTGAAATCTCACAGTTCTGACTTAAATAATCGTATATGCGATTTAAATCTCACAATTCTGACTTAAATAATCGTATTTGCGATTTAAATCTCACAATTCTGAGAAAAAAATTATCTCAGAATTGTGAGATAAAAAGTCACAATTACCTTTTTTTATTGTTTATTCTGTGACAGAAACAGGCTTCCATATTTTAGCAACCCAACAGAGGATAAGTGGTTTAGAGAATGGATCAATGGATGGATTATTATGTTAATATAATATCGAAATAAATAATAAACATACATACATAGCATTTATATATAAACAAAATAAAAACTATTTCTGAACCATTAACACTAAACGGGAATTGAACCTGCATAAGAAAAACACAAAAAGTCACATTTTCAAAACTATAACAACCCTGCCAAATGAGACTCAGACAGCGCCAAATTTGCTATTGCGACAAAGCTATCGCTAGCTTTGCGTTTACCTTGCATCTGGACCAGAAACTCAGTCTTGATCCTGCGGGCCGCTTCGCTCTCGTTCTCGTTTCTGGAGCCGCACATGGAGTCGATCTCATCGATGAAGATGATTGAAGGCTTGTGCTCCCGAGCCAAACTGAACAGATTCTTCACTAACCTAACAGACAATTACAGAATTAACAACAAACATTTTAATGTGACGTAAAATAATATATAATATATTCCCACTTAACATTTGAGGAGCACTCACTTCTCGCTCTCTCCCAGCCACTTGGACACCAGGTCTGATGATGAGATGGAGAAGAAGGTGGAGTTGTTGGCCTCGGTAGCTACTGCTTTAGCCAGGTAGGACTTTCCCGTTCCTGGAGGACCAAAGAGCAGAATCCCTCTCCACGGAGTGCGTTTCCCTGCAGATAGTGATGAGCTTCAGAACACTTCAGAAGACATTTTCAGACATATTAATGCATGTAATCCATCATACCAGTGAAAAGATGAGGGAATTTGATTGGCAGGATGACTGCTTCTTTAAGGGCCTCTTTGGCTCCTTCCAAACCAGCAACATCGTCCCACTTAATGTTGGGTTTCTCCATGACAATAGCACCTAGGAAGTATGAAAATCCATGTTTTTTTTCTCTTGTTGTGGCTTCTTTAATAAAGTCTGTTAAAGACAAAATGTTGTACCTTGGAGTTGACTTTGGAATTTCTTTTTCTCTGCATCGCAGTCATCACCGTCAGTCCTGTATAAGATTACATTTGGCATTATGTTTACTCCGTGTAACAGGTAGTGGATTAGTCGATTGAGCAGTAGGTAGATCCTCTCACCCTTTATTGTCAGACTGGGGAACTTTGACAGGTTTGGAGGGCGGCACGCTCTCTATCTTCTTCAGGTACTGCTTGAGCTGCTCCGCTCGGTCCAGATAATCAGCACACTTCGCTCTGATGCTCTGCTTGGCCTTGTCGCCCTGAGCTTCATCTGCATCATAAAAAAATCAAATAAAATAAAACATATGCCATAATCAGGCTATGGATTTTTGCTCAATGATCTGCACTGAATACATTGAAGATACAGTGTTTCCCATACATTGATATTGTGGCCCGCCACAATATCCACATCGACCGCCACAAAAACCCATCGCCCGCTGCCATCAGCTCCCACGTCTCACACACAGACGCCTCTCTCGGCGTCTGTTCTGAGCAGCGAGCGGCAGAGAAACAAAGCATTCTGCTGGCCGTTCTGCAGCAGACTCGTCAATAAATCATTTACAAAACAGCTTTTCCAAGCACTTGTTGCTTACTGACAGTTTGGACTTTTAAATTTGGATGTAATTTGTCTGCTCATATTTTGACTAAGACACAGGCAGTGCACTGAATAAGACAAAACGGTAATATAGCCAAAACCACATATAGTCACTTTTTAGTGTAGATGGATGTTAATTTTATCAGACGATGTCGCGATTATTAATCAGGATTTAACGAGTATATTGAGAGTGATTCCTGGATAACATGTAGTATTAATGGGTCGGGACTCGTGTTTAGTCACTATTTATACCTGTTTTAAATGACAACAGAAAATATGAATAGCTTTAATAGGCATTCAGTTGTTTACAGTATGTGACAGTTCATGAACAGATCTGAAGTGCCAAAATCGTCTGAACGCAAACTTGACGCAATGACGTCATAAATATGCTAATTAATGTGACATCACCTGCCGCCACAAGTGTCACAAAATCCTGTGGAGAAACACTGAGATATATAAAACAATTTATAGTTTACAAATAATTTAAATATATAAATACAATTTAAATATATTAAATAATTTGTTTATAATAATTAAATATTTTATATTTAAATAATATTATAAATAAATGATAATTGCCTGCACTATAAAATATCTAAATAATAAAACATGTGCCATTATTTGTTCATGCTCAATAAACTGCATTTAATAGTGAATCAAATACATTTAAGATATGAAATACAATATAAATAAATAAATAAGCAAATAAGTACATTAATTAAATGAAAATACATTATAAAAATGTACTGTCCCCTCAAAATAACTCAACACACAGCCATTAATGTCTAAACCGCTGGCCACAAAAGTGAGAACACCGCTAAGTGAAAATGTCCAAATTGGGCCCAATTAGCCATTTTCTCTCCCCGGTGCCATGTGACTCGTTAGTGTTAAATGGTGTCAGGTAGGGGTAGGCGATATGAACAAAATCTTATATCACGATATGACAAATCTTATATCACAATAAAATAAATATCACGATTGTGATTTTTTTTCTTTTAAAACGTTTTTTTATATTAAAATCTTTAATACCATATAATTTTCATAATCCTTGTCACCAATGTCAATATCAAACTAATACAAGCCTAAAGAGAGAGAGAAAAACTCAAGCTCACTGAAGATAAATAAACAGTCAGTGATGAAATAAGGATAAGAAACTAATTGCAAGCAATAGGACAAAAACCTACAATAAATAAGAAACACTACATACATTGTGTAAATTAATTAGTCTTCACTGTGTTAATTATATCTGTCTATCTATGATAGATATAATTAACACGTGTATTATGTATAGATTCTATAAACATATCATTATTATTGTTATTTAAAGTTACAAAAGTGATTTAGTCAAGAGCAGTGAGATTTTCTAGCAGTGTGCTGTGATTAACATGAACGGAAGACAGAACGAATATTGGAACGCTTCCCCTTTAAACCCTTTAAGAATCGCCGGCGGGACGCCTAGTAGTGACAGGGTAAAGTCAAAAAAAGAAACATTTTTCCATGTCATATATCCACAGAAAGCTGAGATTCTTGTGATTTCAACTATGTAAACCATTTTAAGATACTATAAACACAGCATGTACAATCTGTGTCTTTATCAGACCACTTTTTGTTGACATAATGAAGACATGCATGATAGTATAGACATACATAGGAATAACACAGTAGGGATGCAATATAACACCAATATAAGAAAAAAAAATATTAAATAATGTACTGTGTACAGAAATATAAATATAGGAAAAAAAATGTATTTAGATTATAAATTATAAATATATATGTAATTTTAAAAGTGTACACATTTTGGATTCTATAAATAAATGTCACTATAATGTGTTTATGCTTCAGTTACTATGTGTCAGCAATTATTGACAGTGAATCTGGATGAGAAACTGAATAGCTCTAAGTGTAACCTTTCATTAGAGCCCAAAATGATGACTGTACATTAAAGCATTCAAGAATTACAGCATTGTTGTTGGTTACAAAGGGTTGTTTGGAGTCTCCCAAGTGTACATTTTTTGGAAGCGTCTAGACATAATATTAGATAAACATGTGTAAAACACTAATTTTCTAATATACTGTTTATCAAATGGGAAATTTGGCTTGGTAAGGCTTCATTCTGTGATCCCAATGTATTTTCCAGTTCATACCTCCCAGCTATAGTCAATCTGCAGGCTTCTATTTACAAAAAAAATGCAGGCGGAATTATGTTTTTCTTTTTTTAGTGTATTCAAAGAGCTATTACTCAATATCAGTAAGACTTACAGTGATTCTGACTGTTGAGAAACAAACCTCAGAGTGTCACCTGTCAAAGGAGACCAACACCATGCATATCATCCAAATGGCTCAAGAACAGCATGCAATTTACTTTGGGTATGCCTTTTTAGGCGTTTTAGGCACATTTTACAGGAATCGTAAAGGGTTAAGACCGAAGTCCGGATCTAATACACTGTTACATTTGCTTCTCTTTCTGCCATTTACTCGCTCTTAAGACCTAAATCGCTGTGTTTACGAGGATACTTGCAAAGACGGGGATTCTGCCGCATATAAGTATGTTTATGTAATTGTTCAAAGTCGGCAAAAAAGAAAAGGCGCTTTCCTCTCACACAGAAAGAGACGGCACACGCATAAAGGTCTGTTGTTTGTGTTTCAACGGCTTAAAATCGGTTGTTTTAAAACTGCAGTGCTTAAAAACGCGTGACCATGCTACAGATGTAGTCCCTCGTTTAGTAACGAGCTGGTCGTTGTGTCCTGGCTGCTCGTTCTGTCTCCCCTTCTCGCCCCGTGGTGGGCGGCGTATAAAGATCGCAGTCACTCAAATTATGAAAAGGTATTACCGTAAACAATGTATTTTGCGACACCACGATATAAACGATAGAACATAATATGAAACGATAGACTTTTAATTTCGTCCATCCGATATATATCGTCATATCGCACAGTCCTAGTCTCAGGTGTGAATGGGGAGCAGGTGTGTTAAATTTTGTGTTATCGCTCTCACTCTCTCATACTGGTCACTGGAAGTTCAACATGGCACCTCGTGGCAAAGAACTCTCTGAGGATCTGAAAAAAAGATGTGTTGCTCTACATAAACAGGCATGAGATCAGCTAGAGACAAAAAAGAAGGAAAATATGGCCACGCCCCAAGTCACTCCCACAAGCCACACCCCAGCACTTATTAAAAAATATATATTTTAGCACATTAAAAGATATATCTTATACTATAAGAATACATAATATTGTCCTGTAAAAAGATTAAATGCAGCACTTAATAATCATGATAACAATACAATATAATATGTTACAATAAAGTACTATAATACATATTATAGTAAAGTATATAGTATATAGAATTGTTATTATTATTAAAGTACATGCCAAAAAGTTAGGAAACATTATAATTCATAATTCTGAAATAAATGTCTTCTGTTCATCAAGGCTGAATTTATTTGATTAAAGTAAAAAAAAAAACAGCAATATCTTATGAAATATAATTACACATTTAAAAAGTTTTCAATTTTAATATATTATAACATGTAATGTTATTCCTGTGATGCAAAGCAGAATTGTATTCATTATTACTCCAGTTTTCAGTGTCACATCATCTTTCAGAAACCATTGCAATTTATTTGACTCAAGAAACATTTCTGATTACTATCAATGTAGAAAACTATTTTGCTGCTTCATATTTTGTGCGGAAATGTGATGCACTTTATTTTTCAGGATTTTTTGATAAATATAAAGTTAGATCCTTATACTAAAATAGATCCTTTTACTAATGTGTATTATACTTGGAATGTATACCTGGCAACGGTGAGGCGGTTGTAACAAACAATGAGTTTCAGTCAGAGCATAACTTACATGTTAAGGCTTTACAGCAGAAATAAACATGACAACAGACACTATAGATTATATAAGATAATAAACACACGATTACAATAGAATATGGTATGTATGTGATTTTCTTGAGATGAATGTGTACATCTGAAATGCTAATTTGTGCAGCGATATAAAAGGCTATAAATAGCATATTTTAACAACATAAACGACCAAATTCCACACCAGATCGCAAAAGGAAGTATTTACAAACACTCGATGGTAGTTTGAAGTGAGTTCTGAGTAAAAGTGTACTATTAATCTCATAAATTGTCTTATGAAGTATTATGCTAATGCTAGCTCTAATGTAGCTGCAGAACAGGTCCAATTCTTCTTCATAATGCATTTTGTCATTATACTGCACGTAAGGTCGCAAGAAAATGTTTTGTTGTATTTATTTAGAAATACTTTTGATAATACTTGGGTAAATGTATACTGGAATTGAAGCGCTGTGGCTTGGTAAATGTTTTATTGCCAGTATAAAGGCTGATAATGGCTGAATAAAAACAAAAGAATACTAAGGATTATGTCTCGTATCTGGCGGAGCTGTGAAAGGTTCTGTTTCCTTAAACTAGTTTGTCTTGCATTTCTTTATTTCAACACATTTACAGGTAAATCCTAGTATTTTAAATGTGTGATTAATCATGATTAATCACAGTCCATGACTGTGATTAATGCGATTAATCTTTTTAATTGGTTGACAGCACTAATTTGGGATGATATTGGGAAAATTATCTTTCCACTCCTATCCGGAATGCTGGATCCCTGTCAATCTTCAAACAACAACTGAAAACTCATCTCTTTCAACACTACTTGACTTCATCATAAAAAAAAAAAAACGTATTTCACCTTTTCAAAATCTTCATCTTTATCTTTCTCTCCTTCCCTTGCTAGCTTGTACTTATTTGAACAATGCCTGAGACTTGGTGTTATGGGCACTTCCTCTGTCTGTTTGCCTCTTCAAGATTAATCCCTTTATGTTTTCCCCAATTGTAAGTCACTTTGGATAAAAGCGTTTACAAAATGACTAAATGTAAATGAAAATGTAATATATATATATGGACCTTTACTTGAAATATTATACTTAATTGTCACAGTCCTGCTGGTGTGCCCTGACCGGCATCCAGATGTCTCTGTATGTTGAGCACATGGCTTGTTGTTTGTTGTTGGTGCCATGTACGTACATGTTATGTTGACTGTGCAAACAGTTCTCTGTCTGCCTGTTTTTCCCCTTCGGGGTGGTTTCTGTTAATCTTTGTTTTATTTTGTTATTAAAACCATTCTCTTGCACTTGAGTCCTCGCCTCATCTCTCTCCTCACGTTCCCTGACACTTAATAATTCATATTATAAATAAAAGTATATGTTATAATGTAATGCTTTATTAATAATATCATACATTATTAATATTTTATAATATATTAATATACTATTAATTGAATTTTAATGAATATAGAATGTTCAAATAAATATATTTTTAAAAAATTGCACGTGAAATCAAAATGAAGTTTATAAACAGTGGCTTTTGGCTTCTTACATTTTACCACATGAAGAAAATACTGGATTGCATGCTGATAGAGGCGCAGAGCTTCCTCGTAGTTTTTGGCCTTGTCCTCCTCAGAGGCTCTGCCGGCCAAATCAATGGCTTTCTATTGTGCACAAGTACATATAGAAGAGACATTCAAAAGGGAAAAAAAATGTCTTGCTAAGGCATACAATATTTCACACATTGGAAATAACAAATAAAAATAATTGCAAATCAAATAAAAGTATTCTGCACACAAGTGATATTTAAAATGTTTCAGATTGTCTGTAATTACACAAACTCCCATATCACATCCTTCTAGATGACTTGATCAGTTTGTAGAGCAATGACAGGCCTGTTTAAATGTAATTAAATCTGTCTTGGACTGTCTGTGTTAAACAAGAAGATATTATAGTGTGGTGATGTAAGTTACGGATAACTGGTTAAACCAGTTTTAGGACAGGCTAATGAATAAACAGGAGATAAAAAAAAAAACGTACGAGACAGGAGCTAAAAAAAACTTTACAATGTAACCGATCGAGAAGCACTTTCTTAAATGTATGTAACAGTCAACGTTATGTATCAAAATAATAAACAAGCCACCTAAATATAACGTTTACCGTTATTTGTACACATAGTCTATATTCTAAACCTCAACAACATAATTATATTTTAGACTGTATGTTATCGAAGCATACGTTTAAACAGAAGAGAAAAATTATAACAAGTGTTCAATAGTTCACAAATTTAACTTATAACAGCATGACAAGGTCCACTATTATGGCTGTCACACCGCTTTGTAAAGTCTCTTACCTGTAAACTGGCATTCGTCATTGTTGACGGTTTGTTGAAGGTGAAGATATAATACGTTACTGCGGGAACGGTTCAAATATATACATCTTTAAATGAATGTATCGCGGAATCTCGGTGTGTCGGTACATCTGTGCTACTCGCGCACTTCCGCGTCGAGTGTTTACAGTGACGTCACAGATGACAAACGTCGAGCCACACCTTTCCCGCGCATCGGACACGCCTTCCCCGCGACGCGCGAGTTTTACTGAAAAAATACAGGTTTACTGATACAAATAACATAAAATGTACTGACAGTAATACAATTTTTTATGTTTAAAAATTAAAATAATAAAAAAATTATTCACATTTTAAGCAAATAAATGGATTTTAAAATATTTTATGAGGGAATGAAATATTTTAAAATCCATTTATTTGCTTAAAATGTGAATTTATTTTTTCAAAGAGCCAAGAATTACAGTTTAGAAACGAATAAAGTAAGTCAAATTAAAATGTAATATTGTAGCAATGTTTAAAATGAAATGGAATGAAAATTTAAAATCATGTTTTTGTGTATGCAATCAAATAAATATTTTTTTAAATAGTCAAAAGACGTTAAAAGCAGCATTTGTATTTATTGTTTTGACAAATATACATTTTAGCACACATTTCACACAGACAAAATGCTACATAAAATGTTAAGAAAACAAATATTTATGCACCAATATTTTAACTTTTCTAAAGACACCATAAAGTCTGAATTCCATTTCAGCAGAAAATAAACATGGCAGGAAAAACTACTCATCAAAGAGCCAAGAATAATCTTTTTTTTTTTCTTAGCCTGTATTGATCTTTTTTTAGTTGTGTTGTGACTTTCTGTTATTTGGTTGTGAAGTTTCTCTTTCTTTGTGTTAGTAATCCTAGTATGACATAAACATTGATTAAAGCTATTTTAATGAAAACATGCTGTTCATTCAAATATATTTGCAGGCTACAAGACACTACTAAAATATTAATACCAAAATAATTTATTAATTTTATAAAACAAATTTTTTAACATTTTATTTTTTCAACGAAAAAGCATAAGCTGCTTCTTACAAAATATACAAATGTGATAAATGCTTTAGACATTTAACAAAAACAAAACAAATAAGCAATTCTGCTTTGCAGTGCATTTGTGTTGTTGCAAGCAATCAAGCACCATTATAAGATGGACTGTATGAGACAGGAAAGCAGTGGCTCCTCCCTCAGGAGAATGTAGTGCATTTATTTTTCATCAACCTAAAAACAAGGACGTCAGAGAGAGAGCTAAGAGCAAACCCAGCAGTCATCAACTCCCTCCGTTCAGCAGCGGCAGGCGCAGGACTCTCAGGATGCGCTCGTTCTTCGTCAGAGCCTCCGGCAGTTCATTATTCTGCAGAGAGAACGTGCCATAAAAACACTGCAGGACATTCATTACTTAAAACCTTTAAACTACATGCAACCTTTTACCTAGGATTTTACCTACATGCACACGCACACACACACACACACACACACACACATATATATTTATATAAACTGTATACAGACAGACAGATAGATTTAATTCATTTAATTAAATAAATAATTATAATTAATATATAAATATTTTAATAAAGAAAAAATAATTATATATATATAAATTAAAATAATAATTGTTTAATTTATTGATGAACATCAATAATTATTATATATTTGGGTTTGTTTTGAACAATTTAAATAAAGCCTAGAAATAAGATTAAATACATATATTAAATAGACAGACGGACGGACGGTAATAGACAAACAGACAAACAGACAAACAGACCGACCGACCGACCGACAGACAGACAGATAGATAGACCGACCGACCGACCGACCGACCGACAGACAGACAGACAGACAGACAGACAGACAGACAGACAGACAGATAGATAAGAAATAATAAGAGTGCAAAATAATATTAATAATATAAAGAATAATATGTGTGAATTAATATGCTACAATCTGCATGTCTCAAAGTCACCTTGTTGGGTAAAGCTGGATCAGCATTTGCCTTCAGCAGAAGCTCAACAGTTTTTGGATTCCCGCCCATGACGGCAGCATGAAGAGCTGTAGAACCGTTCTAGATTGCAGGACAAAACACACACTCAGTCAAAACTGAACCACTTTCTGGACGTTTTGGACGTCAGATGATGCTGTAGTACCTTCAGAAGGCCGAGTGAAGGAGAGAACTTGAGCAGCTCCTCGATGACGTTACAGTGGCCTTTATGTGCCGCCTTGAACAGAGCTGTGGAGCCGTCCTTCAGTCAGAAACACCAGAGATAATACAACAAACCAGGCCTTAGTCAAACACTTCATGCATTTTTATAAGCTTCTTTTCTTTTCCACCTGGCTGAACAGTCTGATTCACACCAGGGCAGAATATGAAGAGATATGGGGAAAATAAATCTTTTTGAACATACTTTTCTATCTGCGTCACGGTCTGCACCTCGCAGCAGCAGAACTTTGACCACCTCACTGTGTCCCATCTGGGCTGCCATCCAGAGCGGAGCTGTGCCATCCTGACCCAAAAACACAATCAACACGGAGAACACAGTGAAATACATAATAGCAAACCAAACACTGCTAATCAAAACCAAACTACAGACCTCACGCGGTTGATTGACTTTAGCCCCGGTTAACAAAAGCTGCCGTATTACAGTCACATGACCCTCTTGGGACGCCAAAAATAAGGCCGTTGCACCATCCTGAGACAGAGAGTATGTGTATGACAAGACAAGAATATGATATTTCATACATAAAATAGCATTACATTAAATGACAAATGAATAAAAAATACAAAATATGAATAAATATATTCATTCTGAATCAATTAATAACTATAAGATAATAAAACCCTAATTAAATAAAACAGAAACAAGACAAAGCAAAAACTAATAAATTAATTAATAAATATTACACTACATTGAAATATCATTACATAACAAAAAATAATATTGTTTTTTTTATTAATTAATCTAATTAAATGCAAAAAATTATACAATTAGAAAATCACATTAAAATCACATTAAATAATAATGTATAATGTATTTAAAAGAAATTAAGAGATAATTAAAATAATAGTATAGAAAATTTTATAAAAAAGTAAATGAATGAATAAATAATACATATGAATACATATTAGATTAGATTAAAATAACATTACACTAAATTAAAAACTAAATTAAACATTAAATTAAAAATTAATACACATAATAACAAGAACAATTAATCAAACACAAAGTAAACAAATATTACATTAGTTTAAAATAACATAGTTTTACATTAAATAAATTAAGAAAGAAAGAAAGAAAGAAAGAAAGAAAGAAAGAAAGAAAGAAAGAAAGAAAGAAAGAAAGAAAGAAAGAAAGAAATATTACATTAGACTGAAACAACATTAAATAAAAATGAATTTTAAATAAATGCAATGACATTCTTTGCTAAAATTACTCAAATATTTCCACCAAATTATTTGAAAGCATTCGGTGTCTCCCAACGACATGTTTTAATTGAACCTGTGTCTTAAGAGCAGCGTCTGAACTGAATCAGCACAAACACGCACCAGGCGTTTAGAACTCATGGGAGGAATAGAGTTGACTAACACTGAGCTGGTCGTGGACGTTAGCGCCGTTCTTCAGAAGGGTCTCCACCACTCTGGAGTGACCGTACTGACAGGCCGCGGAGAGCGCCGTGCCGCCATCCTGCAGATCACAAACCAGTCCATTTATTTACAGTCACAGCATACCTCAGTCTCATTTAGATCTCAATCATACCGCACCTTTGTCTGAAACTCTGTGGACGCTCCAAGTTCAAACAGGAGCTTGACAACTTCATTGTGGCCCTGCTGTGAAGCGAAGAAGAGAGCGGTGGAACCTGTCTGAGGAACAGAGACACCATCAGACACACACACACACACACACTCACTCACACACACACACACACACACACACACACACACACACACACACACACACACACAGACACACACACACACACACACACACAAACACGCACTCTCACACACTCACACACACACACAGACACACACACACACAAACATGCACTCTCACACACACACTCAGGGACACACACACACACACAGGGACACACACACACACACACACACGCGCACACTCACACACACACACACACCCATCTGAGGAGTCATGTTAACAACCTGACACTCCAGCTCAGACAGAAATAACCTTTACTGCTACTTGTTGCTAGGGAGACGTCAACAGTAATACTGCTGAGGAATATAAAATATTAAGAGCCAAAACAAAACAAACAAACAGATAGACAGATAGATTACATTAGATTTAAATAATACATTGAATTCAAAATTAAAAGAAAAACATAAATATTAAAATAATTAATATATAACATTTAATAAAAAAACATTTATAAATATATCGTATTTATTTATAAAGGTTGTTATTAAATAATTTGATTATTATTATAAAAGGGTCTGACTATTTAATTGCAACAGTTTTGTTTAAAACAAAACAAAGTATTGTTAAAATTAGTGTGGGGTCTGTATCACTTTTGATATATTACACAAAACTGTGTATATTAATCATTTTCATATTTGTATAATATATATATTTTGTATTTGTTTTATTTATTTAAATGATAAAAATGCTATACAAATTGTATTCACTAAAGAAAAATGATCTACATGAAAAAATAGGCTATAAGAATAAAAACACCATTCACTTAAAATTTAAAAAAATATTAAAATACAATTTTTTTGTTAAAGAGTATGTTAATATGAGTCTGTTAAACAAAATGACAAAACGTAAAAATATAAATAATAGACAAAAATTAACTAAACTAACAAATAAATAAATGTTGAATTAATGAATTTATATTTGATTAAAACAACATTACGTTAAATAAATATAAATAGACTGTACTGTTTGTGTCTGAAAATTCACAAATACCACAATGCATATAATATACACAAATATATATATATATATACTCTCTCTGTTTAAATCTAGATTAAAGACACATCTATTTAGCCAAGCATTCATATAATGCATCTCATAATCTTGTACAGCAGTTATATCTAAACAAATGCACATTATTATGCTTTAGCTTGGGTTGAACAAATAATTTTTGCTTGGATGGAACAACAGCTACGTTAATTATGTCTCTATTTGTTTCTCTGTTTCTGTCATAAGCTAGGAATTACATAAACTTCAGTCTGGATCCAACCCTTAAATGATCTGAGATGACCGAACACCTGAGAAGAGACGATGACAACCCCTCGGAGAATATACAGAATTAACCACATTTTGCCATAAGATAAATATATCAAGTTTCTGCAATATATACATCTATTGTAGAAAGCTCTATACAAATAATCTTAAATGTAATTGAATATATATATATATATATAAATAAAAATATATAAAAACCATCTAATTAAATTAAAATAAACAAAATAAATCAATAAAACAATAAATAAAATAAAATCATTGAATTAGATTAAAATAATTTTACATTAAATGAAGACAAATAAATAAAAAATGTATAAAAAATAAATGCATACATATATGAGTGTGTAAATAAAAATCTAATTAAATATAATACATAATATATTTTATCATGAATATAATAATTAAAAATAAAATGCATAAATATAAATTATAAATACAAAATAGAATTGAATAAAATAAAAATTAAACAAAATTAAGTAATACATAAACAATACATTTAATTAAATAAATACATATATTAGATTCAAATAACATTAAATTAATGAAAAATAAAATTATATAACAAATAAATTAATACATTTAATATTGAAAAATCTAAATCAAATATAAAAAACATTAAATAAAAAACCAAACAAATAATTACTAAATTAGATTAAATAACATAGTATTAAATAAAATGCCATTAAATAAATACAAATATATAATACAAAATAAAATGAAATACAATAAAAACAAACATAATAAACTAAATTACACTTTACACTAAATGAATCTTACTGAAATGTTTCGATGGATGTTTTCCGGTATTTTAAGATGTGCAAATGTAATAATATGAGATAAAACACTAGAAATAGTCGATTATAAGAGCATCAGTACCTCTCTCTGCAGATTAACATCTGCACCTTGCATGATGAGTTCCCGGACACACTCGTAATGACCGCTGTATGAAGCCACCATTAACGCCGAGGTACCGTACTGTGAATACACACAGAGAGTATTATCATATGCCCTACCATCACTGGAACATTCATGAAGGATAAAGCTCGTACTCCGTCTTTGCAGTCGACATCCACTCGGCCGCTGTTCAACAACAGCTGAAGCAAAGCCAAGTTCCCTTTCCTCGCTGCCCAAAACACAGCGTTAGCAAGCGGCGTCTCCTTCTGTCAGACACACAAACAAACAAAACCACACAGAAACAGAAACACGTGAGCACAGACGATCATCATTTCTATGACAGATCGCAATATTACCTCATGCGGACATTAACATACAGTTTATATTAACATATATATATATATATATATTATTTTGGCTGTCAAACATCCAAAATAAAAGTTTTTGTTTACATAATATATGAGTGTATACTGTGTATATATTTATTATGTATATATAACTACAAACACATGCATGTATATATTTAAGCACACATACACTGTATGTGTGCCTTTATATATACATAATAAATATACACGGAACACACACACATATATTCTGTAAACAAAAACTTTTATTTTGGATGTTTTAGAGCACTAATATATATATATACATACATATACATATATATAAGTGTCTGTATTTTTATACATATATGAAATGTGAAATATTTATTATATATATATATATGTGTGTTATGTTAAACAAAATGACAGTAAAAATTTTTTATATTTATTATTTTAAATTTGTAAGGAAAATAAGACAAAAAATGAAGAAAAAATTGCCTATAGATAAAACAAGTAATAGTCTATAGTCTATAATAGTTATAGCTTTCGGTTTAATTTAATATAATATGATAGCATTCATTAGCGTAAACTACGGTTGCTATGGTGAATTTTAAAAGGGTGGGGTGGGCGGACACTCGTCAGAAGGCCATACAGGCGCGCGTGACTGAGAGAAAAGCTCTCCTAAATCGTTATTCGGTGAAACGTTTATTAGTGTTCGTCTTAAGGCATATTTAGATTACACAATTAATGTCTTACCAGAGCAAATGTTCATGTTTACCTTTAAAGACATGCTGTGAATCTCATTCGTGCCTCATCTCGCAGGTTCGCGCGGTGCTCTCTATAATGTCCGTCCGCTGCGCGCGTTCATCCCGGTGCAGGTCTGACAGAGCGGATCTACGGCGCTGTTTACCGCAGCGAGTGCTTCACGGAAAACAGCACCGACAGCTTCTGCATCAGCTGCGAATTCCCTCGTATCTCTCTCTCTCTCTCTCTCTCTCTCTCTCTCTCTCTCTCTCTCTCTCTCTCTCTCTCTCTCTCACACACACACACACACAGAGAGGTGTTTGATTCGTCAACGAATCATTCTTATGAGTCGAATCTTTTCTATGAATCAGTTCAACCAGTTCACAAAACCGATCTGAATGATTAGTTAATGAATAAAGGATAGTATGGTAAGTTAGTCAAGTGTTTTATTTAGATTCAAAGTCATTTATTTAACATTTTTAGCTTTGTATCAACTCAAAAACCACTGGAGTTCCCATATATTTTCTTTCTCTTAGCTTTTATCAATTTGATACCTTTAATGGTAAGTTTAAAACAAGTTAGGTAAAAAATATTTATTTACCTAATTTGTGTCAGGACCATCGTCAATGATAGACACTTAGCATTAGCATACAGTTTGGTTTGGCGGTATGGTTCTGTTCTGGGCAAAACCTCCCTGGTACAGTGTTGGGAATGTTACTTTGGAAATGTAATAGGTTACAGATTACAAGCCTACTTAAAATGCAATAAGTAGTGTAACTTTTCAACTGCTTTATTAAAGTAATGTAGCTGAATATGACATTTGATTACTTTTTAAAATGTCAATGTTTTCAACTGTTAATCATTTTCAAACATGTAAAGCAGACAGGGTTAACTATTACAGTAGTGCTCAATACTGATTACTGTCAGACTTATAAAATCCTTCTTCGCTTGAATTAAGATTATTTAATTTACATTTTAGAGACATTGGTTGCAAAATATCTTCATTTGCATATAAATGTGTCTTGTTAGACACAACCACTCTACAATGATAAAATCCATTCACTCCTTTTTTTTAACCCTCTGGTGCTGTTCGGTCATTTTTTTAAATCGCTACTTCATCGGAATGGTACGAAACTTGGTGACTTTTATAGTAGCCGCTATGTGACCACTGTTGTAAACTGCTTTCTTCTAAAGTGTAGAAAACTCAGAAGAGAAGACCAGGAGACTTCGGATTGGATTGTCAGCAGGATTTCTTTATTGAGAACCCAAGCTGTTGGTAGCTGTAGTCATCGAAATCTCATCTTAAGTAATTTTTACAGGGTATCTTATAGGCAGAATTGGAGGAGGGACTTTTGGAGGTTGAGGCAAAACATCAAATAAAGCAAGCATCTGAGGGCAATAAACCTAACGAATCCACGTCTGGCCAGGACAAAGCCATTTGCAGAACAAAGGTAAAATCTCTCAGTAGTCTGACTCATTGATCTTACCATTATCATAGAGACAAAAGGCACAGCTGTCTCGAGCTCAAATGGTCAGGAAACGATCTCAAACACCTGAAATGCCTGACATTTTCTTAGTCAGGAAGTGTATCTAAATTAAACATTTAAATACAATTTGTAATCTCACAATTCCCCCTTTGAGAGTTCTAATAACTCTCACAAAATACAAATTTAGACACATAAAAGTTAATTCTTGTAACTTGTAATTGTTACAGGCACATTGTACATGTTCTGTGTTGCTTATATGTAATTGCATGCTGAACAAAAGCATGAAAAAGCACAGAAACAAAACATGCAATTAGGGTCTGTGAAGTTCTTACGGGTAATAATCTTTTCTGGTTGGAACTGTCATTTCCTCGTGAGAGGCGGAGTCATTGCTGAAAGAAACACTTGATACTGTGGATGCATAGATAGTATAAGTAGGAGAAACAACAGCAGAATTGCTATTTCCTTGATCCACAGCCAGGGTTTACCTAACAAGTTTCCGAACCATGAAGAATTATCTTCAGTCATCTGGTGTAATTTTGCTGAAAGATCAAGAGTACGAAAATCTTGATCATGTTGATGGATGACTGAAGTTCCGTATGTGAGTCTCGTTGTGTATTTTTATTTATTTGTTTTCTTCTTCTTCTTCTTTCTCTTTCTTGTGTGATAGTTGGCTCGGCAATGGGTCTAGTTGTTTTCTAGAGGTTGTGGCTTCATCCGCAGGGTGAGAAGGGTGGTGCATATGGATCTCAGGACAGCCATCAAGTGGTATCTGCACAGAGGAAGAAAGAAACACAAACAAGAGAGAAACGACGGCACAGAGCAGTATTTGTAGAGTCTGCAAACATTAGGGTTGTATCCTCTGTTCAAAATATAGTCTGCTATGGTTGTTCCTTCTTTCCCTATTTCTTAATTCCTGCGACACCTAAAGAACAGTGAGGAAAGGATGGACTAATGGAGGAAAGGCCTATGAGGAAATCTTCACCTCAGGGTTGGCCCCTAAGCCTGTTGCTTTCGGTTCTTCCTGGGCTCCTCACTGGTTCTTGTGTCTGTCCTATCCTATCCCTGCAGGGGAGGAACAACTTTACAGTGTGACACATGAGTCCAAGTTTTCCTTCCCTGACACAATACTGCAGCAGCTGTAATCAACATCACTTGATGTGGTCCGTACCATAGGCTCTAATGGCTTGTTTTTGAACGCCTTTATCATGACCCATTGACCTGGGACGATTGTGTGTCCCCTTCTGGTGGAGTCTGCCAACACGACTCAACTCTCTCTTTGGCACTCTGCACTGCCTTTGTGAGGTTTTCACAGTAAGCGGTCAGGGCATCTGAAACAATGTGCACATCAGCATTTCTAAGATCAATCACACCTGGCATCTGCATTGGGCCCAGTAATAATCTCATGAGGGCTCAGTCCTACTGATCTGTTAGGTGATGCTCTCATACTACACAGTACTGCGGGCAGTGCTTCAACCCATGGTACTCCTTCCTGATGCATTTTGCTTAGCCTGGTTTTGATTGTTCTGTTTGATCGTTCAACCTGTCCTGATGCTTGTGGCCTATAGGGACAGTGAAGGTTCCACTTAATCTTCAACATTCTAGACACTTCCTTGACTACCTGTCCTGTGAAGTGGGTACCTTGATCTGAGTCAATGCAATCTGGTAATCCCCATCTGGGAATGAAATCAGTGACAAGACATTTAGCAGTATGTGCAGCTGTAGCACGCCCTGTTGGATAAGCTTCTACCCATCTTGAGAACTTGTCTATTGCTACCAAAACGTCAGTTTTTCCTTTACAAGGGGGCAACGATATGTTGGAAGTTACTGCATATCCTGCTCGTCTGTTACCTTCAATAACTTGAGCTGAACCATCAACAAACAACTCCAATTCTGCGTTCTCTATGGGAGTTTCTGATATTTCATTTGTCGCTGCATATGAAAGCGTAACACAATCATGAGTCATTTCGCCTTCATCCTCTAACACAAATTCAGTCATTGCAGACATCATACATGAGGATGGGTTCGTGACTGGTGCACGCTGTATAACAATATTCGGGGTTGTGAGAGTTGCTAACCAATTTCCCCAACGGGAGGAGATGACAGAAGTGACTTTTGCTTGATTCATTAGTGCGGACACTGCGTGAGGGCATTTTACGTTTACAGTCTGACCTAACACCATTCCTGATGAAGCCTGAAGCGCTAGATGAGCTGCCTGTACTGCTCTGAGGTTCAATTTCTTAGTCAAAGTGGATACTCTAGCACGGAGTTCATTATTCTGTTTCTCTAGCTCTGAGTTACGCTGAGACTGTTGTGTCGCTAGCGTTACACTGAATTCTCTGTGACAACAGATAATGCCTTTCACATTGTTCTTACGAATACTTGCTCCTAGTACCTTTTTACACTCATCTACCAATCAAGTCTTGTCTGGATGAATCTCATATTTCTGCGTTAGTTCTTGTCTAACTTTTTCAGTGACTATTAGGTCCATTTGTTCCCCTAACAGTGTTTTGAATTCACTATCTGACCACAGAGGAGTCGCAAGACCACTCTTTTCTGTGGTTGGAATCAGCCTAGCATTCATTCTAACCATTTTGTAAGTTTCTTCTGTACCACACCAACAAAAAAACAAAAACAAAAAAAACTTCTCTGATCCACAGAGGGTACACTTGTTAAAAAAAAGCTTAACTATTGTTAACTTTCCAAATTACCAACACTTCACACTTAACTTCCCTGCTTACAGGAACAGAGGATAAACCAAAATTATTAGCACGAAATGCTAACCTTCCCTGCCTGAAACAGAGGATAACTTCCCTGCCTACAGGAACAGAGGATAAACCAAACTTATTAGCACGAAATGCTAACTGAAACAGAGGATTATATTATATTTAGTGTAACACATTACTCAAGATTAGAGAGTCTGATTCAACAGAATGTCAGAAGCTAAGTTCTGCCTGTGGCGACAGGAGGAGTTGGGGATGGAGGAGGGTGATTTGCTCCCGAGGAACAAGCTGCTGATTAATACTGAATAGCGCTTATCTAGGGATGCTGTGATAGGTGTCGTATTCTGATAGGTAGATGTGATCAGCTGAGAATCATCCGATGCAAGCTTGACTCACGTGACCTTCTAGAACTAACGCTAACGTTTAATTATCATCATGTAATTTGTAATCACTAATCTCAGTAATGGAATACAATTTGTAGCTAAGTAATCTACACAGCATATATATACACACACAACACACACACACATATATATATATATATATATATAAATATGCACGCGTGTGTGTGTGTGTGTGTATGTGTGTCATGAGGTATTTTACTATACAAAAAGGCCAAAACATTTATTTAATATACATAAAGGGTTCTGATAATCTTACAAAAGGCTTTGACTGTTTACCAAACAAAGTGTTGTTGATCATATTGAAGCATAACTAAATATTGTTACATTTTCTGTGGGGTCTGTATTCAATTCAAGATTATTTGTATAGCGCTTCTTACGATATAATCGTTGCAAAGCAACTTCACAGGAAATTAAGTTTCTAAAAAGATTTATATTGTAGAAACTCAATATAATTGACATATGGCAAAATTTGGTTAATTCAGTATAATCGCTGACGGTTGGCTTCCTCTGAGGTCATATGTAAACTGTGTATATACAATAATTCCCAATTTTCTGATTTTAAAGTTAATTTTGTAAGGAAAATTGTTATATAGGCTATTCGCTACAGTATAAAAATATATTATTTTTATCTTTATTTAATACGACAAAATAATTGGGTAAGAAAAATAGTGAGGCTATTTATAATATAATAAAATAATTGCTTACAGTGTAAAACAATCTTAAACATATAGGTTATAGTAAATTATATAAAAAAATCCTATAAAAAATCTAAGTATATTAAAGGATAAATTATATTAATACCCTTAAGTATATTAAATAAATGCTTTTGCCTTTTTGTATAGTAAAATAATTCATAACACCTCTAATATATACAGTAAATTATATAAAAAAATGATAGTACAAAAATATAGTAATATATATATATATATATATATATACATATACTGTAGGCTATAATGTAATATAAAAAATAGTCTATAGTGTAAAAATATATATTAATAAATAGGCTATAGTAAAGAAATCTTTTTATATTTATTATTTATATTTAATACGGCCAAGTGAAAATCGAAATGCTATTCACTATAGTTTACAAATATATTCTAAACATACCAAACATATATATATATACATACAATAAACATATGGGCTATGGTGTAAAATATAAATAGAATATATAGAAATAAAAGCTATAGCACAAAACGTTTTTTTGTTTAATAAGCCAAAGTAATTTTTATAAGGCAAATTGCAAGGCTTTTCACTTGTTCCAGACTGTGCATAATGAAAGCCCCCAAATATGAGCTGCAGAGGCAATCATGGGATGAAGCGTAATAACGGGGGTAAATTATGACAGCATTATGACAGCACTGAAGAACACAGAGCGAAGTGAGATGAAGAAAGACAGATGACTCAGCAGTCACCCCCGTAATAAAGGCCTTGCTCTGCTTGGACTATACTTTGTGGATATAATGTCTGTAGTAGTACGTTCATTATATTCCAAACAAGAATCAAGTCAGACAAAACACGTCAGGCATCCAAACACTGCTGACTCAGTCCTCATTTGAATATTCAATAACAAACAAAAAGATGTTATATGAAGCATCACATTCGATTTCTTAGGACGATATTTCAGAAAGCTTCATGTGCTGCAGTGTCGGTGATTTTGGTGAAGTTGCTGGTTAGGGTTAAATGTTTTAGGTCTTGTTAATTAGTGGCTTCCTCTTGCAGGTATAGCAAGTTCTAACAGTATGGACACACCTTCAGCATGATGGTATATAACGCTGAAGACATGCGTCAGTTTCATCCACACAGCACTCCAAGCGCTCAGACACACACTTCCTGCAGAGCAACATGTTCGGTGAGTCTGGAAGAAAACACATTTGTTTTTGGACCTCATGTTAACATTAGAAACAAGTTCAGTTGTTTGAATATTTATGTTAAACATTTAGCTATTTCATTATTTAAATGCAATTGCTGAACCAAAAATTAAACTCAACAAAACAAAATAACTACTGTTTTAAATATTATAAACAAGTTCAGTGGTTTAAATATTTATGCAAAATAGTCAGTTTTAAATACAATAGCATATACATTTATTTAAATTGAATTGCTGAACCAAAAATCTTTTCCTATATTGGGCTCTGTTTGTTTATTATGTAAAACTGAATTAGTCTAAAAATAAGAACTTAAAAACACAAACTTTCAGGTTAAACAAAGTTATAAAGTGCTTATTCTTGACCAGGTGTAAATATTATAAACCACTTCAGTTGTTTAAATATTTATGTTAAGTATTTATTTGAATTGCTGAAACAAAAATGAAATCTACATTGGGCTTATTATTATTATTTGTATAATTATTTTCCAAATATAATTTAATTTAGCAAAAGAATCAGTCTAAAAGTGAATCAGTCTAAGAATAAGAGCTTTAAACACACACACCAAACTTAATTTCTTTTAAAGCGATAAAGACATTTTGAAATATAATGTTTACATTTTTTAGTTGTTTAAATGTTTGTTAAATATTTATTTAAATTGAATTGCTGAAACAAAATGTAACCTAAATTGGGCAAATTTTTAACATTAATTTAATTTCATTTGATTTATTTAAGAGAAGTGAATCAGTCAAACAAATTAGAGGCGCAAACTTTCAGGTTATCCAAAGTGATAAAATAAATAGCAACAAGTTACCTAAACTGTGCTCATTATTTTTATTTATTTATTTTTATGAAAGTTAATCAGCCTAAGAAAAAAAAACGTAAAAAGTTTCATATTTCTTTCCAATCCTTTCCAACTAGTTCTTAAAAAAAATATCAAAAACATTTTTTTTAGTGCTCAATATTTTTATTTATATATTTGTTTTATTTCTTATTTATTTTTGTAAAAGTAAATCAGTCTGAGAAGAACAAAAAAAAAGATTATCCAAAGGGACAGCAAATAATCATTTGTTTGTTTTAGACCAAATAAAATTCAGATTTTTAGTTTTATTAATTTAGTTATTTATTTACGCGAAACATTTAGTTTTAAACAAATTATTTTTAATTGAAAAGGAACCTGAATTGTGCTCACTATTCTTATTTGTTTGTTTGTAAACCTGAAAAACAACTCAACAAATATTTAAGATCATCCAAGGTGATAAAGCTAATGATTGTTTGAATGTAATGTGTGTTTTGTATAGACACGCATCAAGCACACTGGGTGGCGCTGTTCGCTCTCCTGACATGGGCACCTCTGCAGGTGGCAGCAGACTCAGAAGAGGAAGCCCACTCAGACTGGACCATGTGGAAAAGCCTTCATCAAATATCCTATGATGAGGAGGTTAGAATCATTTGGGTGTCTTAAAGGGACAGTTCACCCAAAAATACAAATGTAATATTACTCATATTCTTGCTAAGCGGAACACAACAGGAAACATTTCGAAGACACAACCACTTTTTATAGTGCAAAAAAAGAGAGTAACACTGTAATTTTGGGCTCAATTGTTCCTTTAAAAATAAAAAGGTTTGAAACACTGTTGAGACGTAGTTTAAGTCAGTTTGTGGTTGTGGATTATATGTTTTATGTATGTTATGCACTGCGTTAAACTTTATATTAAAGTTTGACTTTATGACTGTAGAAGGACGACGTTCACAGAAAAATCATCTGGGAGACCAATATGCGAATGATTGAGAAAAACAACGACGATTTCCGCTTCGGATTGTCGACGTTTAACATGGCAATGAACAAATATGGTGACCTCGTAAGTAAAACGTGTGAACATTTCAGAAACTGCTGTATTATCTTTGTTTAAGGCGGATTTATACTGACACCTAGTGGTGTGGATATAACCGTAAAATATTTTATGGTCGATTTTGTGTTGTTTAAGATTGTCTTTTCTAAATTTTCTTCAGACCAAGATGGAGTACAAACATTTGCTGGGTGCCACAATTAATGGGCCGATAAACAGGAGAGGAAAGGTTGCATCTGCTCAGTCGCTCCGTGTCAATGCTAACAGACTGGGATTGACCAATGTGGATTATCGAGCACAAGGATATGTGACTGAAGTCAAAGATCAGGTGGATTTCTCTTTTAATTGATCATCGATATGCTTATTTGTATTCACACATGTAGGGCTTCTGTTAAAAATGATTATACTGTATGTTAGATGCTAAAATTATTGATTTGTCGTTTTTTCAGGGATACTGTGGGTCTTGCTGGGCCTTTAGCACTACAGGTGCCATTGAAGGACAGATGTTCAAGAGGACGGGGCGGTTGATGTCCCTCAGCGAGCAGCAGCTGGTGGACTGTTCCAGGTCATACGGCACGTATGGCTGCAGCGGAGCCTGGATGGCAAACGCTTATGATTACGTGATCCATAAAGGGTTGGAGAGCTCTGACACTTACCCCTATAATTCAGCAGTGAGTGCTCTTGTACATTTGAGTCAGTTTTTAGATGTTTTCGTGTGATTCGGTCAATCTGATGTGTTTTTTGGATCTGGTTTCATCAGGATGCTCAGCCCTGTTACTACGACAGAAGTTCAGTTGTCGCCAGGATCAGTGATTACAGATTCATCCCAGCCGGAGATGAACAGGCACTGGCTGACGCCGTGGCAACCATCGGTCCAATCACTGTCGCCATAGATGCTGATCATCCAAGCTTCCTCTTCTACAGCTCAGGTAAGATTTTCACTTCCTTAGATTCAATTTACAACCTGAAAATATAAAAGAAAGAAAAATATATAATTGATATAAATAGTAAGTCTTATTACTATTACTTTTAAAAACTATTATTTTTATATTTACTTTAACTTTCTATATTAATGATTATATTTCTTTCTATTTAAATCAGTATGACTTTTGTACATATAATATAAATATATGCACAAATATATGTATTTATATAATAGAAGTGTATAAATGTAATACAAATTGTATATACTGTATACAATCTATAATATATTATATAAGTATAAAGGTTTATATATATTGTACTTCACTCTCTAACTATAAAATGTCAAGATGCTAAATGTTAATATTAGTATAAACTTTTTCATTTATATGTATATATAAAATATATAATATATATAATACAAATATATAAAATATATTGATTGGTAAAACTATTTAATTATATCAATACAATTATTAAATGTATCACACTTATAAACTGTTTTAATTAACAGTGTGACTCTATATAATATAATTCACACATATGTACATATATATATATAAACACACAAATAACTATTTACATGTACATGCTTATTAAATATTTTATAACAAATAATTTAATGCAATAATATATATATAAATAAATATTTTTATAAAAAAATAATATGTACAGTTTTGCTCATAAGTTTGCATACCCCTTGCAGAATGCGCAAACTGTTTATAATTGAAACAAAATAAAAGGGATCATGAAAATTGCATGCTATTTTTGTTACGTAGTACCTGAATATGTAATTTCCCATAATAGATATTTACAAATAAGTGATGTGACATTAAAGTGACATGACCCATACTCGGGGTTTGTGCTCTGCATTTAACCCATTCAAGGTGCATACACACACCGTCAACACACACCCGGAGCAGTGGGCAGCCATTTATACTGCGGCGCCCGGGGAGCAGTTGGGGGTTTGGTGCCTTGCTCAAGGGCACCTCGCCGTGGTATTGAAAGTGGAGAGAGAGCTGGACATTCACTCCCCCCACCTACAATTCATGCCGCCCTGAGACTCGAACCCACAACCTTTCGATTATGAGTTCGACTTGCTAACCATTAGGCCACGACTTCCCCAAGATATACTCCACAAGACAAAATAACAACTGAATTTATAAAAATGACCCAATTCAAAAGTTTACAAACCCTTGAATCTTAATACTATGTGTATGTGTAATTTCCTGAATGATCGTGACTATTTTCATATTCAGTGATAGTTGTTCATAAGTCCCTTGTTGGTCCTGAGCAGTTTAACTGCCTGCTGTTCTTCAGAAAAACCATCCAGCTCCTGCACATTCTTTAATTTTCTAGCATCTTCTGCATATATGAACCCTTTCCACAAGTGACTGTATGATTTTGAGATACATATTTTCCGTGGGACTCATTCACAACTATTACAATAAGGTGGAAACATTTACTGATGCTCAAGAAGGCAACAAAATGCATTAAGAGCCAGGGGATGTAAACTTTTGAACAGGATGATGATGGATAAATTCTTCTCATTTTGTTTAATGACCATAATTTTTCATTTAGCACTGGACTTCAGAAGCTACATAAATACTTACATGTTCCCCAGAAGACAAAATATGTACAATTTACCCTGATCATCCAATTAAAAAAGTTCACCCCCCCCCAGCTCTTAATACATTACTGGCTGATGCCTTCTTGAGCATCAGTAAATGTTTTCACCTTTTGTAATAGTTATGCATGAGGCATGTAAACTTATGAGCACACCTGTAAATATCTATTTAATGATTTATACAATCATAATTATATGACTTAATAATTAAATGATAAATTATATGAATTGTTTCAACAGGATTTTACAAGGAATCTAACTGTAACCCTAACAACCTCAACCATGCTGTGCTTGTGGTTGGTTATGGCTCCGAGGGGGGCAAAGATTACTGGATAATTAAAAACAGGTAAGAGAACGCCCATCATTTAGGTTTATGAGTACACTAAAACCACATGTACACTGATAGAAAAAACACACAATGAGCTACAACTTGTACTGTAGACAACTTCATTACCTTTACAGAAAGGTATTGTACTGTGGTGGCATCATATTACAGTGACAGTAAAATACATGGTACTTCATAGCATACCATGCTTTTACCAAAGTACATGTCCAAAAACATGGTAATTACATTCTAATGGTATGACTTTGCTTCTTTTCTTTTCTCAGTTGGGGAACAGGATGGGGTGAAGGAGGCTACATGCGAATGATCCGCAATGGCAAAAACACTTGCGGGATCGCCAGCTATGCTCTTTATCCCGTTGTGTGAGAAGAACCAGACATTTCCAAATAAAGACTTATAAAGTCTAAACTATGTGTCGGAATCAGTTCATTTAGTCAGTGGGTTTGTAAAAAAACAACTATTACACTGTGGATCTGTACTTCATTCCTGCAACAGAAAATCAGTGTTTGCTGTTTTTGCAGTCCATTTTAAGGTGTGCTTTATCAGATTTATTTTTCACACTTCCTCTCCCACTGTGCAAACTTGCATGCGTTTTTTCACTGCATACACAGGTGTGTTTGAGATTACAAGTCAGGACTTTTGTTCTCACAATAGGCTATAATGAAGACATGTGTTTACATGTTGTGTCTAGTTAAGCTGTTCGGTTGCTATTGTTGTGCAGTATTGCGGAAACATTATTTAATCAGTGCATTTCATACATCAACAGGTTAAAACATATATGAGGATGTTAAATAAATAAAAAATAATAATGAACTTAAAAATGTTGAGATAAAAACGCACAAATTATTAAAAAAATTATAACTGCTAAAATTAACAACAAAAATAAAATTGCACAATATATTATAATCCATCCAACCATTCTCCAGGCCAGCATTACACAATATATATATATATATATATATATATATATATATATATATATATACATACACACACACACACACACACACATAGATATGAATAAATACAACTAAAAACAAATATAAATAACTAAATGTACATATTCAATTTGACATTGTTAGGACAGAGACATTAAAAGTTAATTATTTATGAAGTTCTTTAAGGTCACAGATATTCCTTGACTTTCCTATTGGTGGTACCAGCATGTGTGTAAACATTGCCCTACCTCTCCTCTGTACACACTGCTATCACACACCTGGAGAGAGAAACAGGAAGAAAATAGATTTTTTATCTTTATCAGGAGTGAAGACCACACGTAGGTTGTTGTTGTAGGAGCATGGAGTTGCAGTAAATGTACATTCATAAATGGCTAAGTTCTTAATCCTGCGAGTCCAAATGATGTGGACTGGAGTACTGCTGCTGTTCTGTCTGGATCTCTGGGTATCTGCAGAGGAGCTGGGACGTCCAACAACATTCTGGCGGGACTATGATATTCAAGTCAAAAAACACAACGATCAACAACAGTCCTGGGGGCATATTTTCAGAAAGTATTGTGATTCAGCACACTTTAAGGTAAGATTGTTGTGGTAAAGATGCCTTTATGCTAATAAAGTAAAAAAGTCTTAAATCAGCCGGTTTCATTTTTGTTAAAGAAGATAAAACCACCTTAAACCAGCTAAGATCAGTAAAATAACTTAAGGCTAATTCAAGATGTTTGTTTCAGCAGAGATATTTTGCTAATTTCTTCGACTAAAATAACAAATATTGAACTAGATGACTCTGGTCTGATGCACCAACTACTACTATTCAATTTAAATTGTTTTTGTTAGAGCTTTTCAGTGAATCCGAGTCAGTTCACAAAAACGATTCGTTTGAATCAATCTGAACAGTGACTCACGAAACCGACAAACATCTCCTTTAAACATGCCAGTCATAATAAATCGAATTAACAACTCGCCGACTTATCGTCTCTTTTGAATATGTGAATTAAAAAACAAAGGTAATCAATTGCTTGATTTTTTTTACATAAAACTAGTGTAAACAGAAATATGCCACGCGATGTCGTCAGGGCACCACTGAATCATTTTTGAAAGGAAAAGACCCGGATTGCGAATATACTGTAGATCAACTCGCAGACGGCACGAACGTAAAGCATTCGTGTATGCAAATCTAGGACCCCCAGTCCAAACGAGTTCAAACAAGTTTTTCTCAAGGTATGTCAGATAAAAGATTAAGCTTGAATGCACTGCAGCCAGGATAAACCGCGGAAAGTGAAGAAATGAACCCTCGTTTTCTGTCTGAATCTGCACAGCATTCAAGTTGTTGCAGTGGCCTGTCTTTTTATGTCAATTTTGTTAATTGTTAAGTAATATTGTACCTTCAGGGTTAAAGTCCAGATTCCCAACTTGTAGGTGTTTGAGCTGTCCAAACCACAGCCCCTATGCAGAAAGTATTCAACAACTCCATAAGGATTCTTCAAAAGCTTTTTTCTTTTTGTCATGTGGAATGCATGGTCATTAACCGTGGCAAAAGCATTCTGTGTTTTAGCCAAAAGTATACCATTGTAAGGTTTTCCAATATGTCTGCACATGTTTGTATCTCATATGATGATTTTGTCTGCATTTGCACCATTACAGGACTGTGATGGGGGTTATTACAGGGAGAGAAGTGGACCACATAAGGGACGGTGTGTGCCGTGCAACTGCAATGGCCTGTCCGACGACTGCGACCCACATACTGGAAATTGTTTGGTAAATTTTTTTACGTTTAATCGTAAATAACTTTCTTTTGAGAAACTTTACTGTAAAAAAAAAAACGTAACATTTACGTAAAAAAAACTGGCAGCTATGGTTTCCAAAATGTTACCGTAAAAAAAATGTGGTAGCAACATTTTAGGTGTGATGGATTTAACTTAAATTGACATTTAAATACCGTAATTTCATTATCTGATATTATGTTACTATACTAACCTGTGGAAGTACTGAAATTTGTTTTGTACCTTTGTAATACACGGATAACCACCAAAAGTGTTCCTGTGGCTCAGTGGTAGAGCATTGCATTAGCAGCGCAAAAGGTTGTGGGTTCAATTCCCAGGGAACACACTTTCAAAAAATGTATAGTCTGAATTTAATTTAAGCGTCTGTTAAATATTTAAATGTAAATCAGGTGGTGATGAGAAAGTCACATGATGAACCAAAGCCCATCGCAAGCAGCTTTTAAATACTAACATATATATAGAAAGTGCACAGTGTAATTTACACAAACACTAAAAATCCATCACGGTAACACACATGAAATGGAAATAATTATATATAGAACAACTTTAATAATTTAACAACCTTAGATGTAACATACAACCCTAATGTACACAACTGATAAGAAAAAGAAAGAAGCACAGTTATTTCAACAACAAAAAGAAAACAAAAATCTACGTGAAATGTAATGCTGGGAATGCCAATTTACAGTTATTCACTGTAAATTATACATTCTTTGCACTTCCAAAAACAGTATACTACCTTAAAATGAAATGTACTGTCCAATACAGGTTTTTGCCTTATGTACTAGTGGAACTTACTGATAACAATTAATAGGTTTTTAACAGTAGCATTTTACAGTCTTTTACCATTAAAATCATGGTAATTTATTAATAATATATTTTAATATTTTTATAAATTATTTGTAGGTTGCTAATCTGTTAGTGATGTGTTACATCCATTCACAATGATGTAATTAAGACCATATTTGTGATCATATGCATTTAATCATATCATATGATAACATCAGTCATGTCAACTTTTATGAGTAATGCATCTCCACTTTAATGTTTTGTGCTCAGTTCAGTTTTTGTGTTGTCACACTGAAATAATGCTGTTTTCGTAGAACTGCCAGTTTAATACAGCCGGCGACCACTGTGAGCGTTGTATGGAGGGTTATTATGGCAGTGCTGTTATGAGGACCTGTTGCATGTGTCCGTGTCCCTTAGCAGACCCATCCAACAGGTACAATGTCATCTAATCATTAAAAAATACATAACGATAGATTCGCTTTTGTAAAACAGAAAAATATAACTGAATAGACCTATGTATTTATTCTGTTAATTAATTTATTTTTTATTGTTAAAATATTTTTTTGAGTATGTTTTTATTGTTTAATTATTTTATTGCTTATGATATATTTTTAATTAATTTATTAAAATAGTTTATTCATTTGTTGTGCAGTTTTTCAGTCGGATGTCTCAGGGTTGGAGATGAGTTTGAGTGTTTGTGTAAACCTGGTTATGCTGGAGTTCGATGTGAAAGGTGTCTTTAAAAATATAAATATATATACACACACAAATTTGCATGTGATTGAAATCATTTCATTAAAACACACAAAAGTTTGCATGAATGTTTTTAAGAGATTCACTCATTTTAGGTGTGCGCTTGGATACTATGGCAATCCTTTAGAGGAAAGAGGATGTTGTCAGCCGTGTGACTGTGAGCACGGTTATGCATGTGACCCGCTAACAGGCGGTAAGCAAGCTTTCCTGATTTAAATCATCTTAATAATAATAATATAAAATTTAGATGGGTTAAAAAATAAAATAAAATAATACAAATATTTTAATTAATGTTTTGAAGATGCTGAAATTCACAATGCAAACATCTGTGTTCTTTGTTCTAATAGATTGTTATGAGGCCGATGACCCAGATACTGGAGACTGTCTCGGTTTGTTCCTCAAAAAAAAAATCATAATATTGTGGGCCTCTATATTCCTGCATGGGGCCTCGGGCTGTTTCTATATTTCAGTAATCATGTGATATTTATTCATAGGCAATGTTGATTAGGATTGATTAACTCCAGTCTTTTTCCTGTTAGAGTGTGATGCCTGCGTCATTACGTTAATGGATGATCTTGATGCGATGGATGATGAGTTCTCCAAACTGAAGACTCAACTCGAGTCTTATAGTCGAAATTCTACTTCACACACAGGACTGGAAAAACTTGAAGATGCCATTGCTGGCACAAAGGTCCCTACAAGAATCTTCCACACATTGCAATAACATTGAAACACCAAATATTTCAACACATACTTTTCGCTTCTTTAGGTTTTGGTCCATAAGTACTCTGAATCTGTCTTCGCATTGAAACCAAAGGTTTTGAGCTTGAATCTGATATTGAAAGTGTCATAGATGACCTCACTGTTCTCAGTAACCAGGTACCGTTACTGTTTATGGTGGTTTATCTTTATGTTGTCCATAAAATGGAGCATGAAATCCATTGTCATCATTACCTGACCTAGAATTGCAAGAACAACTTGTGTTTGTTTTTACAGGCAATTGAGATGTTCTGTACTGCAGGTCAGTTATTAAAGGCTCTAGACCAAACCTATCAAAGTGGGGATAACCTACGATCTGAGAGTGTGAAACTCTTAAGAAAGATACAAGGTGAATCCGCTAGACCCGGCTGAGATTTCAAAGCCAATTTCTTCTTGAAATGTCTTTCTCCATCTTGCTCACCAGTTGCACCTTTCCATCTTGACCCACATAGAGTTCTTGGAAGAGTTGAAGCGATCCAACCACACAGGTGGGAACACAGAGGAGGCCACCAGGATGATAAAAGAAGCACGACGGATGCTGGAGAAGATGCGAAGACAAAGCTGTAGGGTTCAGAGAGAACTAGCTAACGAGGAGCTCAGAAAAGCACGAACACGTGGGTCAATTGCTTCTGAATCAGATCAATTAAAACATGGGTGGGATCTTGGAGGGCCAACGTCCTGCAGAGTTTATCTCCAACTTGTCCCAACTCAGTGGCGTGACGTGTCCAGTGGAAGACTTTGAGTAGCTGATATTGGGCCAGATTTATATCAGCTTACACCAGCACAAACCCTCATTTGGCATTAAAAAAATACAGTCAGAATTGGCTAAAGACAAGCAGTGGGAAATTAGAGATGAAAAGGCGTGGACAAATTAATTTTTGCAACCCAACTTATTGAAAATGCATTAATAGGAGTTTCTCTTTCGATCTGTACATTTATGGGAGGAGAGTTCAAATAAATCAGACAAATTTGCACCCGTCAATTCACTGGTATTTGCGGCATTATTTAACGCCCCACAAAAAGCATGTCTTAAAGCAGGTGGTAATTTACGCTTATGATTCTTGTTCTTTAATCTGCACCA
Source organism: Gymnocypris eckloni scoliostomus (assembly GCA_027564155.1). Taxonomy (NCBI): domain Eukaryota; kingdom Metazoa; phylum Chordata; class Actinopteri; order Cypriniformes; family Cyprinidae; genus Gymnocypris; species Gymnocypris eckloni. The sequence goes on along the minus strand of CM050418.1, from coordinate 16,966,848 downwards.
TGTAAGTAAATCACCTGTAGAATTTTTCACTTTCGTCAGCGCTTTTATGGAACTGCGCTCTAATGCTAATTTGCCCTGTTTGGTAAATCTGTCCTTTAGATGTTTTTTTGAGGTAGGAGCTAAACTCAGCAGGACATTCATCCTCCAGGAGCCGAATGGACAACCCTAAATTAGGACTTTGTTTTAGGATCCTTATAGTAACCAATCTCCTTCATGGTTTCAAGCGTGCTTGTTTCTCTTACAGTACTTAACCTCATCTTGAATGACATGATGGTTCCTCTGAATGGCTCCTTGGTAGTGGCAGATCGTATTAGACAAAAACTCATGAATCAGGCAGAAGATCTTAAAGATATACAAGAGGCGCTTATGGATGCAGGGCGTGATGTGATCGAGGCCAATGATGTGAATAAACTCAACGAGGAACAGCTGAGAAATATTTTGGTAATCAAATATTAATAGTTGGCAAATGTCCTCAGTGCTGTAAAACAGTGGTTTTCAAACTTTTTTGACCAACTTTGAGAACCACTGCTGTATAAGATCTGCATTTGTTCACACCTTCATTGATTGTTTGTTCAACAGAAACAATTAAAGGTATTGAAGAAAAATCAAGGAAATATCATGGCCAATGTGAACATGACCAGAGAGACACTAAAAGAGATTTCGGATCTCCTGAAAATGATGGCTGGCCTAACAAAGGTGACAAATAATGATAATTTTTGTAAAACGTTCACCAGTTTGGATACTTACCTTTCATTCTCTGCCAGGAAATGACTCATCTGGCAGCTTTGATTGACGGAGCAAAAAATAGTCTAGAAGGAAAACTTGAGCTGCTCGCCAATGCAACTGCTAAGGCGGGAATTGTGAGACAAGCTGAGGAGCATGCGCAGGAACTTATGAAGCTAGCTATGGAGTTTCAAATGTAAGATCCTGAAACCATATTTTTTGTTTTTCGAGACATTTTAATGACTGAATGTGTCTTGTAGGTTCATACGGAACATCACCAATTCAACCGCTGCTCAGAAAGCGATCGAAGCCATCAAAGCATTTACAGACATCATTGATGCCATAAAGGAGGCGGAAGCTGCCGCCAAACAAGCAAAAGAAGTGGCAGACAAGGCTTTTGAGGTATAAGTAATGATAAATTTTCGATATTAAAATTTTATTTTTTGTCAAAATGAATACAAAATTAAACTATAAAATCAATGCTTCAAGTGAATTTAGTCATCATTACATTATAATGTATGGTATGACATTTTTGTATTTTTTTTTATTACATTTTAAAGTTTTAATAAACTATTGGAAATCTAGTTTTTCTTCCTAAATCAAACTTACTCTGTTTCTTTGAATTTCATGTCCCAGGATGTGCAAGGACAAGATAACGCCAATGATCTGAAAAACTTAGCAAATACTCTGCTGGTGAAGGCCAAGGAGGCGGAGATACAGCTAGAAGGTTGCCAATAGCTATGTTTCCATCCAAAGATTAAAATTACATTTATGCGCAAAACTGGAATATCGCATAAAACATATGCGAATAAAGCACCGTTTCCATCCAACGAGTCAAAGAGAGCAAAATCGTCACTTCCTGGTAAACTGTGGAACTAAATATCACTAAGAATATAGGAGAAGCCACGGAATATAATAATTTTCATACGACATAAATGACATGCACCTCAGAGAGAGCAGACGTAACACAATAAATGCTGTCAATGCTTTCGGAGGCGGATGTAAGGCAATTACACAGAAATACTTTGACGACAGACTTTGCTCAGGCTTTTCAGAATGACCATAACAACTTACAGATGCTGTGAACGAGATCAGTCCGCTGGTTAGTCAAGTTATCCCGTCTCATAGCGCAAAGTCACAAGACTGTTTCGATGCTCATGGAAGAATTTATTCGGCAAATGTGTTTCCATCTTAGTTTATGAGCATTTTTTCTTATCGGATACAAATTTATCCTACTCAATTGTGCACATAGGTCTGTTATGCTCAATTTAATAATTTATACGCATCTTGACATTTTCCATCCAGCGTTTTTTTATGCGATATTCCAAAATACGCATAAAAATAGCACATTTAATGCACCTGCAGCAAACCATAAAATAGCTTCCAGAGCAATAGAGCACAGTTGCAAGACTTCAACGTCACCACCATTTATCTTTTAACAACTCTTTCCGTGTTTATAAAAAATAAATTTAGTATAGTTTGGAAAAGTGCAATCACAATGAGACTGTAAAAGCAGACTAGTGTGTAGATGAGCTTGCTGACTTCAGGACAATGGAACCTGAAGTGCTAAAATGCTGACTCGTTTCCAGGTTTTAGCCTGGAACTAAACAAAATCAACTTGGAAATCATATAAATTCATGGGGTTTTCACAGGCACATTGTGCTGTTTAATAACAAAACTGTCATCTACAGATGTCATGCAAAAATGTGAAGCTTACAAGAACATGATCCAGCAGGCCAAAGACAAACAGAACATGCTGAAGCAAGTCTTGCAAGATGTGTTGGAGAGGATGAACAACATCAAAAGGGGTGAGAAGTTCATTTCGCTCTAACATTTTTCCACAATAAATATTATCATGGTCTTGTCAGATGAACACTTGGGTGGTTGGATTTTTTAGATGATATCCGTGTCCTCATCAACCAAGCCAAGGAAGGTGCTGCAGATGTGAACGCCACAGCAGGCAATGCAATAAACAGAATGCAAAACATCAGTGAAGAACTTACCAAAATCAATATTTCCTCTCATGATTCAAACCTGAACAGCTTACTTGATGGTGTCAACAAAACATGTCAGTCTCCTCAAACCTTCTTTCCAGAGACCTTGTGTTGATATAATGCACATTATTCAGAGTTCAAAGATATCTGTCAAACAAAGTATATCACTTGATGCTCAATCTTCATAATCCTTTACAGTGACAGAACTGGATCAGTCTTTCCCTTCACTGATTGACAAACTAAACGAAGTGGAGAACCAAAGCATGTTTAGTTCAGCCAACATGTCCAGCAGCATCCAGAAAATCAAAGACTTGATCGAACAGACCAGAGACGTGGCCAACAGGGTGAGTTCTCAGGAACGCAGAGTGGGCAGAGTAGCCCTGATGTTTCTCCAGCCGCCTCTAGATGTTTATCTCCTTGCTTCTCTCATACGTTTCTAGATCAGGGGGCCGATTTTGTTCTCTGGTGATGCTCACATTGAACTTCGACCTCCTAAAGACCTAGAAGACTTCCTAACCTTTACTGCTCTCAATCTTACTCTGCACCAACCAAAAGGTCGAGGCGATGGAAGACGTAGACGCCAACTGGGGGATGGAGACAACCAGTTTGTTTTTTATCTTGGAAATAAGCATGTGAGGAGGACTTAGATTCCTTAATTTATTAGGGATGCATCAATGTATCAGTGCATTGTTTTACAGTATTTTTCATAATCAACAGACAGTCAGGGATTTCATTGGCCTGGTTGTGAAGAATGGTGTCCTGTTTTGTGTCTACAAACTGGGTGGCCGTTTTTATGAAATAAAGACCAGCGAAATCACCATGTCCAACAGTGACAAAGCTTTTATGGATAGGGTGGATTTCCGCAGGTAAGCTCCATTTGTCAATGTAGATCTCCACAAATTACATACATTTGCATTTCTGAAAATCATTTGTGCCTTTTTTAATTCCAAAATCAGAGTTTATCAAGATGCGCAGGTCATATACACAGAGACTTTCACTTCAGCTGAACCCAGAGTGTTACCACCCATGATTAATAAGCCTAACGACATGAATGGATTGCTTGATCTGGATCCCAATGAGGTTGTCTTATACGTGGGTGGATACCCAGAAGATTTTAAGGTAAATAAGTCAACAAAAGAGTTTCAAAATAAGGCCAACGCCTTTTTCGGCTATACTTTCGTCACAGTTCTCAGACTTTTTACCTGTTTTTTTTGGTCAAACATTTACATTCAAGATGTAAAAAAAAAATCCCCTATCAATATATTCTGAATTTGCAATTCTAGCCACCTGAAGAGCTTCGGTACCCAGGATACAAGGGTTGTATTGAGTTTTCTACGTTAAATGATCATATCCTTGGCTTGTACAATTTTCAGCATGCCATAAACATCACAAAAACTGACATGTGTCAAAGGTACTTGATAATGTTATCGTAAGCTATCAGACATTGTTTTTCTTACAGATGAGGTCTTGATCTCTACGTCAGCGTTTAGAGTCATTGTTCCTATATTCCATCCCTAGGGGAAAAGTCCACATGTTGGGGGATTATTTCGATGGCACTGGTTACGGAAAGGTTGCTGTATCACGTCGGAACTCTCTTATTAGGTTCTTTGTTAAGAGTCATCAAATGGATGCAGTGCTTTTTTATGTGGGAAACGAGGTAATTCACATTACCAATTTTAACACATCATACACCAAAATCTAGCATTTCAATTCAGATATAAAAAAAAATGACACAATAGTTTCTTGATGCTTAATGTCAGAAGATTTGAATTTAAGTGTTTTTCTACAGACCTTGCACTTCTTAGTTACATTTGAAGGAGGCTATATTGTTTTGCAAGGAAAAAACCAGGACACAAACATTTTTGAAAAGTCAAAAGTAAAAGTATTTCCCAGAGTAAGTAACCATTACCTTATTTTTTAAAATATATTATTATTGCTTATTATATTCCTATGTCTATTATATTATATCCCATTTCTTCCTAGACCAACTTCATCAATATCAGAATGATTCTGAAAGATAAAAGACCAGCAACAATAACTGCTGCAGACAACATCAACATTTTTTTGGGAAATGTCAGAGGGCTCTTTGAGGAGGCCTACATCGGGGGTGTTCCAGCTGCAGTCCGGGAAAAGTACTTTTATTCTCTTTTATGTTTGTTTATTGGTGCACTTCTTCAGCGTTGCATGATTATGGTTAAGGACAGAGTAAATACCAGGAAAAAGTGACCCGGATTTCATAATATTCACCCAACCAAATATGATATTTTTCTGCCTCCAGATATAATATTGTTCTTCCGCCACTTAGAGGATGCATCAATAGTGTCTATGTAGATGACATTGCTTCTTTTACAGAGGAAGTTGGAATGGTCCGAGGCTGTCCAGATGCTTTACTGGTGAGACAGTTTCAGTGAATTACTTCCTGATGTTTGTGTATCAGGAGAAACTTCATCTGAACTGTTTCTGGTTACATGTTTTCAGGGTTCCCGAGAGGCTACTTTTAAATTTGGGAGTTCTCTCTCTCTGCCACCTCCTGTTAACGATAAAGACTCAGGGACAATGGTTTCACTCGGATTTAAGACATCCCAGGAGAATGTTTCATCCTTAATACTGACTGGTGGAATGGTAAGTTGATCAAGAACATTTTTCCCATATAAAGGCTTCTGAGTTGGGTATATTGTTGATGCTTCTAATTTGAACCTCTATTATAATAGTTATATATTTATTTAATAATTATATATTAAAATATTTAGATATTTAATTTCAAGAAAATAGAGAGAAAATTAAGAGATTTATTGATGTTTTCCTTTGCTTTTCAGAATAATGGGTTTTTGCTGTCTTTGAATGACGGCTATGTTGAAATGAATGACAATAGGAACAAAATAACATCAACAAGCAAATGCGAAACTGGAAAATGGCACTACATAACAGCCTACAGAAGTGGAGCGGAGTAAGATGAAAATATTATATGAAAATAACTTGCTTCCAAAGATGCTTTTAAACACTTCATGCTGAACTTTCCCCATCAGGATGAAGCTAAACGTTGACAATACAGATATTGGAGATCCACCATCATTATCCACATTCACTAAATTTGGGGAAAATGTGATTTTAGGGGATGGTTTATTTCAAGGCTGTTTGAGGAACCTATATATACGGAGGTTTGATGTTATGCTTTGATTTATTGTATTATCATAACTTATAACAGGAACAAGCCACTCATAATAGCCTTATGGTTCAGTCTGCAGACCGACTACATTCCAGCTGACTTGAGCAGATTCAATCAGACTGGAAATGTATCTCTGGGATTTTGTAAAGCAGAGCGGCCCCCTCTGGATCCTACTAAGAAGCGTGCAAGACATGCTGGAATTGCATCCAACAGGAATTCGGTATTTCACATGATCAAACTCTGTATTAAATGTGTAGTTTGGATGCACTAAACAAATGATTTGTGACATAATCAGGAAAGGAGATGATCTGCTTGCATGAGAAAAGCACTCAAAATGGGAGATGTGAGGCAAATGTACATTTTTGATGGAGGTTTCACCAGTACATTTACTGTAAATCGGCTTTTATATCTACACTAAAACATTTTTTTCCCCATGCAGGAACATCTTAAGGTGGCTGCCGTGTCGAGATCACATGACTAGCTGAACTATACTCATGTAGCACCCCCTATTATTGAACATTTTCAGTTGCAAAATAAGTTATGGTAGATTTGCCTATTAATGGATAATTTTTACAATGTTTTTGGCAACTGAAAAGTTTTGTTCTTGTGTAAAACTGCCTCCACATCACTAGGTATCAGTATTGACTCCAAGACTGTCCGTGAAACGTTGAGAAAAATACTTAATTTATTAAACAAATACACATTTTAAGTGTAAATAATTAAATTGTTCACCCAGAAATGAAATTTATGTCATTAATTACTCACCCTCGTGTCATTCCAAACCTGTAAGACTTTTGTTCATCTTCGAAACACAAATTAAGATATTTTTGATGAAATCCGAGAGCTTTCTGACCCTCCATAGATAGCAATACAATTACCACGGTCAAGTCCCAGAAAGGTAGTTAGAACATCGTTAAAATAATCCATGACATCAATGGTTCTACCGTAATTTTATGTTGCTATGAGAATTATTTTTGTGCGCAATGAAAACAAAAATAATGACTTTTCAAAAATGTGCTTACTAAACATGTTAAAAAATGTTGACAGAGAGGATGACTTATTTACTGGAACCAAAATATGCAGACGATGAACTAAAAGAGATGGACCTTGCCTTCTATGCCGGCTCCTGCATCAGCAGCACCACACGCATGTGTCGTTGTACTCTCGTGAACGTGCGTCGAAGAAAAGAAATTGATGAATTAAGTCATTATTTTTTTCTTTGTGCACAAAAAAGTATTCTCATAGCTTCATAACATTACGGTTGAACCACTGATGTTGCATAGACTATTTTAACAATGTCCTTACCTATCTTCCTGCCTTTCTGGGCCTTGAACGTGGCGGTTGCGCTGCAGTCTATGGAGGGTCAGAAAACTCTCGGATTTTATCAAAAATATCTTAATTTGTGTTTAGAAGATGAACGAAGGTCTTATGGGTTTGGAATGACATGAGGGTAAGTAATTAATGACAGAATTTTCATCTTTGGGTGAACTCTCTCTTTAATATGTTGACATTTATTGCTAACAATCACAAAGATTATTTTCTAAATGTAGCCATAGAAGAAGACAGTGGGTCTCATTCACTGAGCCTATGTGAAATCGTCTCGGGTTACTCGCGTAACCCTTGTTCTCTGAATAGGGAACGAGACGCTGCGTAGCTTAGCTTAACGCATCGGGAACGCCTTCCACGTGACCGAGTCTGAGCCCATATAGAATCACGCCAATTCATTGGCTGATGGCGCGACGCCGTCTCTGACGCAATGACGTCGTCAGGTCATACTGGCGAACGCACCATCCACTCCTCAGATTTCTCTGCCGAAAAGAACCCTGTCGGCAGCGTGAGGAGCTTGGCAGCAACGCGGCGTCTCGTTCCTATTCAGAGAACAAGGGTTACGCGGTAACCCGAGGCGTTCTCTTTCATAGGTAACTCTCGCTGCGTAGCTTCTTACGCATCGAGCGATATACCAAACACGCCAAGCTGAAAACACTGCCTATCTGGCCCAATAATGAACCAACAACATACGGTCGGTTCAAACAGACAGGACCTGAGAACCTGGAGCCGTATCAGCGTCAAGGTTGTAAAACCTGACAAAGGTGTGCGGAGAGGACCATCCTGCCGCAACACAAATATCCTCCAGGGTACCCTCTAAAAGAGCTTGAAAGGAGGCTCGCCTCTAGTAGAATGCGCCCGAAGACTAAGAGGTGAAGGGAGTTCCCCTCATAAGCCAGCGAAATAGCATCTCTCACCCAGTGAGAAATCCTCTGCTTTGACGTGGCAAGCCCGCGCGACCAGCACCAAAACAGATCAATAACTGGGGAGATTTTCTCCAACCCTTGAGCGATCCACATATAGCTTCAATGCCCTGACCGGGCAGAGCATGTGGAGTCTCTCATCCTCACTTGAAGCAAAGGGAGGGATGGAAAGAGTGAAGAGTGACCACTTGAGAACGAACGACGTGGACAAGACCTTGGGAATGTAACCCGGCCTAGGCCGCAGGGTAACTTTGACTAGACCCGGGCAAAGTCCATACACGTTTCACTGACAGAAAAAGCCTGCAGATCTCCAACTCTTTTCAGTGACGTAAGCGCCAGTAAAGAACAACCTTAAGAGTCAGTATCCGATCCGAAGCTGACTCTAAGGGCTCAAAAGGGGCCGTCACTAGTCCTTCGAGGGCGACTGACAAGTCCCAAGAAGGAACTGCCGTGGGGCGAACAGGCCTGGCGTCTGGCCCCACGCATGAAAGCGGAGGCCAACCTATGCCTCCCCAAGGGGATCTCATCCAGCTCTCTCCGAGCTGCAATGGCCTTACATAAACCCTAAGGGTGGTAGCAGCCGCCCCGCTGTCAGCCTTTCTTGCAAAAACTCCAGCACTGGACCAACAGGGCAGTTAACTGGGTCGATTGCACGAGTCAAACACCACGATTCAAAGACGCCCACTTGGAAGAGTATAGCTTCCTGGTAGCGGGGCTCTGGCACTGGCTATGGTTTCCTGAACCCGGCAGGCAAACCATCAATCACAGCCCTTGGCCCTGTATGGGCCATACCCACAACTTCCAGAGCTCCGGCTGAGGATGCCAGATCTTGCCCTGAAGCTGGGACAGTAAGTCCCGCCTGATCGGAATCTCCCAAGGAGGCCGATACAAGAGGAGTTAGCTCCGAGAACCAGGTCTGGGAGGGCCAGAATGGGGCTATGAGAAGGAGACGGGCACCGCTCACCTTCACTCTGCATAGTACTGCCGGAATCAGCTTTATTGGCGGAAACGCGCAGACTGACATTCGGCCATGGGTGGGCGAACGCATCTATGCCTAGAGTCGTCGGAAACTCAGGGAGAACCAGAGCGGGCACTGGGATGACTCTTGAGAAGCAAAGAGGTCCACCTCCGCTTTGCCAAACAGATCCCAGATCTGGGATACCGTCTGACGGTTCAACATCCATTCCCCGGCTTGAGCTTCTGTCTCGACAGAAAATCGGCCGCCAGGTTCAGTACTCCCGGGCGTGAACCGCCCTCAAAGAGAGGAACTTGTCTTGAGACCAAAGGAGAAGATGGCGCGCAAGCCTGTCCAGGGTGCGCGACCTGAACCTCCTTGGCGGTTTATGTGGGACACAACCGCCATATTGTCCGTCCTGACTATGACATGATGCTCCCGAGCGGGAGAAAATACTTCAAAGCCAGGAAGACAGCCCTGAGTTCCAGGCAGTTTATATGCCAAAGAGGAACTCTTCCTTCCACTCTCCACTCGCCGGCCTTCCTTCAAGACCGCGCCCAGCCTGTCATTGATGCGTCCGTCGTGATCATATGGCGACGGTGGATCGCACCCATTGTCACCCGCTCCGGAGAAAGACGGGTCTCGCCACATTAACAGGCGTCGACAGCAACTGCGCGACACTCTGACAAGGCGAGTAGCTGGTACAGTGGGGTGTCACCTCAGCTCCTTCATCCACCAAAGGAATGGCCTCATGTGAAGCAGCCCTAGGGGCAACACAGGAGGCTGCTGCCATAAGGCCCAACAGCCTGCGGCAGGTACCTACAGAGACATGATGGCCTAGCTTGAAGCGGGCCAAACATGCTGTAAAAACTGGTATCCGGGCAGGAGCCAAACGGGCCTGCATCTGAAGCGGAATCCAAACGAACTCCTAGAAATACAGTTCGTTGAGATGGGAGGAGCACACTCTTCTTGGCGTTCATTCTGAGGCCAAGAGAATGGATGTGGCCGAGCGATATCCCTGTGACGACTCACTAGCTCCCTGGAGTGAGCCAGAATGAGCCAGTCGTCCAGATAGTTCAGTACACGGATGCCCTGGAGCCTCAAAGGGGCCAGTGCAGCATCCATGCATTTGGTAAATGTCCTCGGGGCCAAAGCCAGGCCGAAGGGCAGAACCTTGTATTGGTAAGCCTTCCCTCCAAAGGCGAACCGAAGGAATCTCCTGTGTCTGTGAACGACCTGGATGTGAAAATACGCATCCTTCAGGTCGATGGTGACAAACCAGTCTCCCTCCTGGACCTGAGACATGATGGTTCTCATCGTCAGCATTTTGAACTTCCCTTTGTAGAGGAAAGATTCAACGCCGTAGATCCAGGATAGGCCTCAAGCCGCCGTCCCTCTTTGGAACGAGGAAGTAGCGGCTGAAGAAACCTCGTTCGACTTCCGACTGCGGTACTTCCTCTATTGCTCCTTTCTGCAGGAGGGAGGAAAGTTCCTGTTGTAGAACAGAAGCCTTGGCGGCGCTGTTTACTACTGTCAGGTGAACCCCGTCGAAACGGGGGGGATTTTTCCCAAACTGAAGAGTGTAACCGGTTCGGTGTGCGGAGAACCCACAGCGATACCGGTAAACGCTCCCATTCGTGAAGGAAGTGTGACAGAGGAATCATAGTGTCGTGCAAGGAAGACATACCTGAGATGGGGTGTCGAGAAGGCCTGGAAGCAGCGGCACCCTCCACCGTGAGAGCCCTCGGCGTCCTTGCTCGGGATGACGGAGAGAGAAGTGCTGCGGGTGGCCGGCACGGGTTCCGTACACTGCAGGAGAGAAACAGCTGTGTCTCCTAACATGCGGCTCGCCGGCGGCGAATGGACGGGCTGCAAAGGGGAAAAGGCAGAGCGTCCCCAACTGCCAGCCCGAGTGAAAATGAGGGTGAATTGGATCTGCACACCAAGCCTCGAAGGGTGGTTGTGACAGATTTAAGTGAGGAGAGCGTTCGGGCGGGCAGAAAGCGCTTCGCGGTCTGGCCTCGCCCGTAACGGTGAAACGACTCTCCTCATTCCGACCGGAGGTCAGGAACGACCGGGTTAGCCGGGCGGCAGGCTTGTTGGGCCGCTTCATGTTAACCCGCTTGCGTGGTTGTTGGCGGAAGAAGACCGGCCGCGGGCTCCCAAACCGTAGTGGGGGAAGGCGTGTGGCCTGGGCTCCGCCGCTACTCCCTCCCGGGGCGGCTGCTCCTAGACACAGAGGAGGAGGGAGTTGAAAATCCCTTGCTCTCCTCGTCATGAACTGATTGAGAGCAGCCGACTGGGTTTTGGCTGAGCGGAACTTGTCCACTACAGCGCTAACAGCCTCCCCGAACAACCCAGATTGTGAGATGGGTGCGTCCATTAAAAACGTCTTTTCCTTCTCCCGAATCTCGGTCAGGTTGAGCCACAGATGGCGTTCTGCGGCCACCGAAGCCGCCATAGAGCGCCCCACGGCACGTGCGGTGTGCTTGGTGGCTCTCAGAGCCAAGTCAGTGGCTCTTCGTAGCTCCTTCACGGCTTCAGGAGTTAAGCCGGTCCCTTCGTCCATTTCCTTCAGGACGTCCGCCTGGTAGGCCTGAAGGATGGCCATTGTGTGAAGGGCCATACCTGCCTGACCGGCCGCGATGTAGGACTTCCCGATAAGGGCGGAAGTGGTCCTACACGGCTTGGAAGGAAGGAGGGGGCGGGACTTCCAAGAAGGAGCCAAAGAAGGTGAAAGATGTGAGGCCAAAGTATCCTCAATCACCGGCATGGCGGTGTAACCCTGCTCCACAGAACCCACAAGGTTGGTGAAGTCAGCGGCTGCCGCGTTAGTAAGAGAGGAAAATGGCTGCTTCCAGGAACTGGAGATCTCACGATGCAGATCACTGAAAATGGCAGCTTCCTCCTTTCAAGCTTGGAGTGCGCGCCGATGAAACGATCGTCGAGCTTGAAGCTCGAGACTCGGGGCTCATCGGGCCAATCCAGCGCAAGCTTTTGGGTGGCGCAGCACGCCCACGAGCTCGAGTAGGCCGCTGAAGGCGCGCCTCCTGGCCGCTAGGCGGGGCGCATCTGCTAAAGCAGGCCCGAAATCCTCGGAGTCGGAGGCTGCCGTGCGCAGAATATCATCTAGCCCGAAAGAGGCGAAATCACGTGCTTTTGGGCTAGGAAACTGAAAATCAGGCAAAAATTCGACCGTGACGCGGTGCGCAGGGAGAGAAAAGGCGAGGCCTGTCTGCTCACTCTCCATCTCCTCGAGCTCGACATCCGAACCCCAGCTCGTGGCTCTGAGGCCGCGGCCTCACGAGGCCGCGATCTCCTGGCGTTGGTGCTCGATGCGCGCCGTGAAAATTTGGAGGATTCACGTTCATAATCCTCAAGCCGAGGCGGAGGGTTATGAGGCGGAAATAAATCGCAAATTTTGCAGTTAGAGGTCCCATAAAGCCGCCTCACGTGCGAAAACCCAAACACAAAATACACTTACTGTGTGGGTCTTCGCGGCGATAAAGCGCGTGCGGTGGCATACAGCGGCGAAATTCCATGGCACTTCACCGCGAGGAGAACAAAGTTCCACAGAGGCAGTCGCCGAAGTGCAAATGGATAATCGCAGGTAATAATTGGGTCAGAAATCGCAACAACGAAGGGCGATGTAACCGCTTCGTGAAGGCAGAGAAATCTGAGGAGTAGATGGCGCGTTCGCCAGTATGACCTGACGACGTCATTGCGTCAGAGACGGCGTCGCGCCATCAGCCAATGAATTGGCGTGATTCTATATGGGCTCAGACTCGGTCACGTGGAAGGCGTTCCCGATGCGTTAAGCTAAGCTACGCAGCATAGAGTTACCTATGAAAGAGAACTGCATACAAACAAAATTACAAACAAATCATGATTCTTTGATAATTTTGTACTAAAATTTTTAAAACAAAAATTTTTTAATGTCATTTGTTGTACTCTTGTTTTTTTTTTTTAAAGGGAAGATCTAAACAAGGCTGTAGAAACCCAAAGTCCATTAAAAACACCTACCACCTTGGTTCCAACAGCCAAATGCAGTTTACAGTAGATCCAGAGAAGCTCAATAACAGGTAAAGGGTGTTAATTACATATTAATACTGAATTTTGTAGCACATTTACGAGATCTTCTTTGTTCTACAGGCTGCATTTGTCCTTAGACGTCCGTACCAAATCATCTGAAGGACTTTTACTCCATATCTCAGGGAAATATGGTGTTCCTCTTGTGATCTTGTATGTGGATAAAGGAAAAGTCAAACTCTCTGTTGGGGCAGATGAAGTAATCTCCTCTCAGAAGATAAATGATGGTGACTGGCACAATGTATGTGGCAAAATGCTAAAATGTTGTTTCCGTAACTGTGTTTCCCGAAATCCCAAGTTTGAATTTATGTTGTGTGTACAGATCAAGTCCAGCATGAAGCAACACAGCTTTCATCTAGCGGTGGATGGTATTCAAACACCTGATGGACATTCGTTGAAAGGATTCACACATGATCTGCAGTCTCCTGTCTATGTGGGACATGGATCATTTCAGATGCTTCATAAAACACAAGTACAAACGTGTAACTTCCCTATTTCAGCAAGTAGCTTAAACGCAGTCTTCTGTCCTGTTAAAGTTGCATCACACTTTTTTTCTCAGGAAAGAATGCCTCAGAAGAGTATAATCGGATGCATTCAAGACATCAGGGTTTCTAAGGTTCTCCTTGTGGATCCAGCTGTCAGTCGTGGGGTTATGCCCTGCTTCAAAGGCGTGAAAGAGAAGGGGGCCTATTTTGCTGGAAATGGCACACATTTGATCTTAGGTTTGACCCTTCATGTTTTTACATGTGTTTAGTGACAGAAAAATACATGCAAAAAATGTATTAAATGTTTTTGTTTGACAGAAAAGCACCTTATCTTTGGTTCTACGTACAACCTGGCTTTTGAATTTCGACCCAGGAACTTCACTGGCCTAGTCTTCCACAAAATCGATAACCATGGACGGACACTCACTCTGTTCCTCAAGAAAGGAAAGGTGAATGAAAACATGGTTTAAGAATATTTTTAGCATTCTTTGAGATATAACACTGTATTTTGGCTAAATTATTGGTAAAACAAGATTTGAAAGGAAGATAAGATCAAAAACAAGCTATGCAAGTATGCAGAATGCTAATGCTTAGCAAGCGTGCAATTGTGTTGTTCATACTAAACATGCTTTGGGATAGTTCACCCCAAAATTACAATTCTGTCATTAATTACTCACCCTCATGTAGTTCCAAACAGGTAAGACCTTCGTTGATCTTCAGATCACAAATTAAGACATTTTTTATGAAATCCGAGAGTTTTCTGACCCTCCATAAATAGCAACGCAACTACCACATTCAAGGCCCAGAAAGGCAGGAAGGTTGGTGAGGACATCATTAAACTAGTCAATGTAACAGTAATTTTTGAAGCTACGAGAATACTTTTTGTGTGCAAAGAAAACAAAAAGAACGACTTTATTTAACACTTTCTTTTCTTCCATGTTGATTTTTGACGTGTGTTCGCGGGAGTACCACGACACATGCGTGTGGTGCTTCTGACACAGGAGCCGGCGTTCTGATGTAGGACCCTGATGCACTGCGCCTTGTCTTCAATCAGAGGAATGCACACGCATACAATTATAGTTGAACCACTGATGTCACATGGACTGTTTTAACGATGTCCTTCCTACCTTTCTGGGCCTTGAACGTGTTAGTTGCGTTGCGGTCTATGCAGGGTCAGAAAGCTCTCGGATTTCATCAAAATATCCTCATTTCTGTTCCGATGAACGAAGGTGTTACGGATTTGGAATGACACGAGGGTGAGTAATTACTGATAGAATTTTCATTTTTTGCATGAACAATCCCTATACCACGTTGACATTTGTTGCTAACAATCACTAAGATTATTTTCTAAATGTTGTTATAGAAGAAGGCAGTGGGTCTCATTCACTTTCGAGATTCGCAACCTCATGTACTCCTCTATACTATGGAGCGGCAGTACTTACCACACATTTGACAAGATTAGATGTTTGTCAGTGGTGCTCAGGATCTGCAAATCATTCGCCATCGTCCTTTCATTCACGCTTTGGGCACACCCCTAAACCCACCCCCCCAATATCATCGTCCATCACAATATTTCACTGTAGACATCATCTGCCAATTTGGTAGACATCGCCCAACCCTAGGAACCGCTGAAACCACATGTACGCAAAATCACACACTCTGTAGTGTTAAAAATTTCACGCACATAAAATCATATACAAGTTCTCTTGTGTGTGTGAATATAATTATTCACAAAATTATTAGTGAACAAGACCTAGTCTGTGCTAATGCGTACTAGCGCCCCTTGTGGCAGCACTGAGATTGCACACCCTTCGTGTTTGCATTAGTATACTTCCATAAAGTTAATTTCAGGCCTGTTACTGGACGTTAATTTTATAATTATGTTCATCACATACAATATGCAATCTGTCTGGATTATGCTTATTAGGTGGCGTTAACGGCGTACGATGGACAGCGCCGCTATGGCACCGCATTGACCCCAACAAGACACCTCTGTGATGCATTTTACTATGTGACGGGTACCATTTTACTTATTTTTTCTAAATAAAGTAGATAATAAATTATAATTATTACAGCAAATGTGAGGTTTTATTCATTTCAGTGTCCATACGGAGGAAAACTATCGAGCTTAGGCTGGACGAAGTGTCCTCACGGGTGAGACAAATGTCTGAATACCGTCCTCCATTGCATGAAACGATCTACATCGGTGGCATTTCAGGTAAAGTCAGCTCTGATGTAACAAAAATATCTCTTTTCTTTCAATAAAGGCATAATAATTTACATTTCTGTCTCTGTTAATGCAGAGAATCGAAGCGAAGAAGTGGAAATGCGGGCATCTTATGTGGGGTGTTTGAGAAACATGCGGCTTAATCAAAATCCTATCACATTTGATGATGTGACAAGCGGATTCGGCCCCATAAACACCAACGAGTGCCCGGCGGAATAATGGAAACAGAAATCAAGCACAGCTCAGCAGACTCATTTTGGAGTTAAATACTTTGCAAAACACAAATTATGATTGTTTTGTGTAACTGTATTGGAAAGTGACTTTAAAAATAGACTTGCAAAAATTTACAAAATGAAAGCACATTTCCTCAATATTTAGAATGAATGTTAATGAAGCCTTAAATGTAAAAATGTGTATGGAAATAAAATATATTTGAAATGATTTCATTGTCTGTGCTTCTCCTTGTAGCTTATAGATGTATTTACACAGCTTGCTCGTCTGTGCTGTTCGATGCACCACAGAAAACAATCAGGTCATAAAGACTGAGACGTCTGCCTGCACTTTCATTATTTATTCATAACATGTGCATTACCATGTGAATAACATGTACTTCCTTGTTCAGGCCACGCAGAAAGTTTTCTTCCTCATTTCTTTCTGTTACACATGAATGTAGCAAAAATGAAACTATTGTACTCGTTGGAAACCTCATGACCATCATTCTGATTAATTGGGTGGAATTTAGGTAAAAGGTTAAATAAATGAAGAAATAATGTAAATACAGTCATTAATAAGTCATAAGACAAAAATGTAAATGTTTCTTATAGTTCCACACAGTGGAAAATCCCTAAGAATTACTAAAATTGCTTTCGAAAAAGTGTTTTAAGTTTTCAAAATCTCTTTAAATAATCATGTAGACTAGTAATGTAACATGGTATCCTAATTTTGCAAGCAAATCTGTTCTTTTTATGAATCATTTGTTTTCTTTCATACACTTCCTAACATAATATTTGATCAATTTATGCTATACAAATTCTGAACAGAAATGTCAGTTTTTCACTTTTAATAAAAGAAAAAACAACATTTTTTGACTATGGAAGCTTGATCCGCTAAAGAATATAAAACAAAATAGGTTATAAATAATTTTTATCTCGTAGGCTAATTCTGTCTCACAATTCAGACTTTTTGAGAATTGCGAGTATATTTATACAAACTCGCAGTTGTGAGAAGAAAAGTTTGAATTGTAAGATATAAACATAAAAAGTAGTAGCCTAATTAACTTTTACAAAAATTAAGAATTGTGGGATATAAAACTCAAAATTTTGAGGAAAAAAGTCTGAAATGTGAGATAAAAAGTCAACAATTAACCTTTTTGATTTAGTTCATTCCGTGACTTGGGAGCAGCTAGTTCAAAGGTTACTCGCTTCGCCACCTACTGGTATAACGAACCAATCGATGAACGAATCTTTTTGTGAATCGATTCAAATGATTCGACTCACAATGAATCCAAAACCCTACTGCTAGGGCCAGAGAAGCTGCATATGGAGGACGAGAAAGGACTTAAGTATAAATAAATGAATAAATACATAAATAAATAAATGTAGAAATATATGAATAAATAAATACATATAGAAATACAAAAATAAATAAATGAATAAATAAATAATTAATTGCTGAAATAAATAAATACACGTAGGAGTAAAATAAATAATTACTTAAATGCTGAAATAAATGAATAAATAAATGCAGATATGCATAAATTATTTTGTCAAAAGTGTAATTTTAAATTGTACTATTTTTGTACCATTTGTATTTCTGTATTTATGCATTTCTACATGTATTTATTTATGTGCCCGTATGTTAATAAAGTTAGGCTTACTACTAGGCTAACGTTAATTGCTATCTCGTGTTCACGGTGGTTCTGACTGGTTTGCCTAATTTACCAATCCAATTGAGAGAGGTTAGGACCGCCTACCTTATTAACATACGGACAAAGAAATAAATAAATGCAGAAATAAATGTAGTATAACACAAATGGTACAAAAATAGTACAATATTTAATTGTATTTATTTAATTTATTTATGTATTTCTACATTCATTTATTTAAGCTTTTAATTATTTATTTATTCATGTATTCATTTATGCATTTATTTTTAACTTAAGTCATTTCTCGTCCTCCATTGCTGCAAGCGTTGATGTCGGTAGTCGCTTCCTGGTTGGAGGCAAAGGGCGTGTTAAGAGGAAGCAGTCTGAAAGCAGAATCGGCTCTTCAGTGGAGTGAGTGGATGACAGGCGGATACGGGATAATAACCTCACTGCTCTGTCGCTCCTTTAACATTGCGTAACGCACGCGCTGCTGCTGATATGCAAACATCCAGCTGATATTTCACAGCTCACGGCGGCCTGATGGAGGGCACGATTGCGGATCTGAAAGCATCTTAGCAGCGCAGATCGGACACGGAAGGGATCCAGACTACATCCAGACTCTTTTCTCCAGTGGTCTGCTGTGCGTTGGTGAGGGAAAGATCGTTTTATTTCGCGTGCTTGTTTATTCAGCGCGTTTCGCACCCGACTGTTTTTCTGCGGTTTATTGACAGAAGAACGAGTTGTTTTTTGGCGCATAAAGGAGTAAACAGAGAGGATGGCAGGCCCTGATTCCCCGCAGCAGCAGGTTGAAGAGAAAGCCGAGCAGATAGATGATGCCGAGCTGGCGTTTCAAGGCATTAATATGCTGCTCAATAATGGCTTCAAAGAAAGCGACGAGCTCTTCAGGAGATACCGGTAAAATCAACGTGCATCTATGATGTTACAATGATGTATATTACAAAATGGGATTTTTTTGTTTGCATAATTTGGCTTTTGATGCTTTTATTTCTATTCGTGTTCTATCTATATGACCATTATATTGGATATGCCTCAATACAATTTAGAGTCAAGACTATATATATCGTTTTTTCATATTTAAATAATATACGTGTGTTTTCTTTAATTGCATAACATAATCAAATATTCCTTTATTTACAGCTTATTTTCTGTTTCTGTTGCCATAGTTTGGAATGCGTCTCAGTACATTAAAATAGTAATTTTCATATTTTATTATTTATTTGAGACTCTGAACCACAAAACAGTCACATTTTTGAAATTGAGATTTATACATCATCTGAACGCTTAATGAATGAATGATGCATTTGCATAGTGCTTTATTGTGTATTGTTGTACACCCAAAGCACTTCACAATCATGTGTGTGTGTGTGTGTGTGTGCCTCAACCACCACCAGTGTGCAGCATCCACTTGGAATAAATAAGCTTTCCATTTATTTATGGTTTGTCAGGAAATTGACAATATTTGGCCGAAGTACAGTGCAAAAAATAATATTGAGAAAATCGCATTTAAAGTTGTCCAAATGAAGTTCTTAGAAATGCATATTAGCCTACTAATCAAACATTTAGTTTTTATTTATTTACGTTAGGAAATTAACAAAATATCTTCATGGAACATGATCTTTATTGAACTGATTTTTGGCATAAAAGACAAATTGGCTATTTTTTTACCCATGCGATGTATTGTTGGCTATTGCTACAAATATACGCATCTGACTTAAGACTGGTTTTGTGCTCCAGGGTCACATACATTCATTCATTTATTTGTGATAAGAAGCGTTAGAATGTGTAACCGATTTAGCTCAAATTAGGCTTACTTAGCTATTTTGGGACAAAATATTGGTTTGCAGATGAACTAACATATAACTATTTGTTTGATCATTTATTCTGAAATTAACTAGGTAACAGGATTGAATGTGTGTAACTGTTAAATGCTGGTTGAATTAATCAATTAAACACAGTAAATGCCAAGTTTTTTGGTTAAATAAAAGCAAACGCTTTTTTATTCTTAAAATAGATATTAACTGAAATAAAATAAATGAAAAATTATAAATGTGTATATATAAAAAAAATACAAAAATAATTAACTAAAATGAAAATGGGAAAATATATAAAAAGCACAAAGACAAAATATGAATAAAACTATAATGGTTACTGAATGATAATAAAATAAGACTGGTAAATGTATGAAACAGCTTCTTATTACAATGAGTTGAACATCAATGCAAAATACTTTTAATAGTCTTAAAATCCCCATTGTAATGCTGCATACTGATTTTCTATGTTTAAACATCATGTTACACTAATTGTATGTTACAAAATAGTTAATTAGTCTCACAGAGAAAACAATGGAATTGTACTTTAATGCTTTAAAGAATAAGGACAATTCAGCCAGACCTTCTCGTGAGATCATAGACCTCAAATAAGTAATAGATGAATGTTTGTATGCCTGGTCCATGTAGCCCTATGAGTGCAAACGCTGTACAATAATCATCCTATAAACACATGGACATTATATTGAGCATTATATGTGATTTAGAGAGATAAAAGTAAAAGAGTCACTTGGAAAATCCAGTCTTTTTTGGGGGGAGAATCATTTTGGCTTACAGATGACTAATAGTAAGTAAAATGATATATATTGCATTAAACTGAAGAAACATATTACAAATTAATACGCGAAGCCTGAGGGTTTATATAGCAGAAGCAACCGTTACTTAAGACATTCTTAAGGATGTTCATGGATATTAAGTGTAATGCTATTAGGAGCGCAGCGCCTTGCTTTATATGTGGATAATTCCTTGTTTAATGTGAAATATAATCTTATGAGCAGGCATGCACAGAGTTATGAATCATTCACAAAGCTTTATTAAATGTGTGTATTTTATAAAAAATATATATTCTGGAATATTATGTTTTTTCAGAGGCTAAACTTGTGATATACAGGTGCATTTTTGTTAAATGTGAGCCACAATCATCACAATTAAAAGAACCAAAGACTTAAACTACTTCAGTCTGTGTGCATTACATTTATTTAATACACGAGTTTCACAATTTGAGTTGAATTACTGAAATAAAAGAACTTTTCCACGACATTCTAATTTATTGAGATGCACCTGTATATATATATATATATACATGCCATATCCCATGATTCCCTTTTCTGTCCGCAGGACCCACAGTCCACTGATGAGCTTTGGAGCCAGTTTTGTCAGTTTCTTGGTAAGTGAACTCAGTGAAATAGTTTTTAGTTAGTACTTCAAGTATGTTTGACACAGGAACAGCTTCCTAGAGAACTGAAAGTGTCTCTGCAGTTCATAAAACTAATTTTAGGGTTTGAATCTACATCTGTACTTGCCCACAACATTAGCCACCAAGCTAATTTTACCGCTACCTGTATAACTTTATTTATTGGGGCAAGTAAACTGTTGTTTAACAGAGGCTTGCTGGGAAAACAACAAAAGGCTGTAGTGGTAACTTCAGCTGCGTAGCCCAAGGTGGTTTTCTTGTGTAATCATTTCTAGTCCATCTCTGTTCTCTGTGTTATGTGACAGTCAGCAAAAGCCCTCGTTCTCACTTCAGCCGCAGCCCTGTGTCCTGCAGCGCTGCTCTCGTTTCATCCCAGACCACAGGAAGTCAAATATTGGCGAGAAAGAGACGTTTCTAATAGCAAATTATTTTCTACTTTTTTGCAAGATTCTCTCTTTCTCTCAAGTGATTTTGTTTTATTTTTATTTTATACTAAAGTTTATTTTATAGGAGAATAGCAAGTTTATTTAATAGAATAGGCATTTTAAAATGTTATTCTAAATTGTATAGTATATTTTGTCCAGAAGTTTGTTTGTTTTATTTATTTTTAATTGAATAGAAGAATAGCAAAAACTAATTATTCTACATTTTTATTATATTAAATAGAATATTTATTTCCCTAAAGTGAAATTGTATTTGATAGTTATTGTATTTTATATGACAAAATCTAATATTTTATTTGATAAATCAACAATCAAACAAATATAAAAGTATAAATAAAATAAATGACAAAAAACAAAATGTAACTTCTGGAAAAATATTCTATAAAAATCAAAAAAAAAAAATAGATTTTACAAAATGGCTGTTCTCCCATAAAATAAAATTTCACAACATGACAAAAATCTTATAAACATGTATAATAAAATAAACAACAATTGCTATTCTCCTATAAAATAAAATAACCATTAAAATACAATTTCACTTGCAGTGATGCAGAATAAAAAATAAAAAAGTAATTCTACTAAATATATTTATTCACATTTATTCTACATTATTAAGGGATACTTATTCCCTGAGGTGAAATTGCTTATTTTATTTTCTAGGAGAATTATAGGACAATCTTAAATTATTATTTTTATATGATGTTTAAGGGAAGTTTTATTTTATTGGTATTCATTTTATTTTTTCATTTGAAATTTTCTTATATTAAAGGATGAAATGAAAGTGAAAATGTATTTTACTTTAGTGCCCATAATGTAATAACAGTAATGTGTGGACCAGCACACAGCACACTATTTCTACAGAACAGTATGTTAGCAGTGCCTAGCATGCATAGAATACCCAAAAGACAATCAGTTTATTCTCATGTAATAAGTACTGCTTCACATTCTACTTTTAAAAATAGTAGGAGGTGTTCAGTTTAAGCTGTGCAGCATGCAGTGTACTGTCCAAATGCTGCCTGGGTTTCTCATCACAAGCTGAGGAACAGACCTTGTCAGAACCTCTAATGTCAAAGCAGGTTCCCCGGGATGTGAATGATGTTGTTTGGGCCCTCGGCGGGAGTTCAGACAGCAGAGGAGGGATTCGTGGCATGAGAGATGCTAGTCAGCACTAATGTTTCTCCAACATAGAGGGGTTACTTCACCAAAAGAGCTTCAGAAGCGTCTGGGTTATTGTCATGGTTTAGCTTTAGCTAATAATAGACACCTTATACTATAAGAATATGATGTAATATAGAAGATGTATAATTACATTGTGCAACAATGATAGCCATTGTTGAGTATGAAAGGCTCATAGTGCCTTTCAGTGCTAGGAACATTTGTTTTCTGTTACGGAAAGGATATCTATTGAGGAACATGCTCTTTTAGCATAATTATTTTGTGAAGATGTCAAACATAAGAGTAAAGTAAAGTGAATGTGGCTCAGCTAGCTCAGTCAGCAGAGCTGTAGATGTTTAGTCATACGGTTGTGGGTTCGAATCCCGTGCTACACAGGATTCTTTTTCATGTGTGAAACTGCTGGTTTAGACCGGGGTTCCTCAAATCTTTCCCTGGAGGGCCAACCTGCCGAACCTTGATCAAACTCACCTACCTGTGATTGTCTAATGATCTTGAAGACTCTGATTAGCATGCTCAGGTGTGTTTGATTCGGGTTAGAGCTCAACTCTGCAGGAGTGAGACGGATTTGAGGATGCCTGGTTTAGACTAAAGCATGTGCTGAATGAATATAAGTAAATATACAGTAACTAGACAAGTATGGGGCTGCACCACCATATATCGAAGTAAAATTGATATTGCGATATGGTTGTGATTTTAAATAAGTAAATATGTGCAAAACTGGTTTCAAGTGCAACACCTGTTCATATTGTTTTTAAGTATTGGATATTTTTTATTTCACATCACAATAATGTTAATACGTTTATTTTGTTCACAATAAAATTTTAGCTTTATTTATAGTCCTATTGTATTTGTTCCAGAAAAACAAATATGAGTTTCAGAGTGAAATGTGATACTATTCATTTACACATTATTATAATGAAACATTTGATTTGTTAAACTTTTACAGAGCAATTATATTACAGAATATTTATTGTTATTTTATACGTTAAGTAATAATCACAATAAAAGAGTATTTTATATTATTATATATTTATCTTGTTTATTCCTATTTTTTGTTTATCACAATAAAATCGTAACATTTTATTATTTTGTAGTCCTTTTTTGAATTGGTCAAAAAAAAAGGTTTCACAGTAAACTACATGCAATTTGATTTGTTACAATTGTACAGTACAATACTATTAGTGTATTTAATTTATTATTTTGTACTTTAATTAAATAATAATCACAGTAAAATATTAAAAACTTTGTTCCTTTATGGTTACTGAAAGATTTGAGTTGGTTCTTATAAAGACAAGTTTGACACACAACACACACAAGTTTTTCCAAAATTGTTCAGCCTTAAAAGAATGGTTCAAACTCCCAGAAGTATAATATATAAATATTCAGCTTTTTTGTTATTACTTTTATTTTTCATGCAGATGCATTTCCTCACAAAATCACCCCATTCATTCTACAATGATTGATTCTTACCAAATATAGCTATTCAACTCATCTGGTTAAATGTGTTTTTCATAAATATATATATTTAGCTGGAAAAAAATATAAAAACAACATATTGTCAAAACAATGTCAGTTTTGTGTAATATTCGTGTGATCATAGAATGCCATGATGACATTCGAGGAGGAAAAAATGCAGATGGCCAGCGATGACCTGAGAACTACTGAAAAGCTTTGCGAGAGCGACAACGCCGGCGTCATCGAGACCATCCGCAACAAAATCAAGAAGAGCGTGAGTTTGTTTGTAGGAGTGTGTGGCTGCAGGACACACTGAATCTGTGTGCCAGATTCTTCACATCAGCGTCTTGATATATCTTTGCCCCAGATGGACTCGCAGAGATCAGGAGTGGAGATTGTGGATCGTCTTCAGAGACAGATCATCGTGGCTGACTGTCAGGTTTATCTCGCCGTGCTGTCCTTCGTCAAACAGGAACTCTCAGGTGCATTCCACAGGTTTACGTTTTACAAACCAGACTTGAAATGCGTCATTTGCATGCCACTGTGTTGTGAGGAGTAAACAAGCGTGAAATATTAGAAGGGAGAGAAGTACAGGTGTGAAGTCACGTTTACTTAAAAAAAAAAGAAAATCCACAGAACAATAAGCAGTGTAATTTTTTATTTTATTTTTTCTCATTTTTATTTTATTAATTTAAATTTAAAAAAAATTATATAATTATTGCATTTCTTTAATTTTATATTTGTATTTAAATTATGAATTAATAATAAAATAATCATAATGCATTTAGTATTAATATTATGAAAATTATTATTATTTTACTTTTTTATTACTGTAGGTATACACAAATTTGGATTATGAAAACTGATTCAGCTTCTCACCAAAATAATAAAAGGCTTAATCATGCAGTTATTTTTATTGTTTTTAATTTGTATATAACTGAATTTATGTAATTTAGTAGTTTGTATTAAAAAAATTATATTTAGAGAATTATTTAAAATATTGAAAGACGCAATTATGGATTTAATTTTCCTTTGTGAATTAATTTATTTATTTTTATTTTGAAAATTTAATAAAGAAAATTAAGATTTTTTACATTTTAATTTTTTAATTACTTTGTTTGCAAAAACATGTATGATTTTATATAAAAAATATTAAAAGGCTTAATTATGCAATTATTTAATTGTTTTTATTTGCATTTCTTTTTTATGGTATATAATATAATTTCTTTCATTTTATATTTGTATTTGAGTTAATATATTATATATATTAACAGTAATATATTTTAACTTTTTTATTATTTGAAGTATACACAAGTTTGGATTATTAAAAAATGTTCAGCTTGTCATTTAAAAATATTAAAAGACCCAATCATGCTAGTTCTAACATTTTCTTTAATTTAACCTCATTATAATTTATCGCCCCTCAGCATACATCAAAGGAGGCTGGATCCTCCGCAAGGGCTGGAAAATGTACAACAAATGCTACAGTGACATCAGCCAGCTGCAGGAAGCCTGTCGCCGCCGCCGCTCCTCCGACCAGCAGGGGGCGCTGGCCTCCGATCAGGCCAACCACAACGCCTCAGCCGAGAGCGGCGGCGTCCGGGTGACAGAAGAGGTACTGGACCGCCTGAAGGGTTCGGTCAGCTTCGGCTATGGGCTCTTTCACTTGTGTATATCAATGGTGCCTCCACACCTGCTCAAGATCGTCAACCTGCTGGGCTTCCCTGGAGACCGTCACCAAGGTCTCGCTTCATTAGTATATGCCAGCGAGAGCAAGGATATGAAGGCGCCGCTCGCCACGTAAGCTGACGTTTTTTTGTGTTTTTTGCATGTGAATCCAGTATTTGACATGCTTTTCTCATTAGCTTAGACTAAATTATTAGCATTTGCAGAAGTTTAATTTGTCTTAGTGCTCATACGTCAGAAGAAAACCCCTTGCTGCTGATGTGCAATCACGCTGTCACATGTCCAACTGGTTTCACACTGGGGTTACATAATTGATGGCATCTGAAAGGTCACAATTAGAGATAAAGGCCATTAGATGGAAAGGTCATGTGAGCATATGCAAGCAAATGCTACCACAGAATTGAACAAGAAATCTCTTTCACAATAGGAAACTGCACAAAATTGCTCCACTTGCTCAGTCAGTAGCTCTTTAAGCTTTTAATCACAAGGTTGTGGGTTCAAACCCCATGCTGAGCGGGAATTTTTCATATGCAAAACTGTTTGGTTGCAAGCTGGTTTAGACTAATGCCGTGTGCACACCAAAAGCTAATTTGATTATTTGCGTGAGTAGATTAAATACAAAATAAATGCAAAGATGTGAATAGACACGAATGATGTGATTTAGGTGATGTGATTGCCTCGAATGAGCAATATATGGCTCAAATTGCGTCTTTTGTCCAAGTTGAACAATTTCAAATCGAGCGGAAAATTTGCATGCGCATTTTGGTGCAAGCCAATAAGCGAAGAGCTTATTGACATGTTCAGTTGTATCAGAAAATAAAGGAAAGCATTATGTGATGATTGTATTAAAAAACGTTACTCGAAAAACATCCCAAGAGTTATCTAGAGCAATAACGCAATGTGAATATTTGCTTTGCGTTTGATGTCCACACACTATAACCCCTGATCGTCAGACTTCTAAAATGGCTTGGAAAAAATATATACTAATGTTGAAATTCGAATTTGCCATATTGTCATATTTGGAGAGGTCTATCATGGAGCAACCAACCACAACACCCTAGCATTATTGACATTGAGACCATCTATAATACCTTATCAACAACCTAGCAACAGCCTAGAAACCATCCATAACACGTTACCAACAACTGCCTAGCAACCACCCAGAACATCCTAATAATGTAGTACCCCTGGAAACCATCCACGAGACTCTAGCAACCACCCAGAGTATCCTAACAACAGCTTCACAACCACCTAAACAATGTAGCTACCACATAGCAACACCCTGGAAACCAGCCCTAGAATTATTGCACCATAACACTATCAATGACCTAGCAACCGCCAGAGTACCTTAGCAACAGCCCAGCAACCACCCAGAACACTCTAACATTATGGCAAATTTAGTACTTTCGTATACCATTCATATTTTCTTCATAAAAAAAAAAATACATAAATATATATATATATATATATATAAGTCCATTTTGATCATTTCAGAGATTTTTCTTTAACTACATAGTTCGTAACTGTTCTTTCAGCTCTCTTTGGACACATTGTTCTTGGCAGTTGCTTGCCATAGGCTGACAGATTGTGCAGCAGCTCTAATAATAGAGATTCATTTAAGTATACTTAATCCAGCCCTGGACAAAACATACCCAATTTATTCTTCAGATGAAAAGATGCTGCTTTTTTTATCGTTGCTGCTGTAGCAGGTTGTACACAGCAAATATATAACCAAACACAACTAATAAACATGCAAACTGTGTTATTATATGCATCTTTGCCTCCTTTTCTCTCGTTTCTCTCTCAGTTTGGCTCTTTTGTGGTACCACACTGTGGTGCAGCCCTTCTTTGCTCTGGACGGCTCTGACTCGCTTGCTGGGCTCCTGGAGGCCAAAGCCATTCTGCAGAAGAAGGCAATGGTTTACCCAAACTCCTCTCTCTTCATCTTCTTCAAGGGACGGGTGCAGAGATTAGAGGTGGGTATGTAGGGATTTCATATCAGAGATTATGAAATCAAAGCAGATGCTTGGTGCTTCATTATTGCCTGCCGTGATTAAATCATTGAAATAATAGTGTGATTTATGCTTCACTGATATTTAATTACTATGCAACCACCACAATGACTTTCTTCATGTAGAGAGTGTGTTAGACGCAATGGAAGGCATCCAAAACCAACCATTAATATCAATCATCTCCAATACAAATTATACATTGACTACAATGTTTAATTCATATTACACTAGAGAAAAACTAATGGCATGCTGGATATCACAGGATAACTTGAATCAGGGCACAGGAACATGAGGGAAAGGGAAAAAAAAGATGATACATTACAATTGAATAACAAGGTGTTATAATTTTTTTTTATAATATAACACAATATTTATTGAAATGTATTATTATTTGTGTATGTATATGTATATGCAAGATTTTAATAAACTCGTGTATACTCAAATATTACAATATCATATGAACAATGTTTATTCCAATGTTAAATATTTATTATTATTGTATATTAATTATTTATGTATGTATATAATGTAATGTTTATAAATTGTGCATATTATAACTAAATTACTATATAAACTATATTTGTGACGATTAATAACAATTATTTGAAAATAAATAAATAACAATTGTTATAAATTGAATGTATTTATATTTAAATTCAACATATTGATTCAATAAATTTCAAAATATTTTGTACATACATACACACACACACACACATATATATATATATATATATATATATATATATATATATGTATATAAATACACAAATGATTTGTATATAATAAATTACAAAAATACAATTTATATGTAAAAATATATACGTAAAAATAATTTATTATAAAAAATCAAACTTATGCTATGTATTTTTACTCTATATATATATATATATACATTATACATGCATATATATATATATATATATATATATATATATATATATATATATATATATATACATACATTATACATGCATATATATATATATATATATATATATATATATATATATATAATATATACACACACACAACACACACATATAATTCAATGTAATTAATCCTTTTTTTTTTCAGTGCCAAATCAACAGTGCGCTGGCGTCATTTCAGGATGCTCTGGAGTTCGCCTCAGACCAAAGAGAGATTCAACACGTGTGCCTCTATGAGATCGGTACAAATCTGTTGTTATCTTACTTTTTTTAGTACAGTCATTTATTAAATATTTTGTCCAGTTTGTTTGAATTTTGGCCTGGCAATTAGAGAAACGTATGCAGTAATCGTATTCTTTCCGACAAAATGAATAATTGAGTGTGTGATTGTTGCATTTGTTCTGGATTTGCAGGCTGGTGCAGCATGATCGAGATGAGCTATGAAGATGCTTACAGGTCTTTTGAGCGGCTGAAGAATGAATCCCGATGGTCACAGTGTTACTACGCATACCTCACTGGAGGTCAGATTACGTTCTCCCTCAAACTTTCTTTAACGTCTCTTTAAAATAAACGTTTTATTAAAACCTTTTACATCTCAACCCAAAGTATGTCAGGGGGCTTCTGGTGATCTAGAGGGAGCCAAAGCTGTTTTCCGAGATGTCCAGAAGCTTTTTAAACGCAAGAACAATCAGATTGAGCAGTTTGCACTGAAGAGAGTGAGTTATCGAATAATTAATTAATTATAATACTTTTTTGCAATTATGTTTTCAAATTTTCATTTAAACTCATAATTACTCTAATTTATACATATGCTTTTGTAGTTATAATAATTTATAAATGCAGTATAAATATACACATAACTTTTTATGGTAATGTAAATATGGGATTTTTTTTACCATTTTATCTATTATATTAGTAATAATAATAATTGTATTATTATCTTAATAGTTTTTTATATATTTTTGAAGTATTGAGTTTGTTTCTCTAGAAGTTTAACTAATAACTATAATTTATAAATGCAAATATATATATATGTATATATGATTAATTGCATACAAAATAAGTTTGTTTTCATAATATATGTATGTGTGCTGTGTGTGTGTGTGTGTGTGTGTGTGTGGATATATATATATATATATATATATACACACACACACACACACAGTATCTCACAGAAGTGAGTACACCCCTCACATTTTTGTAAATATTTTATTATATATTTTCATGTGACAACACTAAAGAAATGACACTTTGCTACAATGTAAAGTAGTGAGTGTACAGCTTGTATAACTGTAAATGTGCTGTCCCCTCAAAATAACTCAACACAGCCATTAATGTCTAAACCTCTGGCCACAAAAGTGAGTACACCCCTAAGTGAAAATGCCCAAATTGGGCCCAATTAGCCATTTTCTCTCCCCAGTGCCATGTGACTCATTGGTGTTACATGGTCTCAAGTGTGAAGGGGGAGCAGGTGTGTTAAATTTTGTGTTATCGCTCTCACTCTCTCATACTGGTCACTGGAAGTTCAACATAGCACCTCATGGCAAAGAACTCTGAGGATCTGAAAAAAAAAGATTTGTTGCTCTACATAAAGATGGCGTAGGCTATAAGAAGACTGCCAAGACCCTGAAACTAAGCTGCAGCACGGTGGCCAAGACCATACAGCGGTTTAACAGAACAGGATCCACTCAGAACAGGCCTCGCCATGGTCAACCAAAGAAGTTGAGTGCACGTGCTCAGCATCATATCCAGAGGTTGTGTTTGGGAAATAGACTTATGAGTGCTGCCAGCATTGCTGCAGAAGTTGAAGGGATGGGGGGTCAGCCTGTCAGTGCTCAGACCATACGCCACACACTGCATCAAATTGGTCTAAATGGCTGTCGTCCTAGAAGGAAGCCTCATATTCCAACATGATAATGACCATTGCCTTGCTAAAGAAGCTGAGGGTAAAGGTGATGGACTGGCCAAGCATGTCTCCAGACCTAAACCCTATTGAGCATCTGTGGGGCGCAAGGTCTCTAACATCCACCAGCTCCGTGATATTGTCATGGTGGAGTGGAAGAGGACTCAATGACAACCTGTGGATCTCTGGTAAACTCCATGCCCAATGTTAAGGCAGTGCTGAAAAATAATGGCGGCCACAGAATATTGACACTTTGAGCCCAATTTGAAAATGTTCACTTATGCTGAGTTCACACTGATTTTCAAAGTCATCGGATCACTGCTGTTTTCACACTGCTCGACTATCTGGGGTAGCATTCAGTCGCTGCTCTTTTCACATTGTTTGGTTTCACACTGCATGACTTTACAATAGGACGAATAGCCAACAACTCTGTCTGCTCTGTAAACTACAGCCAAACGCACACAAGAAGTGAAGGAAACAAGATCACGCTGATATTATGTATCAGTAATGAACACACAGTATTTAACAAAGATGACTTGTTAATAAACATACTTTTGCTGGGAAATTTTTATATACACAAATCTAAGTAACCTAATTGAAAGTGAAACCAACGTGTTGTGCATTTTATAATGAGTTTATTTCTTCTAGCCCTTATACAATTATATATATCATAATATATACCCTTATATTTCTTATAAAAACACTCAGTGATAAAACTAAAATGCAATAAATCTTTTGTCATTTATTGAAGAATATTATTTACAGGAAAAACCCTAACCCCTTCTTAATCTTCATGTAGCCTACCTGATCTGTATTCTAATGCCAAAATGTATGCGCGTTGTTTGTAAATGGCTAATGTTAATGGCTTTGTAAAAAACAAAAGAAAAACATGTCCTCCCTGAACTTCCCGCTGCCCTGTATCGTGCTCTCTCATTGGCTGTAGGTCATCACTGATGTATTTTTTAGTCAGAACTCATTCAAACAGCAGCTCCAGATATTTAGCATGCCAAATATTTCACGGGTGTCGGAGACGCATCGGCGATTCTCCCAGATCGTGTCTTTGATTATTCACACTGCGTGATTGTCTCTCGTGTGAACAAGCACAGATTTTCCTCTGATGTCAGGCATTTGTCGGCGATTTATCAAAACCGCCGGGGGACAGTACATTTACACAGTTATACAAACTGTACACTCACTACTTTACATTGTAGCAAAGTGTCATTTCTTCAGTGTTGTCACATGAAAAGATATAATAAAATATATATATACACACACACACACACATGCATGTATATATTTCAGGAAAATGTTATGTTTATAAATTAAATACATTAATATATAATCTAAATTATATGAATATATATACATTTAAATATTTTCAAAATATATACTGTATGTGTGTGTATTTGTATATACATAATAAATATACACAGTACACACATATGCAAACAACACTTTTATTTTGGATGCGATTAATCGTTTGACAGCACTAATATACAGGTACATCTAAAAAAAAATTGAATATGGTGAAAAAGTTCATTTTCTCTTGTAACTTATTTCAAAAAGTGAAACTTTCATATATTTTACATTAATTACATGTAAAACACTTTAAACGTTTTTTGTTTTTTTGCAATTTTGATGATTAGAGCTTACAGCTAATGAAAGTCAAATATTAGAATATTTACATTTGAGTTTCAATAAATGACCATCCATACAGTATAAATTCTGGGTATCTCCTGTTCTTTGAAACCACAATAATGGGGAACACTGCTGACTTGGCAATGGTCCAGAAGACGATCATTGACACCCTCCACAAACAGGGTAAGTCGCAGAGGGTCATTACTGAAAGGGGTGGCTGTTCAATGAGTGCTGTATCAAAGCATATTAAATGCAAAGTTGACTGGAAAGAATAAATTGGATAGGAAAATGTGCTCAAGCAACAGGGATGACCGCAAGCTTGAGAAAACTGTCAAGCAAAGCTGATTCAAACACTTGGGAGAGCTTCACAAGTAGTGAACTGAAGCTGGAGTCAGTGCATCAAGAGTCGCCACGCTCAGACATCTTCAGGAAAAAGGCTAACAAGCCACTTCTGAAACAGAAACATCGTCAGAAGCATCTTACCTGGGCTAAGGAGAAAAAGAACTGGACTGTTGCTCAGTGGTCCAAAGTCCTCTTTTCAGATGAAAGTAAATTTTGTCCCAGAGGCTGGAGGAAGAGTGGAGAGGCACAGAATCCAAGTCCAGTGTGAAGTTTCCACAGTCAGTGATGATTTGGGCTGCCATGTCATCTGCTGTGATAAAACCAGGATATTTTAGAGCACTTCATGCTTCCTTTTGCTGACAAGCTTTATGGAGATGCTAATTTCATTTTCCAGCAGGACTTGGCACCTGCCCACACTGCCAAAGGTACTAAAAGCTGGGTAAATGACCATGGTATTACTGTGCTTGATTGGCCAACAAACTCGCCTGACCTGATCCCCAAAGAGAATCTGTGGGTTATTGTCAAGAGGAAGATGAGAGACACCAGACCCAACAATGCAGATGACCTGAAGGCCGCTATCAAAGCAACCTGGGCTTCATTACACCTGAGCAGTGCCACAGGCTGATCACCTTCATGCCACGCCGCATTGATTCAGTAATTCATGCAAAAGGAGGCCCAACCAAGTATTGAGTGCATAGAAATGAACATACTTTTCAGAAGCCTGACATTTGTTTAAAATATTTTTTAATTTTTTATTGAACTTATGTAATATTCTAATTGTCTGAGACACTGAATTTTGAGTTTTCATTATCTGTAAGCCATAATCATAACAATTTCAAGAAATAAAGGCTTGAAATATTTCTCTCTGTGTAATGAATCTATATAATATATGGTTTCTCTTTCTGAAATGAGCGAAAAAAAAAAATGTTAGATGTGTGTGTGTATGTGTATGTGTATATATATATATATATATATATATATATATATATATATATATATATATATATATATATATATATATATATATTAGTTATTGTAATATAAATGTATCAACCATTTATGTATGTATGTGTATGTATGTGTATATATATATATATATATATATATATATATATATATATATATATATAAAAATGTAATGCATATTTAGTTATAATTTATCATACAAAAACAATGAATCATTTTATATTCATGATAAATTATGTTTGTCAATTTTGTTGTATAAATTATTTTTATTTATTGTTTAAAACAAAATAATTACCTTTTCTAATAACTATAATTTATGAATATTACCTTTTATTTTATATATACATCACTACAAATTATAGAGATATTTGTAATTTTGAATATAAAAATAGATTTGCATTAATGTAAGCATATTACATTTCTAAACCTGTTTATTTTATTTTTCCTTTTAAAGCTTTTCGTCTGCTTTGTTTGTGTCACTAGGCAGAGAAGCTGAGCAAAGTCTCCCTCTCGCGAGAGCTGTGCATTCTGGGTGTTGTGGAGGTGCTATACTTATGGAAAGCTCTTCCAAACTGCTCTTCCTCCAAACTCCAGCTTATGAACCAAGGTAAAGAGCGGTGTGAGGAAATGTGTGCTATCGGTCAGCTCTGAGCTCCTCTTTTCCCACATTATAACCCTGATCTTGATGCTGTATTCAGTGCTACAGGGGCTGGAGGAGCAGTCGAGCCTTGGCCTCAAACACCTGCTGCTTGGTGCTATTCAGAAATGTCTTGGGAATATTAAAGATGCTGTTCAGGTTTGTTCAATCTCATCAGGTTGTTGTAACTCATGTGTGCAAACTAAGGTGATTTACCTGTAGAAGTCTTAAAGGTACAGTAAACAGTAGAGTGCAGTTTACTAATAGATTTCAGAGCACAAATGCTACAAAATGCAGAATATGACACGTTAAACATTAACATGTTGCAGATTGGTGTGGCACAGATTTCGGTGTATCTTGTTTATCCTCTCACATACTGTGTTTAATACTGATTGTGTTTCTAGTCGTTCCAGCTGGCAGTGCAGGATGAATACGGCCGTCTGAATAACAGCTATGTGCAGCCCTATTCCTGCTATGAGATGGGCTGTGTGTTACTGGCTAAACCTGAGGTAAATCACACTCAAAATCCCTTTATTCTCAGTATTAAGACACTATATTTAAATATTTGTTCATTCATCAACTGCCATTAGATTTGATTTTAATCCCAACTCTTTACGGTCTGTTCAAACAGTCTTTTAAAACGTTTTCATTGATGTGTATTCTACAATTTATTCAGAAAATACCATCCCAAGGATTAACATGTAGAATTACCAAACTTTACTAATAATAATAAAATCACACCTCCACCGCATGGTTATCATAATGTGCTGCAGACATATATATATTCTTTATTAACCAACTAGAATTTTAATTAAACACAGAACATTTTATTAAAATAAAAGGAGATTGATATTATACATTTGTGTTTATTATAAAAACTTTACTCTGTAAAGTTTATTATAAATCCCTTTACAGAGAAAGCTCTTGTGATGTTCTGTAAAACCCAGTCCTACAGTTTCATGCCTAGTGGTTCTTCCTGTGTCGTCGTGTCTCTTTACCAAATTACATAAAACAGAAAGTGGCTTATTACGCAAGCATTTAAAAATCGATTTCACATATGATAAATTTTTACATTCCTAAATTTCTTTAAAATATAACAATGATCCCATTTATTAGATAATTTTGTCTATTATTTTTAAAGCCCGATTATACAGCATCTCAATTTTTCTAATTAAAGAATCACTAGTTTGAGACCAAACTATAATACAATATTAGATACGACAAAAAATCATTGAATGTAGGAGCAGATGAGCTGCCTCAGTCGTAATATAATGCCTAATGAGTTTAAAACAGTTCAAATTCATTTGAGCTATTTTTGAAAGCCCTTTCATATGTTTGTCAAATTTAAGTTGTCTATATATATATATATATATATATATATATTTATAAACTACTAACTAAAACTATGCAACTCTAATTTATAAATGATATACATTATCTGTTTATATATACCATACATACACAGACAATATAAAATAGTTTTAAAATCATAGTAATGTTTACGTTTTAGTTTAAATATAAACCTTAACTTATAAATGCGATATCTGTGTATATACATATAATACACATACAATAAACTCAACCAATTAAAAAAAAAATTATTATGTATATACACAGATATAATATTTAGAAATTATAATTATGAGTTTAAGTTGTAGCTTTATTTATTTATTATACAGTATAGTAATTTATTAGTGCTGTCAAACGATTAATCGTAATCAATCGCATCCAGAATAAAAGTTGTGTACATAATGTGTGTACTACTGTGCATATTTATTATGTATATACAACAAGTACTAAACGCATACAGTATATATTTAAGATAAATATTATGTTTATTAAATTCGGCATGAAACGGAAGTTGCGACTGTCTTGTCTTCTCTACTGGGACGTATATCCGAGTGAAACGGCATCTGAAATGAGAGGGAGGGACTTCCGGAATTGATTGGATCTTTGGAAGTTGGGGCGTTACTAACAAAATGGAGGTAGATCTGAAGTTTGCAGATAGTGGTGGGGGATTTCTCGCCACTGGATTCACCGCCGACACCTAAGCATGAATAAATGTTTTATTTATTAAGGATGGCGATGACGATCAAAGGCACAAAACATGCCTAAACAGTGCGCACGAGAGAGAGAGAATGACTGAGCGAGTCACAAATGACACATCGCGATTTGTTTAGCATCTCAACCGATTTGAATCGTCACAGGTTTGAATCAATTTTCAACCGGCTCACGGTTGATCGTTACATCCCTAACAGAGACTGATATTGTCCATTGTGTGTATTAAATCTATTTATTGGACTTTTTATTATTATTTCTTAACTAAGCAAAGTTTTTCTTTAATCGTTTAACTTTATTTGATCTTTTTCCCTCCTAAGACCCTGAGTAGAGGAAGATCATTGCTGCTTCAGGCCAAGGTAAGACTGTAATACATCAGTGATGTAGTTTCTTGAATGCACCTGTAAGTTGAGTTGAGATGGTGACTACCTCTGCTTGCAGGAGAACTACACCGGGTACGACTTCGAGAACAGGCTGCACGTCCGCATCCATTCCGCCCTCGCCTCCATTAAGGAAGTGGTCCCTCACTGACCCGCCCGTCCCACCTCAGAAGAGCTCCTGTCCAGCATTTTTTCAAACGAAAGCCATTTGAAGTAATCCTGCTTTTCTGGAGGGAGAAACTGAGAGTCAGTGGATTTCAGGTGACAGAGGACGTGTTCGCCAACATTTTCCCGCCTTTTATTGAAAAGGTTCACTCTTCATGTAGCTGTTGGTCCCAGTGATATATTCTAATCTAATTTTCACGTTCACATTTACGATTCAGTTAGTGTTCAGGATTGATCTACAGAAGTAGCTCTCACGAAGAAAAACAAGAGTAGACCAACTGGTTAGATCCTTTCCCAGAGCGTGCGCTATCATACCAAACACATTAGCATGGGAGAGAACTCTACATACAAATGAAATATATATTGTGTAACCCTTTATCTCAAAGAAATAATAGTATCCAAACTTTACATATAACTAGTACCTGTATGTAAAATCAAGATTGTTTGCGTCTGGTGTAGTGGCAGACCGATAGGAGACTGAAATGGCGATGCTATGATTTCAAAAATTGTTTATCATTTTCGAGCTCAATTTGTATAAAATATGTATTCAGTTAATGATACTAAAGCTGATTTATTAACACTTTATTTTACAGCGTCCTTGTTACTTTCTATTGTAATTACAGTAAATTCTGCATAATTACATGCAACTAACCTAAAACCAAACCTTGACTTGAAGTGTTCATTAATATTACTCATTACTTAATTACACTGTAACAAGGTCATTTTAAAATATATTTTATTGTTTTTGTCTTTATTATTCACATAATTTTCAGTAAAAATGTAAATTTGTCTTTTAATTATAAATTATGTACACAAATTCAAAACGTCACTTGAATTTGGAGGCAGTTGCATGAATATATATTTTAAAAAATTATAAATATATATATATATATATATATATATATATATATATATATATATAATAAATATTTATTAATTATAATATTATGTTATATATAATTTTCAGTAAAATCATTACATTTTATATAGACAGAGTGGTTTTAATAGTATATTCTTTGAAATAATACAAATAAACGTTAATATTTTTAATGAAAATTACATATAATAAATCATTTGACATTATTATTTAGTATGTGTGTATATAAATATATGAACAAACTCGGGTTAAGTTCTGTTTTTTTTTTTTTTTTTATGTTATATTTTTACTGAAAATGTTATATCAAATCTAATATTTGTATTTCTTTATAACTACAAAGTACCAAATGTTGTATTTTTTTAAGCAAGCACATTGATCAATGATTGGATGTTGAATCAGTCTGATATATCGGTCTGTCACTAGTCTAGTTGAAGACACGTTTGCAGGTTAAACGCATTGCATTCAAGGTTGGCCGTTTTTATTGTATGTAATGCAAAGTTCCACTTTAACACTAAACCATGTGTTCCCTTTGTAATTCGTCAGGGGATATAGAACAGATTTAATCTGTTATTCTGTGTATTACGTTCGAGAACAGCAGCGTAACTTTGGTTCTCATGTCCTCTGCTGGTCAGCAGATATTTTCTGAAGTGAAAACCATGCACAACTACCTACTGGTCTTCCTCCAGACCAGAGGTCATTTCACGTTGGACCTTGTTTTTGACGAGCCGTATGTTGTATTAGTGCCAGATGTTCTGTAATAACTTTTTTGGCCCAGGTTTATCATTTGTAGACTTTTAACAGCACATCTGTATCTCCTTTTAATAATGTTGCCTCTGAATAACTTAAATAAGTTGGTGTATATATTGTGAAATTGTTGTGAAACTTGCACCTTCTTATTTTCTCGGCCCATAGCTGTAACGTTTATTTACTACTGTACATGATTCCCTCTGGTCTCTCTGTCAGAGGCTCAAACCATGTCTTCACTGTGAAACGTGTCAATATTGGATGTTCAGGGTATTTATACCTTGTGAGGACAATAGAATTAGCATATTTCAACAATAAAATAACTAAGCTTGCCATTTTGTACGTGAGTTCAATGTGTTCACTGAATTATGCAGAACTCGGATGGTACGTTTGATTTTCTGAAGTAAAAGTGAGAGAAAAGAGAAATCTGTCAGAATTTGCCCCTCTAAACAAATTTAACAAGGTGGGAATGTGTAATTTTGCAGCATATTTTGAATATATATTTTTGATAACTTTCTCTTTTTGCATAAAGACCTAAGAAAGCATATAATTTATTTAAAATAGGCTTTTTAAACATTTGATGCCAGGGACAGCCCATTTATGATGATCACCTTGCAGAATACTTCCTTCCTAAATTAAAGGCAGCTATAAATGTAAGAATTATTTATAATTGAGAAATTGGCATTTTATGTTGTCATTATACTAAAAACAATTGTGGAAAATATAAAATTATTTTAAATATTTTTTTCTCCTGAAATTTTCTGTTGACTTCCTACCCCTTTGATTTAGAGAAAACCAAAAAATTATCTTTTCATATTTGAATAGAAAATATTGGTGATAGAATAAAAAAACGCTAATAATCATTATTCCAAGGAAGAACCAGGGGCGTCGCTAGACATTTAGTTGTGGACCGCAGTAAAAATATTGTTATTCAGTTAATTAGGATTACCATATCGAGCTGAGCATAATTGACTCAATATTCAATAATAATATTTCATTAATCATCAAGTCATTGCTTGTTTTCTCTCAGCCTTTAAGAAGATTGCCAGATTTATGAATGAATCACTCATTTGATCCAATAATGGTCCAACAGGTTTGCAAAATGTTTGATTAAATAGGACCGTTCACTCACGCGCTAAATTGTTTCTCACAAATAGTCACAGTATATTTTGTAATAAAAAAGAAAGGAAAACACAAAAGCGTTGGATGAAGTGGATATTTACCCACAGCCCACTGGAGGAAACAAAACTTGCCAATGTCTATCGTTTGCTAAATGACGAAGCAGCACTTTATCACCTGTTCAGTTTGTGAAGGACTCTGTTTGTAAAGGCGATTTATATCTAAAATCTGTATATTCAGAAGTTTTAATAATAATAGGACAATCATGTTTTCATTCTGCACTGCTGTTTTACTTGCATGTCTTGTTTTGTAACTCATTCATCTTAAGATTACAGTCGTAAGCGCATGCGCACATTGATCTCTAATAAACGCAGACTAGAACCTTCCCTGTTTGGGAAAAATGGGTGAAGGAAAAAGTCCTGAAACGCCCATATTTATGGGCATAAATGAGGGCAGCTTACAACATTTATATTGTTTATATAATAAATAAAAATAAGATTAAAATTAGTGTTTCTGTCTTGTTTTTGATATAGCATAAAATGTTCAAACACTTCTTTTGTAGGTTTTTATTTTTTTAGATGTAATCTAAATACAATTTTTAATGCCTTTTATCCACATAATTATTCTGCTCATCATCTGTTGGCATTTTGTTAGATAAATCTAGAAAATATACACACAAAAGCATGTAACACACACACAAAGTAAATTGATACGGGGTTAAAAGTAGATTGCATCAAGTGATCAGTACAGCTTCATGTTCCTGACCAACGTTATACTTTAAAATAGATGAATAATTAACTCATGATAAATACATAATTAAAATAAGATTGTTATATTACAATATAACAAAAGACATTAGTCAATATATTAGTGACACCAGAGGCATCTCTTAAAAAACACCACCACAGAAAGAGCAGCAGAAATAGACACACTGTCCTAATACTGTATTGTATGTGGAGAATATGAACTATGAATTTTAAAGAGTTAATTACAAATGTGTAACAGTCATTTTCACAACCAGTTGTTTTAAACCACATTCCACACTCAACACAGTGGGAATGTTCAGACTTAAGAAATGCCAAGTTCATTTTTAAGCCAATTAACAGAAAACTAAACAGACTCCGACTAGAGCCTTGGGGGACACCCAAAATCTACCACTTAACAAATCTTTAAGAAATATAATTTATCATAAGACCAAAACAGATCCATTATTGTTATTACAGTACACTGATATTATTATTATATCAAGCCCAACTTGTGATTATCATTTTCATGATATATCACAATATGTAGTTCCCAAAACCCTTGATTGTTACATATGCATCAAAATATGAAACGGTGTAAAACTAAATTCAGATCAGTGAGTTTAAAATAAAGTTCTCTCTTGAAACAGAATATTATTTATGATATTTCAAATATTCACCTGGCCAACCAGCCCAAGGTGCATAGTTTTATAGTTACGTTACAGGTAGTCTTGACTATACAATTTATCGATATAAGGTTCCTGTTGTCAGTAGATGTCCAGTACTTGAGAATAATCACGGTCCCAGTAGCCATTGGAGAACAGCCAGTCCTGAGAGCCGTTGTGTGGATTTGGACCTTGATTAAACCACCTGTTTCAGGCAACAACAAAAAAAGGTTAAGTTTGGCAAACACGTAAAACATTGATTATGATGGGATCGTTCTAGTTTTGTCATGTTGACTTGCTTGGGGTCATTCAAACATGTGTAAAATGTGTTTCGTTGACGCCCATTAGAATCATCTTATTCTTTGTTGAATAGATTCGGTGGAGTATTTGGCTGTAACACTTAAACCAGGTGTAAAGTTTCACCCTGCTCTCACAGTAGAAGGCCAGAGAGCTCTGTTTACATTGTCTTATTACACATTAAAAATAGATTGTCTATGGAGACATAAAACTCTCATTCCTTTGGTGTAAAGTTCCATTTACATGTGACAAAGACTGTAGATAAGACATACTGGTATACATTTGGTGTAATACTAGTATTTAAAGTTCTCTAGTTGTTTTCCATCATACATGATTTAATTTAAGTAGTCTTTAAAAGCTCATAACAGGGAGCCCCTTTAAATAAAAATGTTTTACTATCATTATGTAGGTGACTACTGTTACAAAAGTGTTCTACCATAAACAACCCATCTTGTGTTAGATTTACAGGCTGTGGATAGATCCCAGTCGCTCAAAGCAATTCAATTATTATTCCAGAATGAAACAGTTGAATGCAAAAGACAGCAACAAAGCAAGCGTCAAACCTGGGGCCCGGGGCGACGTTTCTGCTCACCGCAGCAAAGTCACAGGAAAGATGATAATGCCAGAAGAAATGAAGGGGAAAATGAGGTTAAATGCAAAGGACAGTGCCCACTGAACCAGGACTAAGAGTACTGTTAAGCTATGGATTAAAATGGTCTAATAAATAAATGAGCAAATTTAGTAAACTTAATAGAACTTGTTACACAGTTAAGGCCCGTACACACCAGGACGAATTTCGCGCGCGATATTTGCCGACGTTTAACGCCTCGTGACTAAACAAAGGGCACCAATGTGAGTGTGCACACCGACGTGAAAAACGCCACGCGTAAAAGCGTCATTTTTAAAAAACGCCTCGGGTTCGACCAATGAGATTGGCGCTTTTGCTCACGTGTCTGGAGCAGCTGAAGTTACAGTAAAACACAACTTGGGGGCGCTCAAACACAAAACAGTCTTGCCGAGCACACATACGTAACGATGACGAAGATATACGCCAAGTAGCATCTACACTGCCGGGAAGAAATAAGAAGACAAAGAAGATGCAAGGCAAGATGAATGTAGAGCTGCTGGTCTCGTTGGTATCTGAACACAAAGAACTTTATGACAAAATATCCATGTTTTCTTTGTATGATTTTGACAAGCGCGTAAATACTTGCTCTCTTCTTCTGAGTGACAAGCGAGTGTCAGAAGCGTAAAGTAGCGCAGCGCCACCTTGTGTACCGGGGTATTTCTGTTTTACATTAAGCGCCATCTAATGTCAGGGAATGAATTTGCATATTCACTCGGCTCATCGTCAGCGAAAATCTCTTGGGTGTGAACACAAAAAACGCGTTGAAAAACTCTGGCAAATAACGCGCGCCGATATTCGTCCCAGTGTGTACGGGCCTTTAGTCACAAAAAAAGTGTTACATGCACATCTTAGTTACTACAGTTATTTTTACTCGTATTTTCCAAAATGTTTATGAAAAAAGTACTGTTTGAAGGAGATCAACAGTAACTATAGTAGTAAACTTTTGAAAATGCAAACTGTGAAATGTGAAAATACGAAATAATTCTGCACCTCGTCTTCCACTCATCATCCGACTTAGAGCGGTTCTTACGTGCCGCCCTCTGTTTCTCCTCCAATCTCTTCTTCTCCTCACTGGCCAGGTCTACGGTGTTCAAAACAAAGTTATTCAACCTCTGAATGTTTCAATGTAGCTCATTTGTGATACTTCTAAGGATATTAAGTAAGACTTATCATAAATACATCAACAGCAATGGCACCAGCAGTACATGGAAACACAAACCGATGTCTCCGTTCTCCATAGCTTGTATGTCCGGTCTCAGTCTGCTGTCCGTTTTCGGGATGACCTCTTCAATCTCTTTGTCCAGCTCATTGAGCTGCATTGCGAATGTAGTGAAGTTGTACATCTTTTTAAATACAAATAAAACCAAAATAAAGAAAATTAGAAAATTGAGATTTCAAAGGATGCTTAAATCAACAGCATTTGTGGCATATTTTGATAACTACAAAAATGATTTCCAATCATCCTGCGGTTTCGTCAAAGAAAAGGGGAAAAAGTGGAGGTCATGGTGATGCACTTACAATGAGTCAATTTTTGCAGCATACAATTTTATAAAATTAACAAAATGTTACATTTCAAATTTATTGAATTAATTTTTTTTTTTCTATTAATGCTTTAGCATTTAATGATTTGAGCTGTAAAGCTGTCATTTTACTGTTAAGTGTAAAACTTTGCTATATTGTACACCGATTTTATTAAATTATTATTCTGCAAACATTGTTAAATTCTCATACTGCTCACGTGTTGTTGGACCCTTTTGTCTGTAATGATGCGTACAATGGTCATCACCATTATAAATCCTTAAGTTTTTTATATTTAGAATTTTTATGTATGTATATTTATAACACTATACTTTGCATTACATATCACCTTTTCATCAAGTTGCAAAAAAAGTTAACGCTAATGCAAGGTTCTTTCTAACGCAGAATCTATGGGAGGGACGGTAAATTTGACATCGTTTTCTCTTCTGACCGTCGATATCGGTCTCTCAATTTTTTCCTTTGACTGAAAGTTGTGAAAACATTATCGTGGAGTTTTTATTTTGCTATCTGAGCAAATGGGAATAAAACAAATGTATTTGTGTTACTATAAAAATCACTTTTACCCAACTTTTGCAGGCATAATGCAAATTTTTAAAAGTTTTACCTAACTATGATG
This sequence comes from Gymnocypris eckloni scoliostomus, assembly GCA_027564155.1. Classification (NCBI taxonomy): domain Eukaryota; kingdom Metazoa; phylum Chordata; class Actinopteri; order Cypriniformes; family Cyprinidae; genus Gymnocypris; species Gymnocypris eckloni. The sequence goes on along the minus strand of CM050418.1, from coordinate 16,922,817 downwards.
ATTTCCGCTGCTGAGAAACCCGGAAATGTGAAAAAGATCTATTGACATTGTGAATATTTTAAGGTTTAGAAATTCGTCTGATAAAACCTCTGTACTATTTACTATTTGTGACTATTTGTAATGTCATGATGACAAAGTTGTGAAATTGGATAGAACTTTAAACAAAAATAGCACTTTTTGGTTTAAAATCATGTAAACGCTCATCTTGTTCAAGTTTTGTAGCCATAAAATTGAGTATAATTTAATTATTTTAACGCGCCATTCACTTCCATTGCAGGTGCCTCACTGTAACCCAGATTTCTCTGGGACAAGGTTTCCCAGAGCTCATGTTCTGGAACAGACCTGGGCAGAATTGACTGGTCTGGGTGCTATTCTCCAGAGCAACTGACTTCCTGGGATCACCTCCAGTGAATCTCCACCTTGTTGAGGTGTTTCTTCTGAGTCTGATGACTGAGAAACACAAGCAAACTGTTACAAACCATACAGTGTATATCTTTCATTTAGACCTATTGGACTGGCACATTATTATTGACGGGTATCTTAGACTAATGTGGTATGAAAACTTTCCAAAACACCTGTTTACTGCTTTTCTTGTCTTCTGATTCTTTCTTATTATTCTTCCTGTGACTTTCAAATGTAGCTGGGTCGACTATGTACATGCACTCCGTCCATTTCCCGTAAAGATTGTACACTTTCTTTTTGCTGCATGGAATACACAAATAATCAATGTAAAATAGAAATGTGGAGATGGCAGGAAGATTTATCACTCTCAAACCGCTGACCTCTTGTCCAGGATGTAGCCTTCGACCTTATGTAATTCTTTCCCAAAAAGGCCACACGGTTTGAAACTCAGACAGCATTTTTCACCAGTTCTATTGGCAAATATAAATCAAGAGGGCTGCAATCAGTGAAGTTTAAGTTGAACCAGAACGAGTATATTTACAGAGTCTCGTTGACACCTGTGGTTGATAACCTCCATATTGCCATACTGTTCGATCCACAGCTGTCCCACGATGATGTTGTGCACACAACACGTTGGGTTCATCCATGTGTAAGCCTCATTATGCCTGCAACAAGTTTATTATTGGACAAAGGATCTCAAAAAATGGGAATAAACAGAAAATATGTGTACTAACATTCTCATAAATCATGATTCACCAACTTCCATACTAAGATTTATTCTAAATTTATGAATAATGGATAGGAACAACTGAAACCACAGAAAACAACGTGTGGATATTAATAAAGCATCTTCACACTCAGAGTAGACACTTACTTGGGAAGTTCTAGAGTGATGATGCCCTTAGGTTCGGCCTCCACACTTTTGCCCCAGAACTTCAGTTTGGGGTAGATGGAGCCATGAAACACAAAGTCCTTCTCCAAACCCTCTGCGTGAAAGGCGCTGATGGGAGGATGGTGGCTCACTTGTTCTGAAATCAGCCGGAAACCAAGATCATCCCTGAAGGTTGAGGAAAAAACATGGTAACTATCCCCAAGAGCACAACACATGTATATATTGACTGAAAAAAAATCACATTTGCAATGCTAAATGCTAACAAATGAACATTCAAAAAAGCAAATAATTTGAATTGCTAACATTTGAAAAATTTTATGTTTTTTTATTTTATTTATTTATCAGAATGGGATGAAACTTGGTAAAGGTTTTGGGTTTTTGCTATGTGAACATACAAAAAGTCATGGAATAAATTAATACAAATAAATGAACACATAAATGAAAAAAGTAGTCACACTTGTAGTGTTCATGGTCAAAAATGACCGCATTGGAAACGAACAGGAAGCGAATGTCATCTAGTGGAAACGTTTGGTACTGTGGCCAAACACAATCCTACTGAAACTTATTTTTTGAAGATATCAATCTCAAATTTTTTACAAATAATAAACTTCTTGTCTTTTTTTTTGTTTCACTTCAACTTTTTCTTTTTTTACAACCAAAACTAAGTCTGTGCTCCAAAACATTCAAGATGGATGCTCAAAAGTTTTTTTTTTTTTTTTTATAAAAACATTTAAACTAATATATAGTACATTCATCTCATTGAAGAAAAAAAACGAATCTGCACTAGCAGTACCAGAGGTTTAAAGATGCAGTCACATTAGGCAAAAAAGGTCAATTGTCAATAGTGTAGTGCTGCATGAAGCACAGCTCACACAGAAGTCACTTTCAAACCAAACATTTTTTGGTCACTGTGCAATTCACATGGCTGACTTGAATCCGTTGCGAAATCTGTGTGGGGATATCTATCATCCCTCACATGAAAATCACAATCGGCTGAATCACTATTAAAACATTAATTACTGACTATTAATTTCTCCCACAAACATTAACCAAACATCAATAAATGTGACCACACCTTAATGCTAAAATCAAGGCTAACAAATTAGCATTCAGTTAGGGTCTGAATCTCTTACCTGACTAACTCGTATGTTTCTCCTAGCAGGGGGTTGAAGGGTTTACCCGTCCTCTCCCACTGAGACGCCACGGCTGATACGGCAAACGCGGCCACACACTGGATAGAAAACATGTATTCATTTACTTAGAAAATACACATTAGAAATCGACAGCTTAGACTGGTTTTCATCCAGGCAGCTATAAGAAGAGATTTAATATATTTCTTGGATTCAAGGATTTCAGAATACTCTGTATAAAATGTGACAAACAGCCTAATAAAAAGTTCAGAAAATTGGAAACTTTGGTGAATGGACATTGTAGGTATTTTTAACTACAATAAGTAATAGTTATTAATCAGTATTTATGGGGTTTTGTCAAATTTCAGGGCAATGTTAATGAGCGCCAATATATAGTATGTTATAAAATAATAGAACAATTAACGATTTACTAGTATATGAATGTAAAAAAACTGCCACATTTATTAGACATTTACTACATACAATTTTACTAAATATTAAATAAAAAAGGTATTTAACCAAATTCAACAAATTTAAAGTCAGAAAATGTGAAAACTGGCCAAAGAGATTAATTGGTCAAATTTCATAGGTTTTTTGGCATGTAAGGGTTTTGCTGGTATGTTCATATACTTTTTTTTCACCTTCATTCTCTCAATAGAGTCCTCTAAAGCATTGGCTTGATGAATGAGGTACGTGTGCTCCATATATTCTGTTAGTCTTTGTAGAAAGCTCAGTGGCTCATTAAAAATAACAGGCATGGTGATCTTAGACAGCTCCTGAAATGAAAGATGGAATCAATCAACACATGGTGCTACATTTAGGTGTTTTGACTGAAAAGACCGTACAATTACGAGTGAGAGATTACATGATAGTGAAAAGCTCACCATCCCAATACACTTCCTCAGTATGCTCCAGATGCTGAAGTCATTTCTGGAGAACATGGGTGCGGGTAAACTTGTCCTGTGGAATAGTTAAAGGTAACTGAGCTGTGCCTTGTCAGCTTCTGACAAATGTCTGTTTACACCGAGAAACCACTAAAAAAACCTAGTTAGTTTTCTCCATGGAAACCGTTTCTGCTGTTGTCATGCAGACAGAACACGTCTAGACTGGCGTTATCGGTCAGGTAACGGAAGCTTTATATCTTATTCAGCATAGCAAGGTCAGTGTCCCGATCACTTTCAAAGTGCTCAAGATACACAGAAACCTGCTCTTTTTATACTGTACCTGCTGAATGTAAATGTAATAATAAAGAGATGTGGTTACTTGTTGCTTTTTTGCATTTTATATAGTATAAATATACAAACAGTTTAAGTATTTACCAGTGTGTGTGTGTGTATATATCAATTATACATATATAATTACAAATTAAATACAATATTTCATATTGTCACGGTGCAACTAGGGGCACCGTCTAAAGTTGTTCAAACAATGAATGGAGGATGTTGAATGCCAGATTTTTTTGTTTTAATTTTTCCCAAGCCAATAAAGTGCGGAGTGCTCCCCGGTGCAAAAAACATGAAGTTCCATTGGGGAAAATCCCTTAAGGAAGACAATAAAAAATCAACTTCAAAGTACAAAAACAAACAAAAAAAAACCTTGGTTCAGGGATTACAATGATTCAATACGAATAGTTACTGCACACCAGTCAATGACCTCCTGACTGCTTCATTACGTGAGAATTTATACTCATGGGTTCAACCATTTCTCAGGAGCTGCAATATCACATGAAAATATGAAGTAATATCACATAAAAAGGATTAAACATTGAATAACACAATTTCCTTCAATACACCAATATCAATAGCATAATATACCATAATTTCAATTCAACAATAATTATAGAAAGTCAAATGCAAGAACTCATAAAAGATTTTCCACTCATACTTGGTGTATCCCACGCCCCAGGATGCAACACTGCAAAGGTATAAAATGGCTGACAAAAGTCTTATCGGGTCTTTTACTCAGTTCAAGATGGCTGCCACTATACATGCTGATTCAGGTAATAGGCAACAGTTTATAAGAAAACTTAAATGTCCAATAATTTTAGTGTTCAGGTGTGTAAATGTGTGTGTATAATTCATCTCTCCAACTCACTGACATATCAAGGTAAATAAAGAGTTTTTAAAACCCAAATATGTGTTCATGTCTTAATGCCAAAAGGGCTAAGCAGAGGGAACAGAGGGCAGCTCTATATATATATATTTTTTTTACACAGTGCTGTTACTGATTACAAATGACATGTTGTAAATCGTATTATGTAATCAAGATTACAAATTTTAGATATATGAGGTATATTTTAGGTGAATATGTTGTAAAATTATTGAAATATTAACGATGAGTTTAAATAATTTAAGTGTTAATTTAGTTTGTGAATCCCTGCATCAAGGGAAAAAAATAGGTAGAATCAATAAATTCTGAATAATTTACTGTCATTGAGTAAGTGATTTGTAATCCATAAAGAAACTGTAATCTGATTATGAGCATTTACACAAAAATATTTTATTATATTAAAAATGTATATTTATAATATGAACATCAACTTGCATTTTCTAAATAAACATTATAAAATACAGTTATCCAGTAAATAAAAATAACTCTGTAATTGGCTGCAAAGTCAGTCAAGTATTTTTCAGGGCCATCAATCAACATGCCGAACCTTCAAAGTTCAAATTACAGCGTTAAACTCGGCTACCTCATCAATCTTTTACCGTTTCATTATGAGCGCCTCTTCTGGCCGTGGCTCACTAAATTATTTACCACAAAGTGCAAAACAAAACACAGAGAAGTTGCGTCTAACTAGAGAAATAATAATAACAAAGTGACAGTGAAAAACAAACAGAGCTGAATGTTCCCTCTGAGACATTGTCATTTATTTCTATACTCGTATGTTTATTTGTCCAAGTTTCTTTTTATTTAAAACTCATTGGAAATTTCTAGCTACTTTGAACTTTCAGATTTTCAAAAAGGTATTTTACTAATGTTGTTACACAAGACATATCTGGCACAAAATCGTTGGTATACTAGTGTATTGTTTGGTTTAGGTATTCCCACCTGCGCTTCCTCCCTCCGTTCACTCTGGGCACCTCATCATCGTCCTCTTCCTCTCCACGACGGTCTTCCCTGGACATCCTGCCGCTGTGATTACTTGAGATGCTGCAGTAGAGCTCAGACTTGAAGTCCTCTCCGTCTTTGTACGAATGGCCAGCTGTCTCAGAACCGCTCAGTGAGGGCTCAGAGTCTGAATCTGCGGCAACAGAGCGCAAACAAACATGGCTTAGAAGGACAATGAGTGGCCGACGGCAACAGGCTCTCGCAGGAAACCTGAGCAGGGGATCAGGTGGCGTTTAATGGAATTGCACAGTCGGAAGTGACCGACACGTCCCTAAGAAAGGTGCCTCATACTTAAGAAGCTCATTCTGAAGATTTACTTGTTACTGTAACAGCAATTACACTGCAGGCTCTGATACGGCTGATGAGCTTTACATGGGCTTTTAGTCTGTAATTATACTGTACACCATGGATATCATACGGATAATGATAATCAGGATGTGATCATTTTAAATTGATATACTTGTACTGAAAACTCAAACTTAAAAGGTGACATTGTTGAGCCTTGGTGCTCATGTGGATAACACAGGTTTGAATTCGAACTGCAGTATGTGGTTTTCTGATCACATTTAAGGGAAAATGTACATCTGAAAACGTTAGAGATGTGTACTGTATATTTTATAATTATTATATAGGTAAATGAGACATTAACTTTATTCATTTTAACTTATTTCTAATATTAAAAGTATAACCCTTCACTTTCTACTACTGTATCTGCACATTAAAAAGGCCAAAGTCCATAAATAAAAATTAAAAAGTAAAATAAAATATGATATTTGGCCAAATTCTTCAGTATAATTATTCAAAGTGTTCTGGGGTAATTATTTATAATGTTATGGCTGATATTAAAATACTGTAAACTTTACACAACTTAAAAACATACACAAGTTTAACTTAAATGCATTATACATTTATAATAATAATACATACATTGTGGCTTCACAACAACGTAATGTACAGGAAAATATTTGAAAAAAAAGAAAAACGATTTGTGAAGGATGAAATGAACGGTGTTATAAATTTATATGGGTTTTAAAAGATTAATTTAAGTAAGTGTTAGATGACAGAAAGTACACTACTGTTCAAAAATTTTGGGTCAGTAATAATATTTTTGAAAGACATCGCTTAAGCTCACATTTATTTGGTCAAAAATACATTAAAATCAGTAATATTGTTTAATATTATTACAATAAAAAAAACTGGTTTCTATTTTAATGTATTTAAAAATGATTATTTTTTTTCCTGGGAAACAAAGCTTTCAGCTTCATTTTACTCCAGTCTTCAGAGTCAAACAATCCTTCAGAAATCATTATAATATGCTAATTTTATAACATTTCTTTTTATTACTGCTGAAAACAGCTTCGCTGCTTAATATTTTTGTGGAAACTATAAAATAAATTCAGGATTGTTTGATGAATAGAAAGTTCAAAAGAACAGTTTTTATTAGAAATACAAAACCTTTGTAAGATTATAGATGTCTTTACTCTCACGTTTGATCGATTTAATACACCTTGCTGAATAAACGTAATAGTGTATTTCAAAACCGACAGCAAACTTTTGAACTGAAGTGTTTGAATGTTTTAAGCATACGAACTGGATACAGCGTCGTAGAACTCGTCTTCGCTGAGGACGCTGCGGGACGACGATCCATTGACCACTGACTGCTCCAGCTCGTGATGTTCAGTCGCCAGCGTCTGCAGAGCCTCCGACAGGATTTTATTCTTTTCCACTTCCTGTTCCAGTTTCATACCGCGTGCCTGAAAAAACAGACACACTTTAAAATCCATTTTATAAAAGACATTTTATACCTTCCATTTATTTGTGATCATTAACTATGATTTTACCTGCTGTTGTTATTTTATTTTTAGTTATTTTGGGGGTTTTAGCCTCTTTGTTTGACAAATGCATTAACCACTGTGCCATGGCTCAGTTTTTAGCAGGCACCTATAATAACCTCTTCAAATAACTTCATAGCAATGGATGTGTGCAGTGAAATGGGTACATACTCCTTCCTGTTTGGAAAAAAGCCCCAGACACTGGTGCAGTGAGGAGCAGGTTTCACTGGAGGCTTCACAGACCTCCTTTAGCTTCTGAACGACTGTCACAGGGAATCCTGCAAGAATATAAAAATGCACTGTGGCTTAGCAGATCTGCATAACCCAATCAGATGCAGCGGATGATTCAAGTTCTTACGTTCCGCCAGGCCATCTTCTTTCACCATGGACAGGAGGGCCAACATCTCTGTCTCCAGTCTCTGATGGCATGCCTCGGCCCGCTGCAAAACAAAAGAGGAACAAGAAAACACAGAAATAAAAAAGGATATTGTGGAAGAGAAAGGCTAAGACTGTAAGAAAGGGTCAGGGTTAGTCAACTTTACCACTTCCTGTGGTTAGTGCGAAAAGGGAAGTCAGAACTCATTTTCCTTTGAACTGCAGAAATATATGAGAGTGAGACATATTGAAAGATTAAGCTCTGATGAGCTTTATTTGTCACATACACAATTATACAGAGTATAACCAGCAGTGAAATGTGTTCTCTGCATTTAACCCATCCAAGTGCACACACACCTGGAGCAGTGGGCACCCGACGCCCGGGGAGCAGTTGGGGGTTCGGTGCTTTGCTCAAGGGTCTCACCTCAGTCGTGGACAATTCCTGCCGTAGCCGAGATTCGAACCCACAACCTCGGGTTACAAGTCCAATGCTCTATCCACTAGGCCACGACTGCCCCCGACTGATATAACATGGTCTATTTATAGTTCATTTTTATGGGGCATAAAAAGTGTCATTATTTTATTGATATATTATAATAAAAAATGTGTCATTAAATAAAATAAATAATTTAAAACTTTTCATTATATTGTATTTTAGTTATTATTAGTATTTTAGTATTCAAGTCATATTAAATCACATTCAAAACAAAAGTGCTTGTTTACATAATATGTGTGTGTACTGTGTATATTTATTATGTATATATAAACACACACACAGTATATATTTAGCTAATATTTTGTATTATATATGTATTTAATATATAATATATGTAATACATAATATATGTATTTGCATGTTTATATTTATATAATTTAAATTATATAAAAAGCATATTTTTCTTAAATGTATACATGCAAGTGTGTTGTCTCTACAAAGTTTCATGTAGACAGCTGTGCCATTATTTTCTGCAAATAATATTAATTAAATCATATAATGTATTTCTGGTATTTTAGTTCACGTTTTATTAATATTTATGTATGTATGTTTTTATTTTTTCAAACTCTGTAATTATCTTAAATATTCTTTAAAAATGAACAAAAAAAGAGTTTTCACTGCCAGTATTCATCTTTGTTATCGTTTATGTAAACAATACAACCTTTTTTATCTCATAGATAACTGTCACATGATCCAAACAACAAAATAAAATGAATAATTTCAACTTTAATTAAATTTAATCTAACCCATTACATAGCCACATTGTGTGTACTTGTAAAATGTTTGTAATATATATTTTAAAGTTTTCAATATAGGTTTCACACACACACACTTTCTCCAAACATTACAATAAATATTTAATTTTCAAATATGTATTTCTTTTTTTTCTGCCAGTATTCGTCTTTGTAATAGTTTTTTTTTTTTAAATACGAACTTTTTCTGCTTATAGATACATGTCACATGATTAACAGCTACATAAGGAAGAAAGGACGGTCATGCTCATTTTATCAGCTGATGTGATTGTCAAGATACGACTTCATCAACAAATCAAGATACAGATATCATTTCTCACCTGAAGTGAGTCAGAAAGCTCGTGTACAGACACAACGTTGTCTTCCTCTTCCTCACTGTCTGGGTCTTGTGAGCAGTAATGAGTGCTGAAGGCTGAATGTTCCTCTATGGCCTCCAGCCACCTCTGAACAATAACACACGTGAGTCAGAAAGCTCGTGTACAGACACAACGTTGTCTTCCTCTTCCTCACTGTCTGGGTCTTGTGAGCAGTAATGAGTGCTGAAGGCTGAATGTTCCTCTATGGCCTCCAGCCACCTCTGAACAATAACACACACATTCACACAAACGTACATACACACTCCGGTCTGGACTACACAACAGAGCTGAGAGGAATCTCACTTTTCTGGTGGCTTCGGGACTGTTCTTCTGTAACACTTTGAAATGGTGAACACTGTTGTCAAAACACTTGATTGTGAAATAGCTGCTATCTTTCGCTTTAATCTGACAGTTGGAAAGAAGAGCAGTTTGTGAAATCCTGTTAACAATCCCACAAAACATGAATCAGCATCTTATTCATTTCATCAAATTAATGTTACCATGCACTGCGCTTGTGTTAGTGGTTTGCAACCTTGCCGGTGTGTGTTTGAATCTGCATCTGACCTTGATGAGTAAAACAAAAATAGTGAAAAGTTTAAAAAAAAATTACAGTTTCCAAATATTTCTTTCTGCAAATTTTGCAAAATAAGTTTAAGTAATTTTGGTACCATTGCAAATAATTCAATTTTATGACCTTGAATTACGCTACAGTAAAAATGAGTTTTCAAATATGTATTTTTTCAAATTTAGCAAAATATTAGGAATTTGTTTATCATTACATTTTATTACATATGACCTTGATGGTTTAAAAAATTGATAAAACTTTACAATAAAAAAGTTTTCACATTCTTTGACTAAATTTATTAATTTCAAATATTATTTATTAAAAAGGTTATTTTTATTGTAATTATTTATTAAAAATATTAAAATAAAGCTTTCAAAGAAAATAAGTTTACAATTTTACTTTGCTACCATTAAGTTCTTATCAGTTAATTGATTATTACTTTTGAGTTAATTTAAGGATGGAACACTACAATAACAATTACAGTTTTCAAATATTTATTTATTAAAATACTCCAAAGTAAGAATTTATTTCAGAAATTTTGCTATGATTAAATTATCATATATTATGACATTGAAATAAAAAAATGCTGAAAATGATTAGAAATTATTAAAATGAAACCTAACAAACAAAATTTAATTTAGCATTTTTGCTATCATTACAGTTTTTTACATATATGTTTATCTTAATATTTAAAAACACTACAATTTAGCCAATTTACATTTTCAAATTTATTTCTTAAACATACTCCAAAATATTTGTAATGATTTATTTATTAAATTTTATTTTGAATAAAATAAATTTGCTTTGATGAATTAGAAATATTAAATTATGTATAACAAAAATCTCTGTTTAATAAACTAGAATTCTACAGATTTTACCAAAAGATAAAAGAAATGACCTTGATGAGTGTAAAATAAAAGTAAAAAATGATTGAAATACAGATAAATATACAACATAATTATAATATTTAAGTTTTAAAACTGATAGGTTTAAAAAAAATAAAATCTATTGTAAGAAAGTCTTTCATTTCAGCAGCTGCTATCATAAATTGTATCGTATAATTGTATAAATAATCTTGAATTGAATTACTGATTTTGTGTCAAATTAGCATATACTCACTGTGCCAAAAGTTTTTCTGACACTCTCTTCTGAAGAACGCAATTTGACACTGCCAAAAAACAAACTCTGCAATATGAAAGTTGAAATACAGTAATTTAAAGCAAGAGGAACAAGAAACAGTATTTTTCTAACAGTATACATTTTTAAAAATAGTTTAAAAGTTTTTTCTAACATTTTAACATGAAAGTGAGTTCTGTGTATAGAACAGTAGTAAAAGGTTACCAGTCTTGTGCAAAGAAACTGGTCTCTCGCTGAAATACAATTAAAATAGAAATATATCAGTGCATGCTAGATAGACAAAATTGATAATATATTTGCATACATTTGTGACATCAGAAATGTCCAGATAAAGGAACCTACTTTCATAACATTTCCAGTAATGATCTGCTTCATGTCTGCATCGTTAGCCAAATCAAAAACAGTCTGATCTGAAAACAAATGCAAAACAAAATCCAAAAATTAATATCAACATATTTCAGGTCATCACAAAAAGTCAGGTCATTCAAATAAAAAATAAATAAAAAATCATGCTCTATTATTTAGTTTTATTACCCCCCAAAAAAGTGTCATATTCCTGTCATATTCATTTCTAGATGCACTAAAATAGTAAAAAATACGACTATGACAGTATCAAAAATAAAACAACGAAAACAACAACACAGTTGTACAGCGAATTGAAAAAATACTGACCAGGCAAACAACGCAACAGTGTTTAAAAAATGAGGCTACAAGCTGGCAACGCGAATGGGTTGATTCTATTACTGCAAATTGATACAATCTCTGTGCTTGAATGGTTGCTTACTGTTTACTGGCCTCTATAAGGCATAAATGTTATGTAAATGTAATAATAATGATAGAGTCTTCAAACAAGTACAATCAAGTATAAAAAAAGTACTCTTATAGTACCTATATAGCACAAGTACTAAAAGTAGTATAGAACTTTTTTCATGATTTGGCTGAGTTCAAACTCTAATAGCTTCCTGATCTCAGCCTCAGCAGCTGCTCTCTGTTTAAATCTAGATTAAAGCCTCTCAAAGGAGGAGCTCATATAATGCATCTCTAAAGGAGTCTAGTATATTCAGCAGACTTATTATCAGCTTGATTGAACACATAATTTGCGATAACAACAGCTCGTAATTATGAAAGTTTAATCTATAAACTGGGTAATGTTATTTAAGTATCTGGGCCATCCCGTTGATGAGAAGCGCGTCGTACTGGAGAAACAACATTACAACCCTAAACAGTATAGAATTACAGCATTTCAATAAGTTAAATTATATTAGTATTCAATCAATAAATTCAGTCTTATTGATTATCCAATCTTTATTTAATTAGTATTCGTATTCAGTATCAAATAATCATTAATTGAATTATGAATTATTCAGTTCTTCAGTATTGGGGTTGGTTGTTCAGTCAGCACAATCAGTATTCTGGCATGCGGCGCAGTAGCTCTGTGTTTGTGAAAAATACACATTAATATGACTCCGGCTGTATTCTTATGATTTAGCTGAAACAAACTGATGTGCAGAACAATTAAAGATAAATGATTTAAAAAGTAGTTTAATAATAATAATGATGATAGAGTATTCAAATAGTATAATTAAAGTGTTTCATTAAAATTTAACAACAAATAGTACAATTAAAGTAGTTTTAAAAAGTATTAACATATTACCAGTAATATTAGATATGTATACGCCGCCTATGCTCCTCTAGTATATTCTGTTAGTCTCTCAGCAGCTAGAAGATCAAATTGAATGGTAATAATTTAGACATTCAAAGACTACGATTTCATGCACTTTAAACATTTGAATCTAGCATCTGGGTGAATGTCTTTAGGTATCTGGGCCATTTGATCATTCATACTAGAAACAACTATTTACAACTTCTAAACAGCAAAATCAGCATTCAGTTAGTATTCAGTATCAATCAGTTTCAGCATGATTAGCTGTGTTTGTGAAAAATGTAATGCTGCTGATTTAATGTGTCTGAAACTCTTTGTGATCGCCTAGAAACAAACTGATGTGCAGAACTTTGTTATTAATACAGTTGATCATTAGAAAAAAAATCTTTATCTTAACATCAATAAGCTTTATCCTGTACTCAATAAATAGAGCATTACATTTATTTTCCAAGATAGTTATGACTTCCCAAAACAAAGCATAAAATGCTACAATTTAACTTTTTAAATAATGCTAGTTCCTGGATAAAACCGTCTAGTGTAAATGCATAAATGTAAATTGAAATGTAATAATAATGATCAGCACAATGTTTTCCAAATTGATAATTCAAGTATTTCTTGTTTGACTGGAAGAAAATATACATATATATATATATATTTGATACACAAATAAATTATATTTTAAGTACTATAGAAAACTGTTATTTTGCAAATAATATTTCAGTCAAAATACTTTTTTTCTGTATTTTGATCAAATAAATACAGTCTTGGAGTGAGCAGAAGAGACTTCAAAACATTAAAAATGATCCCACACTTTTGAAACAGTGTATGTATAAATATATATTTTTTGTCTATTTTCACCCAAAATGTAATTTTAACATTTGTTAAAAATTTTACAATTATTAAACTATCATTTGAAATAATACATTATATGTTATTAATATATTAAATCATATATTATAACAATACATAAAATGCTTTATTAATGTAATTAAAAAGGTATTCAAATAAAAACTTAATTATTGAATTAAATCATAAACATTTACTGTAGATTAATCAATTCAATGTTTCAAAATTAAATAAAATCAAAACATGTTATTTAAAAACTACTTGTATTATTAAATAATAATAATATACATTTAATAAGAAATTCTAATATATTTTAAAATGATACAATGTCTTAATATTATTAATATTTTTTAATTGACAGTAATAATAATGATTTATAATTAATACAATAATTTAATTAATAATAATGATCATTACAGTTACACAATGTTTTGTGATCTCATCTTTATATTAGGGCTATCCATTAGGGCTGCTACACATTTTACAATGATTTATTTACTTGCAAAAAACAAATCTGTAAATCCAATATTTAAAAACAAAACTTTAGGTATAAAAAACAAAATGCAAACTGATTATCAGTCTGTCTCAAGCTAATATCCATAGTCTCAGTGCATGAACATATACGATACATACTTTTCTCCCAGTGAATGCTGCTTTATGGAGAGGCGTATCTCCGACATTATTTGGCAAATTGGCATCTGCTCCAGCCTGTAAGATGCACAGATGAGCTACAACTAGACATTAATATACTGAGCACAAATTCTACTCGGAAACATACCAATGCATGAGAACAAAACGCTGAGACGATCAATACCTTCAGTAGGGCCTCAACAACATCCTTGTGTCCAAAGTAGCAGGCCAGATGAAGAGGAGTCCAGCCATGATTAGATTTGCTCTTGCCTGAAACAATGTAATATGTAATGCTGTTACAAGTACTCCAATATGTCTAGAACAGTGTTCATTTTGGCAGGCATTTTTGATTTAGTCTTTATCTAGAGACGAAAATGCTTAATAGTTCACATTTTAGTCTTTCATAGTTTTAGTCGATGAAAAGTCATTGCATTTTTGTCAAACTGCGGTTATTTAAATTGGTATCTATTTTATATGTAGTATTCAAACAAAAATAGTCATCAATTCTTCTCTCTTTAGACCAAATCAATTTAGTATATGAGGAAATATTTGAATCAAGATTGAATTAGGAAAAACTGGAATAAATTTTCGGTTTTTGGTAGAGATACAAATTCAACTAATTTTCAGATACAGTAGGTTTACTTAACAAGTATCGATTGATTTAATATCTTTTATTGGTTAACATTGATGACACTGATAATTAGGAATGCTGTCCCTTTAAGACGGAAGACACGCATGTAATACTGACACACATTCAGTTTTCACTTTTCACCCACCTGTTTATGTTCACTTAGGCCATAACCAACTGTTTTTACGTGAGATAGTCTACACGATAGACATTTGGACTGCTGTGTGTGTATGTGATTGCTGAGCCAGTGTTGGCAATTTAGCGACTTTTCAGACCCCCCCTAGTGACTTTAGCTACTTTAACTTAGCCTATAGGGTGTATTTTGAATGTCCGGTAGTCCTCAAATAGCATTTTAGTCCCGTCTCATCTTGTTAACGAAGATATCATCAGATATTAATTTTAGATAGTCAACAGAAAACTGTTTATCAATAGAATTATTTTTCTTAGTCACAGAAAAAAGGTTCGTTGACGAATATTAACACTGGTCTAGTAACATACGAATGGTCAATAGAAACCCAATGACATGTTCTACCCTTGCAGTTGATGTCGATTTTGGCCTCCTCCTTTATCTTGGACATCAAAAGCTTCTGGATCCCTTCTAGGTTCCCATTCCTGGCATCCCTGAGGAACTGCTCCTCTGGATCCAGCTCCTCCATGACTTCACCAACAAAACAAAACAAAAAGCATTACAAACCAAAAATCTGAGCCCTGGCTAACAGAGTAAGTGCAGTGTATCTAAAAGGCATTGAATCTTCCAGGAAACATATGAAGGCGAATTCTTTGAAACGTCTGCCATGTGATTTCCTTGTTTAGACTGGAAGAAAACTAAGAGCATCACATGACATAGATTTAGCCTAAAGCAGTGATACTCAAATTTGGCTCGCGAAATCCACTTTCCTGCAGAGTTTAGCTCAAACCCTGATCAAACTCACCTACTGTGATTGTTCTAAGGATCCTGAAGACATTGATTAGCATGCTCAGGTGTGTTTGATTAGGGTTAGAGCTAAACTCTGCAGGAAAAGGATCTCATGACCAGATTATAAACCCTGCGGCGTTGATAAACTGCTCCACTTCAAAAAACATTGAATATTATTATTTCATATGTCAGGCTTTACAGGGTTAATATGTCAGCCACTGAAGCAACCAAACAGGAAAAAATTCTTGATATGCAGATTAACAACGTCACTTTTAATGCAATAACCGTTTGGTAAACCATAAAGCTTTCTTTGTGCTGAATATAGGTCAAAAAATTTAATATATACACGTTTAAGAGCCTAACCAGGTCTAAAACACAAAACAAAGGTTACAAATCATGCGCATTAGTGTTTCCAAGACCAAATGAATGCATCAGATTCCAAAAGCTGAACGGGCTGTCAATCATTTCCTGGAAAGAACTAGTTCCACCACAAAGTTATGAAAGCACACTGCTTTTGTTTGCCTATAACGGTTGTCAGTGTCTCGAGGGAGCTTATGGAAGATAAACAGCAGTAAAGTCGACTTGTACTGTCATGTGACTTTCTGGAGACTTGATACAAACTTGTCTGAGCGACTCATCGCCGGGATTGTTCAACTTGATCAACCCGTCTTAATCTGATTGCTTTGTAAACTGTCGGAGTAACTTTATGGGAACTGACACTTAAAATGATAAAACTAGCTAACCAATCTGAAAGGTATCAAAGATAGTTTCTCTACACTGAATCTTTCAGTTTATTTACATGCGAATATTGGAGACCTTCATCAGGATGTGGGTTCATCTCTTAATTAGGTGAGATGTGATAATGAGCTGCAGTCAAAAATAAAATATGCAAAGCAGGAATAATTAAAGTATAGGCTATAAAATCCAAATAAATGATATAAATCACTGTTTTATATATATATATATATATATACATACATACATACATACATACATGTATGTATGTATGTATATGTATCATTATGAAAATGAAAATAAAATTAGGATTATGTACAGTATCTCTCTTCTTTAACACCAATAAATCATACAATCCAGACGCACCGCTGTAAACATGTCAAACATAACTTATATATTAAAAAACTAAAATTGAAATATATTTGAAGAAATATTAAGACTTGCCTGTTTTTAAAATTTAAAGTATTACTTGAGAGGCGAGACACGCTACCATCCTTGATCCGCAGTCACTCCGCAATAAAAACATAATGCATTAATACAAAAAAATATTTCCATCAATTGTGCTTTATCATAGATTTGACAGAGCATGTGATGCACTCTTCCTTTTTGTGAATCTCACACATGTGAGTCTTTGCTAATAGTGCTAAGTTCTTCGCAAGCATCTTCACCAAACATCTTACAATCTGTTGTGCAACTCCACACAGACTGTGCGCGTGCTGCCGCTCGCGAAGTCAACGCAAAAGCACAAACTAAACATCATACGGCAAAATGTAAATAAACAGCTGACTGACAACACGCATGATGACGATGCATTTCTGGTTTCGATGACAGTAAACAGCCACGATAAAAGTTAACTTCTTCTACGACTATTGCTACTATTAATAATAATAATAACAGTTTTAGGAACATTTAACGATTATAAGGACATACAAATAAATAAATACAATTAATAGTTTTTTTATTTTTCTTAACGTTAGCTCTGTAGTTTATGGCTCTTGTTTTGAAATGGCTTGCGGAAGTGAGTTAGATGTATTGTCGGTATGGAGGGGTCCGTAGCAGACGGTGTGTTAGCGCCTTTACCTGGACGATGTGCTTTTTATGTAGCGAAAGATAAACGATACTGCAAGATGATAGTTGGAAGTGGGAAACCTTCTGCAAATGCTGTATGTGAATGAAAATACGTTATAATTTCAATGTTATGCTGCTCCGAATGGATACATGCGCTACTACTTACCTTGCCCATATTAAAATTAGTTTATTATTAAGTTACTGTTTGCTCAAACTTTAATGTAATTTCCATGTAGGGTGAAGAGAGTGATAAACAACGAATATCCTGTCCTTTGGACCCCAAACAGTAAGATGTTCACTCTTCTAACACGTTTGAGAAAGTTGTTGTAGTGGTGTTTAAGTGAAGTAGTTCAGTCCAAACTAAACGAAATAATTTATTCCAGAGTTTCAGATTCATGCATGTAGAAATGTTATGTCAGGTGTCTTTTCTTAATAAATGAATCAATGTGATAATTGACAAATCTGGAAGTGAATGAATGAATCGTGACTGATGTCAAACTGATTTGTAGCCACATCAGTTAAATTCCCTCAGTCAGATAGAAAAGGTTACTATTAACTAGATTAAAGGACTTTGATATAAATATATGTAATTATTATGTTACTTTAAAGACATATTCGGAACTTAAAAATGTGTACTTAAACTCTATCCTTCTGTCATATAGTCAATATCAAATATTGAGGTACAGTCTGAGGTAGTTTTAAGAGTCATGTAATAAACAAAATTATAAAGAGAAATCTAATTAATTGTACACTTGTGTTATGAACATTAGTGATCATCTCTGGTTAAAAGTTACATTTTGATTATTCCTAAAACGTATTACCAGTAGAGTTTTGTCCCATGTTTCCGTGGCAGAGTTAAACTTTTGTTGTTTAACTTGTTTTATTTAAAAATCTTCTCTCCTGTTTTAAACAGCACTGAATTTGAAGATAAATTGGTTAAACACCTGAAGAAAATGTAACTAAAGAGAAACCAAAACCTTTTTGTATAAATAACTCCACTTACCCTTATTTTTTCTTAGCTGTTTTTCTACATTAGAAAAAAAATCCATGTGGCATAATGCAATGCTTGTTGTATGAATGACACCGCTATGTTTGATTTGTTTATATTATATTTATTGTGTGAAAGACATCAATGCTGGTTCTGCAAGTGAAGATGAAATCATAGAGGAGGTGATCGTATTGCTTATGAGAGCATGTGTATCTAAATTCCATGGCTGTAAAGAATAGATATGTGCTTAGTAATGATGCTTCAATGCAGATAACCATCGCTGAACGATCTAAAGAGGAAATGGATGAGCTGATTGTCAAACTCAGAACTGCACTGAAAGGTATGCAACTGTCACTTGAGTTTTATCACATGACTTAAAGGGGACCTATTATGCTCCTTTTTACAATATGTTAAATAAGTCTCTGATGTCTCCAGAGTGTGTATGTGAAGTTTTAGATCAAAATACCGACAGATAATTTTATAGCTTGTTAAAATGTCCACTTTTAGGATATGAGCCAAAACGCTCTGATTTTGAGTATGTTGTTTTAAATGAAAATGAGCTGCTGCTCCCGGAGAAGAGGGCGGAGGTTCAAGAGCTCAGCTCCTGCATTAGCAGTGCTAGCCTTTGAAAATAAACATTCCACGATTAGTACAAGCCAGTTATCTTTACAGAAAACGTACTCCGTTTCAAAGTCAGTCATCTGATTGTACTGTGCATAGTACATTTACATTTATAATTTACACAGACAAGGAGCACAGGATAAAAATAACAACATAGCAGGTCTCATGATGCAAGGCATGCTATCACAAACTTTACAAGTCTCGCTCGTGATTATGAGCTCAACAAACTCAAGCGATAGACTCACATTGCTTTCATATGCAACTTTTAACTACTACATTCCTATTATGATCATTCATGAAGACAGCACCAGTGAAAACAGAGACAATGGTAATTTTAGCATCATTACATTTACATTTAGTCATTTTGCAGACGCGTTTATCCAATGCGACTTACAATTGGGGAATACATGAAGCGATTCATCTTGAAGAGGCAAACATACAGAGGAAGTGCCAATAACACCAAGTCTCAGACATTGTTCAAATAAGTAGGAGCTAGCAAGGGAAGGAGAGGATGAAGTATTTTTTTAGGATGAAGTCAAGTAGTGTCGAAAGAGAGGAGTTTTCAGTTGTTGCTTGAAGATTGACTGGGATCCAGCATTCCGGATAGAGTGGAAAGATGGTGAACGAGAATGTTCTGGAGTGTGATTTTGAGCCTCTCTGTGATGGTACCACGAGGCGTTGCTCACTAGCAGATCTCAGACTTCTGGAGGGGATGTAGATTCGTAATAGTGAGTGGAAGTATGTGGTGCTGAGCCTGTGGTTCATTAGCCTTATGGAATGCCAAGAAGCTCTTTCAGAAAGGTAATTTGTAAAAAAACGCCTGACACTTACTTTGTCTGGTGCTGACATTGGTATTGATTCCCACACGTATTGGGGACTTTAACGATTTTTTTCCTGGAAATTTCCTCAGACTATGAAACTTAACCACAGTGTCCTCGGCTCAGATGGAGGGAGTCTATAGAGCAGGGTTCCTCAAATCTTTCCCTGGAGGTCCAATCTGTTGCAGAGTTTTGCTCCAACCCCGATCAAACTCACCTACCTGTGATTTTATAATGATCTTGAAGACTCTGATTAGTATACTCAGGTGTGTTTGATTAGGGTTAGAGCTAAACTCTGCAGGAGTGGTCCAGATTTGTGGAGCCCTGCTATGGAGACTCCTATGTTCGTTAGTGCATACCAAAACACAACACTTGAAAAGTCTCTTTGGCGCTGACATTATGGCAATCTGTTTTAATCGTTGTTTTGACTATCCATAAATATCTGCAGCAGCTACAGTAAGTAATCAGTTATGGATGCGGACAAATGGGCGGGATTTTTTCCCCTCAGTGACATGAACAGAGGGAGAATCTGAAACAGCTCATTCTGAGAGACTGTTTATTATTTTTTTAGATTATACAAAAATGAGTGGGTGGAATTTTACCATTACAGGCTGGTTGTTTTCACACACTGAGGCCACACAACTGTGTTCAAACACCTTATAAAAGTGATTTTTGCATAATAGGTCTCTTTTAAATAAGGTCATATCATCTTTATATAATTATAAGGGGTTCGTACATGTTTACCTGTTCACTCAGGACTAAATACCAAACTTGTTGAAAACACACTCTCACATTCTGCTCTACGTGAGCCTCTAAATGACCCAAAGAATGGAGATTTTGCCTTTAAACACCTCAAGCAACAGGTAAATAACTCCAGAACTGCTAAACCACACATACTATGTAAAAAGTCTTTATCCTTATTTTCAAGAAATGTTACCCGGTTTTACAGGCCTCGATTCTTGGAAACATGGCGGTTTTGTATCTGCTCAGCCCAAACAGATGCTACATAGAGTTTGGAGCAGGGAAGGGAAAACTGTCACACTGGATTCACATCGCTCTTAAAGCAGTTGAAAATGTCAAATTTTTTACTTGTGGAAAGGTCCAGTACTCGCTTTAAGGTGTGGTGTCATTCACCTGAAGATATTCTTTCTTCGACGTCAAGTATAGGAAAAATATTGTTCTTTCTACTGGAAAGTAAGGTTACATTTTAATTTCATGTTTTTAAGGTAGATGGCAAGCACAAAAATGCAGACTCAACTGTTGATAGGCTTCGGGTTGATATTCAGTACCTTGATTTATGTGAGTTAGCTTCTTAAACTAGTCCTAATGGTCTTAATCTTAAACTTGATCTTCTTATAAGATTTCTTTGTCCCTTTCAGAGAAGGTCCCTCTTCTGAGAGAAAAATGACTTCCTGTTATTGGTGTCGAGAAGCACCTGTGTGGTGCAGCAACTGGTACACAAGATTTTAAATTTCATAAACATCATTATGGTATCAATACTACAAGATTGAGTTTTGCAACTTGTCTCCATAGATCTGGCCCTTCGTAGTTTATTTGAGCACAACTGCTCTGATGAAGATGATGAACTTCCAACCAAGCGTGTAAAACTCCACCATAATGATGGTGCTTGTGATGATATTAAGCCTGTTCCCTCAACCGAAGGCAGGGAAACTGGTAAAAAGCTCATAGTGTCAGGACTGGCTATCGCTCTTTGCTGCCACCACCGTTGCGACTGGAGACAATATGTGGGAAAAGAGTTCTTCAGGCAGAAAGGTCTTGGACCGGAAGAGTTTGCTGCCTTTCAGCGCATGTCGAGCTGGGCCACATGTGGGATGAGAAAATTTGGCTCCAAGATAACAGAAAAACCAAGCAAACAGATGAAGAGGAAGAACATGAGATGAGCGAGGAAGCTTTACCAGATACCCTCAACGGGTGAGTTTTCTGGTGATCGTCCAATACAAATTTCACTAAGATCATGATCTCATTTGTAAACATTTTTCTTGCAGTTTGATGTCAGTTGAAGATCGGGAACAGATTGGACGGCTGATTGACCATGGCAGATTGTATTATCTCCAGCAAAAAGGCTTTGAAATCAGCCTGAAATACTACAAAAGCAGAGACGTCTCATTGGAGAATGTGTTACTAACTGCCATTCCCACAGCCAATCAGAACAGAGATGAATCTCAACAGTCTTCTTAAAACAAACAAGCAAGTGCAGGACACATATGCTTCATTTTATTTGATCAATGTTTATGGATTTTTTATTTGAACTCATCTACACGCATTAGTTACAACATACTAGCAGGAAGCAGCAACTCCAACAAACAGCATAGATGACAAGACATTTAAAAGACGAGAAGTACTCTTCACAGAACTTGGCATTATGGACCGGAAGATCAAGCCTAATGGCGGACGAGCAGACAGAAGCCAACAAGCAAGTCACAAAGACGATGCTGCCTCTGACACGCCATCCAACTTCAAATTTAGCACTGATGTGAAAGTTTGGGATCCTGCAAGAGACATTTAATGCAAAAGTTGGACATTAACAGGCTTTTACAGCTTTAATTTCTTGTCTGTTTTATTTATGCAACATTTTTTAATAAAGTTCTGCTACTGGTTTTGCACGCAATACATATTGAGTATGGCATAACCTCTTTTCCGGGACTCTTGAATATAGAAGTGCATGAAGTCACGACCAAACATCTCCCTGTCATTCTCTTCTTCCTCTTTTAAATTAGGAAGCATCACATCGTACATCAAAGGATTGTCTCGGAAATTCACGAACCTGCAGAAAGAGCATTTTAAGCTTGTTAATTGTAATAATTAGTAAAATGTGCAAGTATGCAGATACAAATGCTTCACTGGAGTTTTGCAACTCAGTCCTATAGTATTTGCATTCCCATACTTGCGTGAAATAGCTTTCAGGCTCTCCTATTGAATCATTGTTTTGCTTTAAGCTTTTTATTGATCCCCAATGAAGTTCTACAAATTGAACATAGTACTTTGGTGCTTACCTTAGGTTACTCATGCCCTCCATAAGTGGAGGAATGTCTCGTAGTTTATTTTTGCTCAGAACTAGCGTGTCCAGATTTTGCATGCGACTGATATTGTTTGGCAGGTACTCTAGTTCATTTCTTGGGAGCCATAGGGTGTGAAGTTTCTCCATTCTATATTAAATTGGGATATAAAGTTCAATGGATTTATTACAAAATCTTGGTTGGTTCCATTAGTAGTACATTGAAAGAAAAAAATATCCTTAGTTGCTTGTAGTTTAGTTTTGTACCTGTGAATATCTTCTGGCAAACTTTCCAACCTGTTGCTGCCCATGTCTAGCCACTCTAGAGAAGGAAGGTTGACCACACAATCTGGAATGGTGGTGAATTGGTTCATGGAGAGGTCAAAGTGATATAGCTTCTTTAGATTGCTAAGCTAAGGAAATGAGATCAAAGCAATCACAGGTGGTAGGTATATATAGAGTTTAAAGACGAAATATAAAGTGGATATATACACATCTTCAGTGTTATTGATACCTGAGTAGGCAGCTCATCCAGATCGTCGTTCATTGCAAGTTCCAGTTTCTCCAGATTTTCACAACAGCCAAGTTCTTCTGGTACATGGCTTACTCTGTTATAGCTCAACAACAGCTCTCGTAACCGAGTTAGTTTGCCTGTTATTTAGAAGAGCGTATCTGAAAGTTACTTCAGCTAAAGAAAGTCAAAGTTTGTACAGGTGACAGACATTTTTTTTACTGACCAATCTCTTTGGGAATCTCTGTTACTGAATTATGAGACAAGTCCAAGACTACGAGGCTTTCAAAGCTTGAGATGAACCGTGGGATTTTTTGAAGTCCTATTCGGTGTAACTGCCATTCTTGGATCTGTGAGAGTTGGACCAAAGCTGGAGGAAGAGTCTGCAAAAAGAGTGCAAACTGTGGAAACCAAGCACTCAATAAAAAAAAACTAATTAAAGCCGACAGACCGTTAAATCTGCAAATATGTGAGCAGTTTGATATATGTTTTTAGCCAATTAAAAGTACTAACTCTTTCAGAAGTCCTACTCACCCTCATGTCGTTCCAAACCCGTAAGATCTTCGTTCATCTCCAGAACACAAATTAAGATATTTTGGATTTAATCCGAGCTTTCTGATCCTCCCATAGACAGCAAGGGTCCTTACACGTTTAAGGCCCATAAAGGCACCAACAACATTGTCAAATTAGTCCACGTGAGATTAGTGGTTCAATCGGAATTTTATGAAGCAACGAGAATACTTTTTGGGCAAAAATAAATAAATGAATGTCTTTATTCAACATTTTCTTCTCTTCCGATTCTGTTTTGGAGGCACATTCACGAGAGCGCCGCTCTTAGTAGACTGTCTGAGAAAGACGCACGTTGTACATAAAACGGTCATCATAAACATGTCTGAAGATTTCGACAGTGAGGAAAACTTTAATTTTTTTGCCCAGCCGTACTTATTTGAACTATAATATACAGATGATGAACAAAGAGAAATGGAAGAAGCTCCAACACAGCAACAACCACAGGCACAAGCTTCTGTAAGACAGAGCAATGGAGACCTGGTAGTGTAATTGTCTTCAATGTCAAGCCACAACACAACAAATCTATACCGCAGTAAAGATTTAATATGGACTATACAAGTATTACATATAAAAAAGAACATGAAGAATTTGTAATGCAAGATATACATACCCTTTACTACATGTCAGATGTCAAACTTGTCATGAATATGTGGATAATTGACCCTCATAGTCTTCAGTATCGACGGGGATCTATCCATGGTCATCACTTCTATGTCAATACCATTTTCTAAAAGAAAGTTAACTCCTCTTTTGAAGCCTATTCCAGGGTTCCATGGCAACATGGCTTAATGCTTCTGTAGCCTATAATGAAAAAAATCCGTATTTACAATTGCAATTGTATTATAAGTTAAACCAATATTTCAACCAATTATATATAAAATAGGCATGTCATTACAAATGGAAACTTAACCATGTGCACACTGACCTGCACCAACTCGAAGTGGACTACCTGATTGTTGGAATCATCCCTCAAACGGTATGTACAGTATTTAGCATAGAATCCAAGGCAGCAAAGACGATCAGATAAAGATGCTAACAGTTACAAATCTCAAACCGTTTTAACAGTGTTTTACTATTACACAAATTTTCATTTACACTTATATCAGATCTCCCATCCCCTGACAAATGTACACCCTTTTGAATATGTTCTGCATCCAAGTCTTCCATCAGTTTTGCCTGTTGTTCATTGTACACAACATCTACAACAGGGATTATATAAAAGGACTGGATTGCATATAAGATTGTTTTCTTTGGTGATTCTTTGGTTGATGTAGAAGTAGAACTTGGTGGAACAAAACTGAGGTCCTTCTTGTCTGATGGAGGATCCAGGGAAAGCATACTGACATCTAAAGTAATTTGCAGTTTCATGCAAAGCATTACACAAAGTAAAAAAAAATTTTTTTAAATAATAAAAAAAGTAAAGTCATATGAATAACCTACTGTATCATAACTGTAACACGCTCAACGATCTCCCTATGCTGCTTCTAGTCATACCTTTGTGTTTAATAAACACATACTGGGCACAGCTGTTGATTACAGTTCTCATCGTATCTTTCCTTAACCCCGTTTGAAGTCGTCTGGTGAAAAATGTTCACTGCACAATCTCATTTGACTCATGTTTCCAAGCGGTAAATCAACATATCGCTGAACAGATAGCAGCCATAGCTGAAGTCGCTGAGGATCGCTTACTGGGAACGTGTGAAAGGAAAGCCTTTCTTCTGTCGTTGGTACTGCACGTTTATGTAGTCTCACTGGTTTCCGACGATCCGGGAAATGCACACTTTGCACCATTTTAAAAACCACACCAAGACCAAAGACAGTCAATGTAGAATTCAATAGCTTGCCTACAGCGTGCGTCTTCCTCAGACTGTAAACTAAGCGCGGCGCACCAGGTTATACGGCAGCAGCGGCGCTCTCGTGAGCGTGCCTCCAAAACAGAAGCAGAAGAGAATAAAATGTTGAATAAAGACGTTATTTAATTTTTTCGCCCAAAAAGTATTCTCCTTGCTTCATAAAATTCTGATTGAACCACTGATGTCACATGGACTACTTTGACAATGTTTTTGGTATCTTTCTGGGCCTTAAACGTGTAAGGATCCTTGCTGTCTATGGGAGGATCAGAAAGCTCTCGAATTAAATCCAAAATATTTTATTTGTGTTCTGAAGATGAATGAAGGTCTTATAGTCCAGGTGATATCTGCAAAATTTGAGTTGATATGTTCACTTTCAAGTTGTTCAAGTTTCATAAAAGCTTGAAACTTGCTCCAATTTACAGGTTAGGGCCCTGAACATTTTCAGAAATGGAGCCATCGCAAAAAGACATCGTAGTTACCATTTTACTTTCCGTGCTATAACCAAATTATTTATTTATTTATCTAAATAATTTATTTATCTATCATATCTATGGTCAATTAGTACAATGATACCATAAACAAAAACATAAACTGTTCAGGAGAAGAGATAATGGTGAAATCGACAATGTGAGAAAGAACAGTATCTAAGCATCACAGTATCACAGCATTTACAGAAGTCCATTTGGCAATTCATTTTTTTCCTTTATAATTAACGAATATTTTATCCAACAGTACAATAAAAGATTGTTATAATTAATTAGTTAACCCTCAAAGTTTTGAACCTTCCCATATTGCTTTTCAATCTTTGTCAGTTGGATATTCAGTGGCTCCGTAGCGTGCGTGATTACGTCATCACATTTTGACCACATTGATTGGTCAGAAGAAACCAATGCATTTCGTCCCTCTCAGAGCCATACAGACCTGAAGATCGACTGAATGGATTCGAAAACAGTAAAACTCAACTGTTTAACTCTTGGGGAGTTGTAAAATGCCATTTTTTTTAAAGTGGAGTGTTCCTTTAACTGTTCACCTGATTGCATTGCCGTCTGTGTGTGATGTTACAGCATTTTGAGAGAGAACGAGAATGTATTTGAAACACTACCGCCTACTTGACTCTGGGAAAAATACACTTACAGTGAAAACAATCTTTTAATGTATTATTGAATAAAATATTTGTTAATTATCAAAGAAATCAAAAAAAATAAAAGCCATAATATGGACTTTTGTAAATGCTGTGATACTGTGATGCTCAGATACTGTGGTTTTCTATTCACATTGCTGATTTCACCATTAATTCTTCACCTGAACAGTTTATGTTGCTGTATATGGTATCAGTGTAATCCTTGACATCACCTTTTCTGTGTTATCATGTTTGGTTCAGGAGATATGAGATAAAATACATTATTTGGTTATGGCAGAAAGTAAAATTGTCACCATGGCAACCACAAGGTGTTTTTGTGATGGCTCCATTTTTGAAAATGTTTAGGGCTGCAAACTATACAAGTGTACCAAGTTTCATGCTTTTAGGAAAAAGTGAACATTATTTTCACATCACCTGGACTATTACGGGTTTAGAATTAAATCAGGGTGAGTAATTAATTATATAATATTCATTTTTGGGTGAACTATCCCTTTAATCAAGGTCTTCTTCAATAAGTCTGATCGACTTGAAGCTGTGATGTGCAGACTGATTGGTTTATGACATCAAAGTACCACGAGAACGATTCGAAAGCAAGGAGCCATCTGCTCTCTGTAGCTCTCATGGTACTTCTATGTCTTACACTGATCGGTCTGCGCAGCACTGCTTCAAGTCGAACACACTTTAAATACCTCGGCAGGTGTGTTGGGGTAGGTTGAAGCTAAACTTTGCAGGAACCCCAGAAGCAGGATTGGACACCGTTGCTGTATGTCCTGCTCCAAACCATATGATTTGCCCAAGGGGGCCCAGTCCTGTTCCTGGAGGGTCAGTGTCCTGCAGAGTTTAGATTCAACCCTAGTTAAACACACCTGAAACAACGGTCTTCAGGAGCCAAATTCTGCAGGAATGTTGCCCTCCAGGAGAAGGATTGGACACCTCTGCTAAGTGTAGGGCTGCGTTTCCCGGAAGCATCATAAGCCTAAGTTGATCGTAGATCCATTGGTGGCAATGGGTCTACGATGCACTTAGGCTTACTTTGCTTTTGGGAAACGCAGCCTAGGTCACTTCGGCACAAGTCCATGCATCGCCCCTTTATGTCAAGACAAATATTTGTATTATAAGTCAATCATGCACCTTCCTCTCTAGATGACAGAATTTTTTACTTCTAATTTTGAAAGTGGCATCAAATTCACAAAGTACAAGTCACACAATGCTTTACCTTCCACTCCTCCTTTTCAATCCGGAGAATGATACGTCCTTCCTCTGTCACAACTTTTTCCTTTAGCTTGGCCAAAGTGATTCGATCCTCCCAGGCACCTGCCAACCTATGCCAAAGATTTTGAACTAGTCAGAAACTCTTATACTTTATACTAGTCTTTATACTAAATTTGTCTGTAAAGTGGTTCTCATCTGGTTGTTCTTCAGAATCCAGATTTTACATTAGACATCAAGTGAAGACCCAGCGTGGTACCAAACCCAAAAATAACATTTGATGTGATATGGTTTGTATCTTTTTACTTTGCATAGCTTCATTGTTTTTAAGTGATGAGCTCATGGCAAACGACTTTCCAAATTGACTAGCTTCTACCAAGGAACAGATGTACCATAGAGTTCAAGTAGACTCTTGACCTTTGATGTTTAAAAGTATTGTGTTATCCTATCTATTCATGGTTTTATCATTAGTATTTGCACTTGAAAACCTGCGACCCTGTTTTAGGTCACGATCCACCAGTTGAGAACCATTGCTTTAAAATAAGTTACAATGCTTCCCATGGGATACATGTCAGTAATGAACGTACCTACCAACTTCTCTCCTGTCTCTCTGCTCTCTCTCCTTCTTCAGTTCATTTTTGCTTTTCTTTATCCTGGTTTCCCACAGAGCCTTGATAGAGTTTACTGAGCCACAGCACACAGTGACCCCCGTCATGATGATACAGAGCCCCAAATATCACCTCACACACATAGAATGCTAGGGCAGCAGATAAGCCATTTTACAGACCAGGAAATTCATGCGCTGCAAAACTATTAATCTTGTTTTAGTTTGATATGATATGGCACACTTGAATTAGTACTATGTAGATCATAAGTTGTGATAGACATTGAATAAACTGAGAAAGTTTGAATTAGCTTGTGCTTACCACTCTCATTGGGTCATATTGTCCTTCCAGCATTTGCACTATGTTTTTACCAGTTTAGTTCCCATTTGATATGGAGACGATAGTCCCCAATGCTGCACCAATGGTATAATTCCTAGGACAATTTCAATAAGTGTGATCTGTGTTGAAAGAATAGGCTTTGAAATAATTATCCGCTCAGTGGTTGTCACAGGTTTTCCCTCTTGAAGCGTAGCTCCGGCCAATGTCTATATTTAACCCGAGACAACTCTGAATAGTGTGGTCACATGTTAAAGTTGGCACAAGAGCAGCTGTCCACTTTTGCATACTTTACCACACCAGACATGCATTTAAGAATAGAGCGACATAAGCTGATTAACAATGATGCCTAGGACCATTTCTAAACGTTGCTGTTAGATGTATATTTGTAAATGGTGGCTGCTGCTCTAGTAGAACGTTTTTAATATTATACACTGAAATAAAAAATGTACAGTTGATTTTCACTCAAGTTGCTAGTAACTTTAACAAGTAGAAACAGAAGCAGCAAGTAATACTGAATTAAACATGAAATTCTGAAGCAGAGAAAGACTGAAATAGTATTTTCATTTCATTTTTACTTTTAAAATGTTCAAATTTTGTTCAAATGTTCAAAGTATTTATTATAATTCTACATATGTGTGGCTTACTTTACACTTTAATTCCAGTTGATCAGTTACACTACTCTTTATACACTGCAAACAAGATGCAAACAGCAAATAAAGATCTGTTTTTATAGATATATTCAGTGAACGTGTCTGAACTTGGACTCCAGATGGCTCTACTGGAGCAGTTCACCACCGAGTCCTTCAGCTGCCCGATGGCCACATAACAGACCAGCTTATATCGATCATACAGCAGCTTCTTTATCGCCGTCTTAATGCAGTCAGACAGTTCTTTGGCGATGTCTGAGCATGAACAGCTGTACTCGACAGTCTCCAGTCTTTCATCAACAATGTGTTTGATTATTTCATGAGCTCGGTTAGTGGAGAAGCGTCTTTCTGGGATGGTCTGGTAGTGGATGAGCTGCTCGTCTCTGTTTGATGGGAATTTCTGGTCTCTTGGTTCCTTCTTAGTTGTCCAGGTTGAGGTGGATCTCCTCGGGATGGGGATCCTGCTCTGTCTTTGAGGGTCTTCCTTGGACATTTTCCATCTTATGGTGCTTTTGCTTTTCTCTTGGAGTCCTTTCCACTGTTTCACCTCTTTCTTATGTGAATAGATATTTGAATTTGTTACTGTCATTTGTCAAATTAAAAAGTCAATATACAGTATGTATTAGCTTTTTTTATTTGATCAGGAATACAGTA
Organism: Gymnocypris eckloni scoliostomus; assembly: GCA_027564155.1. Taxonomy (NCBI): domain Eukaryota; kingdom Metazoa; phylum Chordata; class Actinopteri; order Cypriniformes; family Cyprinidae; genus Gymnocypris; species Gymnocypris eckloni. The sequence goes on along the minus strand of CM050418.1, from coordinate 16,892,311 downwards.
AAGACAGTAATATTTTACTGTAAAAAAAGAAGTTGAGAAATTGTGCTGCTTGATATTTTTTGTGGAAACCTTGATGCATTTTTCAGGATTCTTTGATAAATAGAAAGTTAAAATGAACTGTATTTATTTGAAATATAAATATTTTGTAACATTATAAATGTTTCCACTTTTGATCAATTTAATGTGTTTTGAATAAAAGTATCTTAAAACACAAAAACTTACTGAACCCAATGCATATTAATTACAGATAAAATAGGTTTATATTGATTAATTTTACTAATAAAATACTGGATGAAGTCAGATTTTGTTAATTTAAAAAATAATAATGTTAAATCATATATCTACTTTTGTATCTACTAATAGTGTTTGTTTAAAATCAATTCAGATTAAGTCATAGTTTTTCTTATTCAGTGGCACCAAATATTACACCACATGTATAGTTTTAAGTTACTTTACATTTAAATTAGTCATAGTTTTATAAGAAATCTATAATCCTGATGCCAGATTGTTGTTACTAAAAATAAATAAATTTCATACAAGATATTGTCACGGTCCTGCTGGTGTGCCCAGGCTGGCCACCAGTGTCTCTGTGTGTTGAGCACATGGCTTGTTGTTTGTTTGGTGCCATGTGCTCCCATGTCGATTGTCTGTCCCCTCCCATCTTGTTACTTAATCATTGTTTCAGTGGCTCCAGCTGTGTCTCCCTCGTTACCCTCGTTTGTCTCCCTATATAGTCTCCTTGTGTCTGCAGTCCTGTTCTGATCCGTTGTCTTTCATGTGTCCATGTCATGTGAGTTAAATGTTTGACTGTGCTCCAGTCTTCTGCCTGCCTGCTTGTTTTTCCCCTTCGGGGTGGTTTATGTTCTTTTGTTTCATTTTATTATTAAAACTCTGATTTCCTCTGCATTTGAGTCCTCGACCTCATCTCTCCTGACAGAACGGATCAGCCAAGATGAGGACTCAGCAGAGGAGGGTTTCGCCCACCACCCGACACTATCTCCAGCCCCCTATACCAACGCATCCTCCAGTACGAGGCCCTGAGCTCCTGCCGTCAGCAGGGCAATGACGTGAGGAGTTTTGCCGCGGAGTTCAGTGGTGCAGCTGAGGGGCTAGGCTACAGTGATGAGGCCCTCAAGGACCTTTTCAACAGCGCCCTTGATGAGCCCCTCAGCTGGTGGAGGATGAGTGGGCTGGACCACCTCACATTTGGGGAATTCGTCGAGGCTTTGGCACGTTCCCCAGCTAAGGTGGCTGGTGTGCCTCAGGTGGTGGGCGACAAGGCTGCAGCTCCTCCAGTGGCGGCAGATGGAGCTGCAGTGCCCCTAATGCCCACGTATTCCGCTCCAGAGCCCGCTCCGATCCGGGAGCCCACGCATTCCGCTCCAGAGCCCGCTCCGATTCAGGGGCCCACGGAGTCCGCTCCAGTCCAGGACCCCACTCCGTTCCGGGAGCCCACGGAGTCCGCTCCAGAGCCCGCTCCGCCCCGTGAGCCGACAGAGTCCGCTCCAGAGCCCGCTCCGCCCCGTGAGCCGACAGAGTCCGCCCAGAGCCCGCTCCGCCCGTGAGCCGACAGAGTCCGCTCCAGAGCCTCCCGATCCGGGAGCCCACGGAGTCCGCTCCAGAGCCCGCCCGATCCGGGAGCCCACGATTCCGCCCGATCCGGGAGCCCACGCATTCCGCTCGATCCGGGAGCCCACGATTCCGCCTCGATCCGGGAGCCCACGATTCCGCTCAGAGCCCGCTCCGATTCAGGGGCCCACGGAGTCCGCTCCAGTCCAGGACCCCACCGCTTCCGGGAGCCCACGGAGTCCGCACCAGAGCCCGCTCCGCCTGAGCCGACAGAGTCCGCTCCAGAGCCCGCTCCGCCTGTGAGCCCACGCAGTCCGCCCGGTCCGTCCGGGAGCCCACGCATTCCGCCCGGTCCGGGAGCCCACGCATTCCGCCCGATCCGGGAGCCCACGCATTCCGCCCGATCCGGGAGCCCTCGATTCCGCCTCCGATCCGGGAGCCCACGTATTCGCTCCAGAGCCCGCCTCCGATTCAGGAGCCCACGGAGTCCGCCCAGTCCAGGACCCCACCTGCCCGGGAGCCCACGGAGTTCGCACCAGTCCAGGACCCCACTCCGTCCGGGAGCCCACGGAGTTCGCCTCCAGAGCCCGCTCCGCCCGTGAGCTGACAGAGTCCGCTCCAGAGCCCGCCTCCGCCCGTGAGCCCACGCAGTCCGCCTGCTCCGCAGCCCACGCATTCCGCCTCCATTCAGGCAGCCCACGCAGTCCTCTCCGCCTGGGAGCCCACACAGTCCGCTCCAGAGCCCGCCTGCCTGGGAGCCCACGCAGTCCGCTCCAGAGCCCGCTCCGATCCGTGAGCTTCCGGGAGCCCACGCAGTCGCTCGCCTGCCCGCGGGAGCCCACGCAGTCCGCCTCCAGAGCCCGCCTGCTCCGGGAGCCCACTCAGTCCGCCTCCAGAGCCCGCTCTAGTCAGGAGCACACAGACTCCGCCCAGAGCCCGCTCGGTCTGGGAGCCCATGCAGTCCACTCCGGTCCTGGACCCCGCTCCGGTCTGGGAACCCACAGAGCCCGCTCCAGGGCCAGCCCCACCCTGGCACCCCTGTGTGCTCATTGCTCCAGGCCCTCTTCCACTCCACGGGCCTGGCCCACCTCCCTCCTAGACATTTTCTGTTTAGTGTGTGTGGAGCGTCTGGGATCCGCTCCTTAAAGGGGGGGTTATGTCACGGTCCTGCTGGTGTGCCCAGGCTGGCCACCAGTGTCTCTGTGTGTTGAGCACATGGCTTGTTGTTTGTTTGGTGCCATGTGCTCCCATGTCGATTGTCTGTCCCCTCCCATCTTGTTACTTAATCATTGTTTCAGTGGCTCCAGCTGTGTCTCCCTCGTTACCCTCGTTTGTCTCCCTATATAGTCTCCTTGTGTCTGCAGTCCTGTTCTGATCCGTTGTCTTTCATGTGTCCATGTCATGTGAGTTAAATGTTTGACTGTGCTCCAGTCTTCTGCCTGCCTGCTTGTTTTTCCCCTTCGGGGTGGTTTGTTCTTTTGTTTCATTTTATTATTAAAACCCTGATTTCCTCTGCATTTGAGTCCTCGACCTCATCTCTCCTGACAGATATTTAATTTGCCAGTATTTATTCGTCTTATATCATATTTTCAATCCATTTCATCAGAGTAAATAAATATGTTTCTACTAATTCATTTGCACAAAACTTTAAACCATATATTTAAGTTACATGTATTTGATCACTTTTAGACTTATAATAAACCTAGAACACAATTAATCATGTTACATTCAAATATTTTTAACTTGAAAGGTCTTACCTGCATGTTCTTTCTGTAACAGATGTTCATCTAAACCTCTTTTAGTTTGTGCCGAAGGGATGGAGGCACCAGGCTTTACAAAATTAAGCAGTGAAAGAGACACATGCTCCACCCCCTACTGTTTGACTTTTATAAGGATCATAAATCTTATAAGATTCATCAGCTGTGCTCATTCTGGCTCCTGGAATAATAACACGGATTACTCTGGAGTATTATCATTTAAATAGCAGTCTGCAAACGGTTCCTCAAATGGATCATTTATTAAAATGCTTTCCTTTGTAATTCACACACTCACACAACAATCCTTCAAGGAAACTCCTATTATTCATGAGTGGCAGAACATTATGCTCCAACAAGAATCATCACACCAGAGAAGATGAGAGGACGAATCAGCACAGCCAGCTTGAATCACATATATTTCCATTGTGCTTTAAAAACACTTGCCTGGTAAGAAAAGCAGCACTGAAAAAAGAACAATAAAAAAAGAAATTGTATTTTGCTTCAAGAAGAGTCATTTTTTAGGAATAGCAATATTTTAAAAAGTCACAGTAATAATAAATTCTACAAAATATAATTTCTTTTTTTATTAGATTTTTTTCAGGAGAAATTTTCATGAGATGAACCCAGACTTTTTTTAAATGTTATCCACCAACAAATATCACTTTTTAAAACCCTTGTGCGATGCCATTGGAGATTTTACAATATTTGGAAAGTTCATTTACATAAACATCACGGGTAATGAAAAACGTACGTTTTCATATTGCTACACTGAGTTCAAATTCTCTAACATTTAACGATACACAATACGCTCTGAGATGTAACATCGAATGTCAGTAAGGCAACAAGAGGAAAGAATTAAGAAAAACAACAAAACACCAGTTATTAGTTTCATGACGTTGTGAAAAAGTTCTTCGGTCATGTTGGAAACCAGTGGCTCAAATAGCTCAGTGCCCCAGTAACGAAAAATCTTTAGTGTCGGGAGTCAAATGTCTAGATGTGCTTGAAGGAAGTGTGCTTTCTATTTCAGATCCAGGACCATGGAAGCGAGGTTTTCCAGGTACGATTTCCACAGGTTGGAGAAACGACACATGGTGGCTCCATCGATGATCCGGTGGTCGGCGGACCAGCTCACGTTCATGATGTGTGCTTTCACTACCTCACCCTTGTGGTTGAACCGGGGCAGCACCTGTGGAGAACGCAAAAAAGATAATGTTACAAAAAATTGGGCTCTGTTCTCAAATCTAGTGTGGTGCCTCTGTAGGCAGCATACTAACTGAAATAAACCTAATAAGTGACTGATTTGCAAAGTTCTATGCAGGCAGCAAGTCTGTGGGTCATAAAAATTACACTGTTCGTAATCGATTCCAATTGAGTTTAGCATTAGCATGTTGCTAAGCCAACTGTACAATACCGTAGCATTCGTTAAAATACGTAACGCAAACAAATATTGTGTAAAATGAATTAGATTGAACTACTTTTATTAATATTTTATTGATTAAATAATTATGTAAATGTGTCATATTGGCTTTGTAGGCCATTTTGTATATTTGTATTTTACATGGACCTTGTTGCAATGCATTATGGGAATGGCTAAGCATTTGTGTGATTCTGCCTTAGATCCTGGCCAAAATGAAGTGCATCTTAGATGACAACAAAAACAATATGTAATAATATAGTATGTTCACAAACGTCTACAATGCTAGTATGGAAAATTGCATACTTAATGATGTTGCAAAATAGTATGCTGGTACTATTCCACTTCTACATTTCACTTCTGATTATACCCTGTATAATTTATTATGTGACAAATAAAGAAACCTTGAACCTTGGTATCAGAACATACTACATTAATGAAAAATGTTATCACTACTAGGGGTTGCACAGACTAGTCGACTTCAGTGCTCTGCCATGACGCTTTAAGCTTGAAGTCGACTAGTCACTGGTCCTATAGAGGGCGCAATAGGATAATAAATCCACATTTACGCTCCGTTTCCAAACATTTAAAAATTACAAACTAATTCATACTCTGAATGCGCTCCACAAGACGTGTGATCATATTACTGGATGCTGGAAATTGAATGGCAGAATGCAGGTTTTAAACAGCTTATTGTACAGGTAAGTTAATCACGTTCTAATCGAATGCGCTGCTGCACTGTAAAGCACAAACATACTGCAGGCTACAGACAAAATACATCACGCGCAGATCGTGCGCACAGAATCATTCAGCGCGAAAATGTATTGTCAACACTGTTCTGTGATTTCTACGCTGCCAGGTAGAATTAATTCACACACGCAACCGCTCTCACTAATGCATTCATTCATATGAATGTAATCTTTACTGTACTACCTATCTGTATCTGATTTAGAACGAGCAGGAATCTGTGAGAAATATAACGACCCAAAGACTAAAGAACTGATAAAAATAAGCTGTTATAGGTGCAATAGTCATGTGGGCAGCACTGTGTCATATTTCATAGCCGTGCACAAAGTGTTTGTCACAGCTCCAGACTTATTTGTTCATTAATGACATTATCAGCGACTAGGCGACTTTGTCTTGACTTTCATCGCATAAGTCAACTTTAAAAAATAAGAAGTCGTTCGACCCCTAATCACTACTAAGCATAAAATCTTATCTCTATTGCTAGCAGTGGATACTTAGCAAACCTGTGGAAATTAGTTTTCCGACATATTTTTATTTGCGATGCGCTAATCCTAATCTTGCACACTACATAGTGCAACTTAAATGTCTAATGGAATTTTAGCACAAAACTTTACACACCTGGATCTTTCCAAGAGCACCGATGGCAACCTCAGGCGGTAATATGACCGGCTTTGTGTAGGTTCCTCCAATCTGTCAAAAATAACAACAACGTTAATGTTACGTCATTTCCATGCATAGCTATACAATTAGCACTACATCACGGGAGCAAGTAAAGGTCAACCTGCAGTTCTCAACTTACCGATCCAATGTTTGAGAGCGTGAACGTTCCCCCCGTGAGGTCAGTGGTCCCCAACTGCCCCGCTGCTCCCAACGTCTGCAGGCGGTTGAGCTCCACTGCGATCTCAAAGACGCTGAGCATCTGCACGTTCTTGACGTTGGGTACTAGAAGACCTTGATTGGTATCCATCGCCAGTCCAATATTATGAGCAGCCTGGAGGAGGACGACCATTGGTCAACGATCTACCTCAATTTAATCTGAAATATCTTTATTATAGATGGAAATGTACCTTATAGGTGATATTTGTGCAGTTTTCATCCAAAGAAGAGTTGAGGATGGGAAAATGGAGGAGACCAAGAGATGCTGCCTGTTTGTGAAGAAGATAATATATATATATAAGAAGATTATATATATATTATTTGGAGTTTTTTTACCACACAAATCACTTTCATACCTTGATGAAGAACGGCATGTAGCTGAGCTTCACTCCTCGCGACTCAGCCAGGCCTTTTAGCTCGGAGCGCAACCAAACCAACTGGCTCAGATCCACTTCGTCTTTGTAACCAAAGTGAGGGATCTTCAGGGCAGCTGACATAGCCTTAACCATCGCTTTCTGAAAACCTTAGTAAAAAAAAAAAAAAAAAGATAAAAATTTAGCTTTTCAAATTTAAATTCAATGTAATTTTAGCACGTCGCTAAGCTAGCTGCGCAATACTACAGTGTACATTAAAATACACAAACATTGTGTAAAATTAATTACTAAAATGAACCATGGTTTTATTATAATAAAAATGTAGTAACTGTTTTTTGGCATATTGATTACCATTTGTATAACCAGTTTTACTACAAACACCATGGTTAAACTATGGTTTTAGTTTAGTTTAAAATAAACATGGAACTACGGTCACGTGTTTCATCAGGAAGTGTATAGAGGATGTAGTTCCGACCAAAACAATCCGGATCTACCCCAACCAAAAACCGTGGATTAACAGCGATGTTCGATCAGCCTTGTCAGCGCGGACATCTGCCTTTAAATCCGGAAACACTGACGATCGGAAACAAGCCAGTTACGATCTCAGGAGATCCATCAAAGCAGCCAAACGAACATATAAAAACAATGTTGAAGAACATTTCAACAATAACAACCCAAGAAGCATGTGGCAGGGCATTAACAACATCACAGGCTTTAAAGGAAATAAACCAGCTACTGTGAACATTGCCGCCTCTCTACCGGACGAGCTCAACACCTTTTATGCTCGGTTCGAGGCTGATAACACCGCCCACAGAGAGCGCCACATGGCTGCAGAAGAGGTGAGTCCACTCACCCTTTCTGTCGCGGATGTAACCCGATCCTTCAAACGGGTGAACATCCGTAAAGCCGTAGGCCCAGATGGTATACCAGGCCGTGTTTTTACAGACATTTTCAATCTGTCCCTCTCTCTGTCTGTGGTTCCCTCATGCTTCAAAAAATCCATCATTGTACCCATACCGAAGAAAAATAAAATCACATGCTTGAATGACTGGAGGCCCGTTGCTCTGACCCCCATCTTCAGCAAGTGTTTTGAGAAGCTTGTCAGAGAACACATCTGCTCTGTGCTGCCTGCTTCACTGGACCCACTACAATTTGCATACCGCAGTAACCGTTCCACAGACGATGCTATTGCCTTCACCCTGCACACTGCTCTCTCCCACCTGGAAAATAAGAACACCTATGTGAGGATGCTGTTCGTGGATTATAGTTCGGCATTTAACACCATAGTGCCTGCCACACTGGTTGCGAAGCTCCAGACTCTAGGACTGAACAGATCTCTGTGCAGCTGGATCCTGGACTTCCTGACAGGCAGAAGTCAGGTGGTCAGAATGGGCAACAACACATCATCTCCCAACACTGGTGCACCGCGGGGTTGCCCTCAGCCCACTCCTGTACTCCCTGTACACACACGACTGTACAGCCACACACAGCTCGAATGTCATCGTCAAATTTGCTGATGACAACGGTGATAGGCCTGATCACCGACAACGATGAGACGGCCTACAGAGAGGAGGTGAGTACCCTGACTAAATGGTGTCAGGAGAACCATCTCTCACTAAACATCGACAAGACCAAGGAGCTGGTGGTGGATTACAGGAGACAGAGCAGAGAACACACACCCATCACTATCGACAAGACACCTGTGGAGCGGGTGACCAGCTTTAAGTTCCTCGGCGTTCACATCACCGAGGATCTCACATGGTCTGCTCACACAGATGCAGTGCTGAAGAAGGCACATCAGCGTCTCTTCTTCCTGAGACGGCTGAAGAAGTTTGGAACGAGCCCCAGAATCCTCAGGTCCTTCTACACCTGCACTGTGGAGAGCATCCTGACCAGCTGTATCACCGCCTGGTTTGGAAACAGCACCGCTGGCAACCGCAGGGCTCTGCAAAGGGTTGTGCGAATGGCCTGCCACATTGTTGGAGGTGAGCTTCCCTCCCTCCAGGATATCTACACCAGGCGGTGTACAAGGAAAGCCCGAAGGATTATCAAAGACTCCAGCCACCCGTCCCACAGACTGCTCTCTGTTGCCCTCAGGGCGACGTTTCCGCAGCATCCGATCCGCGCACTAGCCGACTGAGGGACAGCTTTTTCCCCAGGCTATCAGGCTAATGAACAGTCACAAATAACTCACCTACATCACACTCCCACTCACACAACATGCCATGCACTGCACTTTAACACAGTTCAACTGGACTACACGCACACACTGCACTAACACAACCTATCTGCTATCATTTATGATTTAGTAAGTGTACAAGTGATTCTGCCTTAGAGCAAAACATTACAGTTGAAATAGTCTTAACTACTGCCCTCTTTTATTGAAAAAAAACAAGCAAAGGTAATGCAAATTGTGCCATTCAAAACTAATTTCAATTGAGTTTACTGTTAGCATGTTGCTAAACTAAATACAAAATAATGTATTATGCCTTAAAATACATGATACACAAAAATTGTGTAAAATTAACTGGGTAATGTATTAATATTTTACTTTACTGGGTGAATAATTAAGTAAAGTCGTCATATTGGCTTTGTCGTTCTTTTCAGATTTTATACACTGAACTTGTCGCAATGCATTATGGGACTGGCCAAGCATACATGTGATTCTGCCTTAGAGCCAAAGTTTACTGCCTTTGTAAGAAAGTGATTTTGAGTTTATCGCTAACATGTTGCTAAGCTAACATTAAAATGTATAACATTTTATGCCTGTTCGATTACATGACAAACTGTTTGATTTTTACCGTACATTTGGATATCAACTTGAGGGTCACCACTGATAAGCTATTACTAAATATAATGTACTAAATATAATGAAACTAGGAGTGTTCATTTTAACCGTTTAATGGTTTTTGACCGATTAATACAATCATTTTAACGGTTTAAAGTCAAATGATTAAAATATTTGAAAAGGTTTGCTGCGTGGTTAAAACAAGCTACGCGTATATAAAAAAGCATGTTTGTTTAGAGAGAAGAAAGAAAAAAACAAGTCGCCTATAAGTCGCATTTTATTATTTCATTCATAAATAGGCCGACGCGAATTACAAACATTATAATAAACACTGTAAACATAGCTAGGCTATTTTAGTTCCCCTATCTCCACAACAAATCCTTTCAATTAACAGGCTATTTAGAAAAGACCAAGAATTGAAACTGTAAGAAGCTATAGCTATAAACAACAAACCAAAACTAATTAATTTAGGCTAAAACGAAACTGAAACCAATGTTGGGTCTCTCGTTCGACACAAAATCAAATCGTTTCCTTATTCGCAATGTGTTTGAATGCCAAAATATTATTTACCTTTTTATGTATAACGGGTTTCCTTTCGCACAGCACAAAAATGAACCGAAATTCTACATAGGCTGCTTGTTGAAAAGTTTTTCTTTCGTTTTCTTAAATTATTATTTAAGTGAAATTATATTTCTAGTATAAGCCTATTTATTTGTTATAATGTATAGCGCTTAGCTTTATTATGCTTTTCTCTGCTCTCAGAAGCGCTGCAGGGGCATGATGTGATACTATGATGATCATGTGAATCCTCATGTTCTGTTGCTTGCTGCTTTTTGCGCATGTAAAATTAATCCCCGGAAAACAAATGATAGTTTTTTTTTGCGGGTCACAGACACTTATTCTTTCTAATTTAATTCAGTTCTAATTTTAAAAAAATCTTGCTGGTGAACGGTTAATAATCAGTTAATGAGCGTCGGGTTAGGAGAAATAACCCTAGTATAGTATAATAACCTTTCTACTATCCCTAGTAGAAACTTACATTTTTTGTGTAAAGCTGCTTAGCAACGATTTGCATCGTAAAAAGCGCTATACAAATAAAGTTGAATTGAATTGAATAACACAAACAAAAATTGTAAATTACCTATATTTAACTCTTCTCATTAGTATTTTTCTATTTTCTTTGCCGCAATGCATTATGGGATTGGCTAACCATGCATTTGATTCTAGTCTTAACCATCACCGTCAGAAAAGTTTCGTTAAAATAAAAAACTTGATGATTGATTACATTTCGTTTTAAAATTTTATTTCTGTCTTAGACAAAGTTTCTGCTGACAAAATTTGAACCATTGCCTTCTGAAAAACTTAGTTAAACATTTTTCATTAAACATTTCAGCAAATCAACTTACAAATCGAAACACGCAAGCAAACAAACCTTTAATGGGTTCAGTGCGGTCTTTGCCTGTGAAAACAGGTTTAGGGATCGCAGGAGTGGGTACACTAGGTGGAGTCATCTGCTCTTTGGGCTTCGCAGCTGGATCTTGAGGTGCTGCGGCCGCAGGAGGGGGAGGACGAATCTCCTGGAAGGGCGCTGGGGGTAAGATGGCCCCCGTCTGTCTGGCTATGAAGTTCAGGATGTCTTCTTTGAGAATGCGGCCATCTTTTCCAGTGCCGATGACTTCACTTAATTTAATCTGTGAGGAAAAGATTTTAATGCAGATGGACCATTTTTGGGAATTTCGTTATGGAGAAACAGCATAACCTGGACCTTAGCAGATCCAATTTGCTACACACCTCCCCCTCCCCCTAATAGTGGCCATAGCAACAACTCTAATTTCTCCAACTATGTGATGCTGACAGGCTAGCCATCTATCTAAAGCTCTCCAAAGAGGATATACCACCATCTATATAGAAACAAGCAACAGCCCATGACCCTGATTTATAGGGCTACTGCACTGCCTAGCAACTTCCAGTGCTGTGCAAGAGTTTATGACCCCTAATGACAATAGCTAAAGATCATCTCCCACCGCTGCTGACGCCACGCTCAGTTTGATTTCTGCAGGCCCCCCTACATCTACTTTAAATGACCCTATAATGCTTAGGGTGAAATCAAATAATCAGTGGGAATTTATATATGGCAGGGCTTGATTGATTGCCTCAGGATTTGATTTATTTGCTTTATATTATTTTTTTCATTCATAATCTGATGTATTTCGGAGTTTGAGAAATAGAATATTAATAATAATAAAAATAGTATTACATATATTTTCCATTAAATATCCTGTTCAATTGGCATCCCTAATCTCTTTACGTGATCAGTGCAATGACTCCTGCTACTATGTTCCGTGGCTCTGCAGCGCTGTACGGAGCAGACACTTTACAGCAGGTTGCGTTGTTGAGCGCAGTGGCACTGATATTTTACACAGTTTAAGCTCTTTTATTTTCCAAACATAATAGGATTAGTCCAACAATCCGTTCGGTTTGTAATGCGTACCGAACCGAAAGCCTCGTACCGAACGGTTCAATACGAATACGCGTATCGTTACACCCCTAATATATATATATACACACACACACACATACATAATTAACTTTAAACCTGTGTTTAAAAAAATTAATAAAAAATTTGAAACGTACATTGTTCTCCAAGGCTAGGCGTCTGACGGCAGGGGTGGCCTGTGTCTTGTGACCTTTGATCTCCTGGTGCGTGTGCTCCTCTTGGGACATAGCTGGCATCTCCACCACATCCTCCTGAGGACCCTCCACTGCTAGAGCCAGTGAAACACTAAATAACTCAATACAAGGTCAAGTACTTATACAAATACTCAATACTGACCTTGACCTACGTCTGTTTCAATGTCAACGAGAGGTTTGCCTACAAGGGCAATGGAATCGACATCATAGTAGAGTTTGCGAATGATTCCATCGTAACGGCTGGTGATGGTGACGGATGCTTTGTCACTCTGCACCTCACAGATGCTGTCGAACTGAGACACAATGTCGCCTTCTTTCACATACCTGATGATGAAAGACAGATAATGGCGACCCCTGCTGGTAGATATTTGTAAGTGTCAAAAAAGAAGTAATCTTACCATTCTTTAACTGTAACTTCAATAATGCCCTCTCCAATATCTGAGAGCTTGAACGGCAAGACTGGTCTTGCTGCAACTGCGATAAGCAGAATAAACTGATTATAAATGCATTTTACTAGAACACAGACTTTTATTACAAATGTTAAATCGCACCATAGCTTGTGCGAAAGAACCGATGCTGTTGTCCAGCGATGAGGGAATATGAGTGGGGTCGGGGTACAAAGCAAACAGCCTGGAGCTTCGAGCAGCAGTGTCTGTGCAGGCGAGCAGAGACCTGAACCACATGACACAGAACAAAAACATGAGTCACCTTTTCAATGTTTGCATCATTTATACACAATAAAGCAGCATGATCTTAATTACAGCATGCTATACACAGAAAAAAAATCAAGACAAAAACGCGCAAATGTCTGAATGAAAACAATAGCAGCCTATGACCAGTTACAATGATTTAATTCCAAATTGTACACACACACACACACACACACACACACACACACACACACAAACACACAAACACACACACACGCACACGAAGGGTGAGAACCAGAAGGGTTCATTTCACCAACTTTACAGGAGAGACAAAACAAACATTTTACCAGTTTGAGCTGACTTGAGCTGACGGATTTCAATTGTTTATAATAAAACATTGTACACTAATGGATGACAGTACTTTTGCCAGTAGAAAGAGCTCATTAATATATATCTCCATTTCACCAAAAATGTCACTTACACCCTTCTTCACAAACACACGCACATAAAATATTCAACTTGACTGTAAATGTGTAACTACACGAATTAAAGGCTTGAAAAAGTCGCGTATAACTGGTTACAAATTTGTATATAATATATTTATTTTATATAAATAAATATTATATGCAAGTTGATTATTAAATATCAATGAATGGCGTTTATTAATTCAAACTTAAATATGAATAAAATGTATACATTTACACTTATATTTACGTAGTCTCATACATACATACATATTTATATATATATATATAATTATAAAGTAATATAAATATTAGTAATATAAAGTCATATAAATCATATTAATTAAATTATATATATAATATTACATGTCAACTTGAAAAGGCTGCATATAACCACTTACACACCCAACACAAACACACACACACACACACACATATATATATATAATTTATTTAACAAATACATAACTACTTATTAATTAAATTCATTATTAATAAAATGCAAACATTTAAACTTGCCTTTTTAATATATTTTAATTGTTTTATTATAACATTGTATTATACATAAACATCTATCGTAGATTTTAGTCGACTAAACGATTTTTAAAAATCATCGACTTTATCGACTTCAACTCACAGCGGCTCCGTTCACAGTAGTTCCAGGAACTGTTATCATTTACACGGGAGCGTCTCAAACTCCATCTCTGCAAGTCTGCATGTTGTTGTGAGTTTGTGTTTATTATAACGTTCATCTGGGAACGCGTGTGCCATTTCATCAGATTTGTAAGGTAGATCATTTATAAACCCAAGCAAACACAGGAGAATACATCGTGATTTCAAAATAAAAGCTCAAACCCTCACTCGGAGTTTACACGTGTTGATGTCCACATATTCATCTAATTACAGTATCTACAGCAGTTCTGTCCTAAAGAAATGGCCAAGTATTAAAGATTAAGTGGACATTTGAATTAAATGGTGCTTGGTCAATATTAAACAAGGATTAGATCGCGCAGTAATGTGTAAAAATAATCATCAGGCCGTCGGCGCCCCCTGCAGGCCTTTGTTGTTATGCGTAATCTACATTAGCTCTATTGTTTATTATGCATTATAACAGTTTTGTTCAATAAATCCATATGATTTCTTGTTTTTGATACTTTATTTGAACTAATTATTGCATCATTGCTATTATACGTGCATTTTAAAAGTTATAATTCACTTCATGTTTTTATTACCACAAAAGAGATATTATAATGCCTAAAAGGGCCCTATGAAATCCGTTTTATTTGCTAATTCAGTTTTTTCCATTTTCATTTTTCTATACTCTGTTTTAATGGTTAAATAAAAATTGTCTAATTAATTGAGTTTTACATCTGTACCAAATTATGTTTTCCATAATTTTTTGGATTCCATTTTAATGGTTCCTTTAAATGTTAATAATCAAAAGCATCTCCAATTAATTGATGTTATATGTAATAAAATGTGTTTAGTCTGGCTTTCTTTTTTCAGAAATATTGCACATTGACATTTTTCACCAAAATAAATGGTAAATAATATTTCTGATAAACACTTGATTATAATTGCATTATTAGACTAGAACACGTGGTTATATTGTCATTCTTACAGTATAATACTTAACTTTGATTTCAGTGATTTGGACACTTGCTTCTTGCACTCTATGTTACACTTTACTTTTGCTTAAAAAAATTATTTCATATAAATGTGGATTAATAAAATATATTGTTTAACAAAATATTTCTTAAGTAAAATTAGCCAAAAAGTTGCTAAAAATAGTCGTTAGTAGCAGCCCTAATTAAATTCATGTTTTGTACAAGACTACAGAAAACTACATTTTTGTACGTTACATCTGAAAGCACAATTATGTACACCAAGCATTGTACATGTTTGATAAATGTTAATACATACCATTCATTAATTAATTAAATTGTAGACATTTACACTGGTCTCATACTTTTAGAATTTGTTCGTTGTAAACAACCGTTGTAATGCTTGCTTTGTAACTATTTTCTAAGTGTTTACATTTTGCCAACTATCCACACAGTTCATGCAGGTCCAGTGCTTCTGCTTCAGCTGCAGGCTGCTAGTTCCTCGGATCCTTCAGCTTTGTAATCGCTTAAAACGCTGATTTGCGCCTACATTGACTCTGAACACCACTCGTGAGAGTTAGAAGCCGTTGCAATAGTAAGATGCGTGTAACATGAAAGATGAAAACATACCAGGCGTCTCATATACGCGAATGGAGCCCGCACAGTGATGACGGTCGCCATCTTTCTCTAGCGATTTGGTGTAACCGGAAATTACGTCAGCTTCACGCCCCGCTCCACTGACCAATTGGAGAGCATTTAGGTCAAGGGCAAATATTTCAGAGATATTTTAACAAAATATTTATAATAAAAAGCTGTGAATATAATTAATGTAATGATTAATTCAATACATACATTAATTAAATACATGAATTACTAACTGAAAAATATAAATAAATAAACATCCAAAGAAAGAAACAAAGGAAAATAAAAGGAATACAAGATTAACATATGATTTGCTATAGACAAAAGTAATAAATATATACTGAGACTTTCAATGTTCTTTTAGTCTCACGTACTAAATGTCTATTCCATAAACATTAGTATATTTTGTGGGTCATTATTTCAAATGACCTACAAAATACACGAAGTCGTTTTAATTGTATTAAAATATATTTAAGAACTGTTTGAATGAAACATACATGTTATGACACCTCTAAAATGTGTCAAAAATATAATACAAATAGGCTTGGGTTTTTCAAAAGTATTTTGATGACAAAGTGCTACTGCCATCAGCTTATCCATCAGTTCTCGGTTCATTCCGAATCGGACATGCTCACAAAAAAGAAAAGAAAAAAGAAACCATTCTTGGTTCAATGAGTCAGTTATTGGAATGAATCGAGTGGTTTGGTGAATCGGTTCATGCAATTCAATGAAAAGATCCGATTCAACAGAACAGTTCGCTAACGAATCGGACATCGTTCTTCTGCGCAAGCCCAGAGCTTATCCACCATAGCAGTGTGACTGGCAAGACTAGTTTCCAGAGTGTGATCGCACTGCAGGGAAATTCGCTCAATTCTTATTTGTGGTCAAGTCAAATCCATATTTATTTATTTAAATCGAACCAACCGCGCACTAAGTTTATTTCTTATTTCAGTTGCGAAGGGTAGTTTCCCTAGCGTCAGAGCTTTTGTTGAGAAGTTCGCGTTAATCGCGGCATTGTTTGTGGCCATACGCCGGTTTATATGAACTTTAGTACAGTGTGAAAGTCGCGCTCGGTCTCTTTATTGCCGCACGCGCGTCGCTCTTCACGCGCACTTTGATACATCATAACAATTTCTCGCTTTTCGCGAAAATGGCCGCAACTACGTTCGACATGGACGGAAGTGTAATGGAAGGGGTGAGTATTCATTTTCCAGCCTTTTTATTAAATACACCTGATTAGAGTTTTAATATTTAACACATTAGTATGGAATCGCCAGAATTAAATGTAGTAGTTGTCAGTTATTACTTAAAAATCAAATTTTGGATGTTTGTCTTTAAAGGGAGGACAGATTTTAAGGGTGTCTGTGGCGCTGAGTTGCATCCAAGGGACGTCAATCAAAATAAATAAAATCCGAGCCGGTAGAAGCACACCGGGTTTGAGGTAATGAAGAATCTGTTTTAAACACATTACACACACTCATTTCCGAGGCTTTATGTACATTTAAATGGTTATTTTTTATAAGTGGAACATCCCCCCCCCCACCCCCCCATTCAACAGTGAATCATGAAACAAAGCAAAGTTGTTTTTTGGAGTCTAGTTACTCAATTTACACTTCACTTTTGGAGTCAAGCATATAGATATGCGACTATAAGTTAAGTAAAGCTGTTTTAAACAATTGTGTATCCCACAGAAATGCTGTTAAATACTTTTACCATGAATTTTTAATGGGGCCCTTTGTTAGTTGGCACTGAAGCACATGGCTACTTTCCATGTTATCCTTCACTTTTATCCCTTTAAAAGGTCTGGGTTTTTATCGAAGCTCTTTGGTAACCCATATTTTGCTTTGTTGTGTAATTGTTTTGCTGTTTTAAATATAAAGATGCAGCTTATGTAAAAAGTTATTAAAACTCAATCCAGTCTAATTTCCTGTCAGTAAATGGAGCAAATCTGATTCTTTTAGTGGAAATGAGATAATTTCGGACTGCATGTACTTAGTTTTCTCCTCAATTGTTATCCCGACACCCCCCTCCCTGTATAACGTCACCAGGCCTCAGCATCTGTCAGGTCTCGAGCTGGTGAGGGACATGTGCAATGGCAATCTGGAAGGAGCCACTGTGGGATCCACGGAAATTACGCTCACTCCTGGGAAAATCAAGGGGGGGAATCACATCGCAGACACTCATACGGCCGGGTGAGTATTTAATCATGTACTTTGCCTTGTTTGTTCCAAACTGAAATTACGCTGATTTGCGACAGCATGTTAAAGCATTTTTTGCGCTAAGTGTACTTGTGTTGTCCGGAGTGTAGAAGCGTGGGACTGCTGATGCAGATCTCGCTGCCATGTGCCCTGTTCGCTCAGGGTCCGTCAGAGCTGTGCCTGAAGGGAGGAACCAATGCTGAGATGGCACCTCAGATCGACTACACGTTGAAGGTATGTGTAGACGTATGTTTGCACACTGGACAGAGTCGTCAGCTGGACATCCTTCGATTTCTGACGTTCAAATCTCTTTTAGATCTTCAAACCAATCGTGGAGAGATTCGGAGTTCAGTTTAACTGCGATTTGAAAATGAGGTATTTGTGCGCAACTTTGGGATGTGATTGTAAGCATTAGAAGTAAAAGCGAAAACAATTATTAAAATATTTTTTCATTGTTAACAGAGGTTACTATCCTAAGGGAGGTGGTGAGGTGGTGCTCAAAGTGAACCCTGTGAAGGAACTGAGTCCCATCAACTTGACCGAAAGAGGAAATATTACCAAGATTTACGGCAGGGCCTTCGTGGCTGGAGTGCTGCCCTTTAAGGTATAAGATTAGCTTTTTTTTTATTTTTATTAGCTTAACTACAGTTTTTTGTTGCTAATTGTCCAAGGAAAACATTTGAAACCGGTTCCCTTGACAAAAAGCTTTAAATGGATTATCGCAAAACATAAGCTCTGTGTTCAATCATAGTTCATGAAACTTACACGTTTTGTCCATCAAGATAATCTTCACAAAATAATACAACTTTGATGAATTTTGAAGCCTAAATAAAAGCGCCAGAACTGAAAAACTAAACCTAGGCTATAAACGAACTACTGCACCACGGTCGCTCGCCTTCAACGTCACCAGCAACGCGCTCTCGACAACTTTCTCAAACTTATTTTTAACATGTTCAGTGAAAAGGATTTACTCTGTATTATGAATTTTAATCAACGCTACTTGAACCGTTTCATATAAACTGGAATAAATACAAAACTAGAGCCAAACTGAAATGAGACATTAGTTATAAATAGTATAGTGAATAAATGAAATAATCATAACAGAAGGACACATGAAAGGTTGTATTTTTGTATATTTCTAAATAAGGTGCATTAATAGTCAATAATTTTGTGAATAATATGAATTAGAAATGTATCGCCGCATATTCAATCTTTTAATTAACAGCAGAGTGAGCAAGTTTTTGGATAAGGTAAGATTAAACTTGTTTTAGTGAACTAAGCACCACATTTCAGCTCATTTTGTTACGGTGGGTAAACAGTATGTTATTTTATCCTTGCTTCTAGGAAATCCTCAATCTATATGCTTTCTAACAGCTTCATGTGGCCGTAAACATTTAATTTTAACATGGCTTTAAGCACTATACAATCTTAAAGTTGTCACTTTCACCACGTAAAGCCGGTAAATGTGGTGTTTCCATGTAATAATCGTAATATGAATTTACCTTATGGTAATCGGAAAATACTGTACATTGATAAACTGTTTGGCGTGATGATGTTGAATGTCTCAGACAGCGCCTGTATGTCCCATTTAGCAACTTGTTAGCAACCGTCTTTTTTAAGAAACGTAACAGCTTTAAAAAAATCACGAGTGTGGTGTAACTGGTATGGTTTATGTCGTAGAATAAAACGTGACCGTATCTTGAGCTTGTGTGAACCACGGACCTTATTTAAGGGATTTAATCAAAATCCCATTTAAAAAAAAACCATTGACTCTGGGACGATGGAACCGGAAGTGCTAAAATGTTCACTCGCTATTCTCCTACAAAGTGACAACAAAGTCCCACTACTCTATTAGTGTTTCTTTATTTGTAAATAGTGTTGGATAAAAAGCCCTTTAACCACAATATTGTTAGATTTTGTGTTTTAATTCTCTACATAATTTACGTTTGTAGTCTTAAATGCTCTTAAATCACAACATGCGTTGTTTTGTTAATTCACTGCATTATTTACGTTTGTTTCTCGTAAGTAGCCTTGGGGATAAAAGCTATTAACCAAAACATGCTTTCATTTTTATATACTTTCTGAGATAATTTACATTTGTTTCAACACCATCTAGTCCATAAGTGGCCCGAGAAAGCGGAGTAAACCACAGCATGCTTTGTTTTTTGGGTTTTAATCAGCTTTATTTGTAAATGGTGGCATTGATGTTGATAAAACACCATTTATTTTGCAACTGCTCTTAACTTCCCTATAATCTTCGGTCACATTTCTCTTGACGTTCAGTTGGCGAAGGACATGTCCACAGCGGCGGTCCGCACTATCAGAAAAGAAATTAAGGATCTGTACATCAACATTCAGTCTTTGCAAGAGAAGGACAAGGCCTGCGGCAGTGGCAATGGGATCATGTGAGTACATCCGATGTCAAATCATCCGCCGCAGTTGTTTTGTGATTCCATTTTGACTAACTTTATTTTGTGTCTCCTGGCAGAATAATTGCAGAATCATCCACCGGCTGCATATTTGCAGGATCATCTCTTGGCAAAAAAGGTAAGGCTTGTCTGGCTGCCCAGTCCTGAAGAATTAATTCAGTGTCATAGTTTTGGCACTAGAGGGCGATACGTCACAATGAAAAACCCGTTCATTTGTGCTTTGAGTTTTAATGTGGACAAGACAAAGTCTGTTTCCTTTACTATGATGATTAATTCTTAAAATTGCTATGAATTTAAAATTTGACTGTTTATTTCTGTTTTGTCTTCAGGTGTATATGCTGACAAAGTTGGCATAGAGGCTGCAGAAATGTTGCTAAAAAACATCAGACAAAATGGTTGCGTGGACGAGTTCTTGCAAGACCAGGTCAGGCACACAAATACATGACTTTTCAGTGCTATATAATAAACACTAATATAATAAGGAGAGTAATTAGACATTTTATTTAACTTTTTTCCTGTAAGTAGCAGAAGTAGTTAACAGTAGTTTCCTGTAACTTTAAGTAGTTAAAAAACCAAATTGTATTACTTAAAAAAAGAATTATAAAATAATATTTATGCTGGGCTAAAAACTCAAAACCTCAACATGCATTTTGTATTCTTTTTTTGTTTGTTTTTTAACTTTAGACAAAAAGCTCCTTAATCACAATGTGCCTTTAAAAATGTTTTACTTCTCTACGTAATTTGGTGTTACGTTTTACCACAACATGCTTTTGTTTTACTTCTATGTATTTTATGTTTCTTGTAATGTAACTAACATTGAAAAAAGCTTCATAACAAAAAGGTGCTTATTTACGTCTACATAATTTATATTTCTTTATTTCATTGATATATTTGTTTTTTGCAACTAGCTCTCAAATGTCAACATGCTTTTTGTTTTGCATTACTTCTCTTGTTTTTGTTTGTTTGTAACAAGCCTTAGATGCTCTTAAATCATGTTGTTTTACTTTTCTACATAATTTGCATTGTTTTTGTGAATAACATCAAAACTCCTTAACCACAACACGCTTTTTGTTTTTAACTTTGCGCTGCATTTTTTTTCAGTGCAACATAACAAAAACGTGTTTGTCTGGAAAGTAATAATCTGTTTCTTTTCACAGCTTATTATTTTCATGGCTTTGGCGAACGGCACATCCAGAATACGAACGGGCCCGATCACTCTCCACACACAAACGGCAATCCACGTGGCCGAGCAGCTCACGAGCGTAAGTTCAGACCTGGACGCACTTTATTGGCTCCTTTGTTTAAAAACTAGCACACTTTAACTCGTTTTGTAATTTTACAGGCAAAATTTGTAATAAGCAAATCAGAGGATGAGCACGCTAAGAATGATACCTACATTATCGAGTGCCAAGGAGCGGGTGCCACCAATCCTAACTTGTGAACACATGGATTCGTCGTCCCCGGCCGAGATGAGGAGGACTTGTAGCAGAGACACACTACTACTATAACTGACCGGATGACGCAAAGATAACTTATCATCTTTATGTTCTTCGCAATTAACGATTAGTTTTTTTTGCGCTGACCACCGAGTCTGTCCATATTTGTCCCCTTCAGAAACTTTCGTTGTTACTCAGGGTTGCCTTACACTGTAAACAATCGGACGCTTTGGACTCTTAACGCAATATTCGCAGAATCCTGACCGTTTTCGGGCAAATTTGCTTCTCCGCACTCTAACGCAAGCCTTAAAGTTTCATTAAACCCTTCCGATACTGTTAACGATAACGATAGCTTAACCAATGTGCATGGTCGTAGTAAGATACATGTATGTCTCTGGTAAATTAGTGCACCGTGTGTACTAAAGTTTTTCATCCAAGGTTATGGTTTCATGTAGCTGCTTTGTTTTGGATTTGTTATTTAAGTTGTTTCTACATTTTATTTCCGAAATTTCGTTGCCATCTTATTCTATTTTCATTGAGTTCTTAGTTGATTTAGTCTTTGACTATGAAAATGATTCCTACTTGGTCATTTCTATTTGTTATTTATAAGATGGAAATGCAGATTTTCTTTTTTTACGCAATTATTTTTGAATTTTTGGCTACTTTAGGTGACCATGTTCTTTTGTTATTTGTATTAAAAAAATTGTGGAGAAAAAAATACAATAAAATGAGAGATAGGCATACAATATTTCACCTTAATTTTGTGTTTTATTCCATATAATTGGTTGATTTATCTGCATTTAATTAAAGTGACAGTTCATTCAAAAATGAAAATTGTTGTTTACTCCGCCTCAAGCTGTTCCAAACCTGTGTGACCTTGTTTCTTCTGTTGAACACAAAAGAAGATATTTTGAAGAATGATGTGCATCAAACAGTTGGCTGTAGCCATTGACTTTGCCATTGCCAACTGTCTGGTTACTCATACATGTTTGGAACCTCTTGATGGTGAGTAAATGATGATAAAATTGTGGGTGAACTATCCCTCTTTTAAAAGCACACAGTCCCGGGCTATTCTAATGTAATTCAGGTCTTTCGCATTTATTTGTCCGTCTTAAAGACTCATATAGGCATTTAAAGCTGTTTTATGTGTCTTACACCCATATAAGGGGCTACTAAACGACGTTTCTAAATGAAAGCACTTGTCGGGCTTACAATGCAAATCTAAACATTTAGCTCACCCTGGAGACGGCCTACAAGTGTTAGTTGTTGCCGGTCCAACTGGAGTGTCTTCCCTCGGCTCCTTTGTGCTGCAGGACGGCACAATTACTGCCGGCAGATGCCAGAACAATAGAGGGAGCAGAAGAGAATAGAGGAAGCCATGTGATGATACGTGAATATGCATGGAGCCCTTGGGTCTGGAAAGGGCTCATCTACATTGTTAAAAGGAGAAGGCTCCCCTCGGGGGCGAGGGGTGTGGCTTCTGAAGCGTATTCAGTGGGCTGTCAGTCTAATCATTGGCTGTCTGGTGCGTCTGTTGCTGTGGGGAGTAATTAAACACTGGCAAAGCTCAAAGAAAATCTTTGTATATGGTCTAGATTATCAAACTAATGAATGAATTTAAACATTCTGAGTTTTAAATGAATTCACTTTATATAATGAATTAATTATATATATGTATATTTTAAATTAATACATTTATGTGTGTATTGTTTCAACTATAATTGTAAAATTGAGGTTTACTCGTTTTGCTGTAATAGATCAAAACGAATGTAAAATAAAATGTTTAATTTTTATTTGATAAAACATTTTAAAAAGCTGCTGACACAAATTAGTATATAAGAAAAACTTTGCTTTTGATCTGGATAATCAAACAAATAATTCAATAATTTGATTGTATTTTCTATGTTATTTTTTACATTAACTATATTGGGTTTTAAGAATAATTAAAATATTTAGACTTATTATTAATTGAATGGATGATTTTAATTATAAAATATATATAAATTATTCAATTATACATTTATTTGACATTTTAAGATAAATGTTTAACTTTGGATTTGTTTTGCAATTGTAAAAGTACTAAAGTAAAATTAATACTAAATGTAAAATGTAATATTGAATGTATGTGCGTGTATACTAAAATATGTACTTGTGTTAAATAAAACAAATGTATTGATAAAACAATAAATATTTAAATAATAAAGCTATTTAAACTGTATATATTTTAGAATTGAGATTAATATTAAAGTTTTTTTTAGATGTTGCAAATAATGTACAAAAAAAGTTTGTATTAATTGTTTAAAATCACAAGAAGTTACTGCCCTAAATCTGCCTAGCAACGCCTTCGAAAGGTTGCTATGTAAAAAGGCTTAACATAATTACAGCCCTGGCAGATCAGATGGGTTTGTACAGAAGTCATGCTGTGGTCAGAGCTGACTGAACAAAGTACATCAAGTTTTATGATTTTCTCACTTTGCCCCACATTAGGTTAGATATGTTGACAGGACAGATAACGTGAAACTCCATGGTGATAAATCTAGTTCAAACATTGGAGTATAATATCGGAGCATTTAAGTACGCGCATAAGAGTTTTTGGTATGACATATAATTTTTTGTTGTTAACAAATAAATTAAATACTTTTTGTCCAAAGTTAGAAAGGGTCTATTTAGGCCTACGTTTTCTGCTTAAAAAATGAAATCAAACAAAACAAATATTTAGTAATCTTTGTCAGAAGATTATTGTATTTTTAATAATCAATTTAAAATGAGTAATGTTTTTAAATTAATTTGACATTATTTAGGCTTACTATTTACTGATTTATGTACTCTTTTAAATCATGTGTGTATATATTATATATATATATATATATATATATATATATGTGTGTGTGTATATATATATATATATATATATATATATAAAGTCAAGTGTATATATAAGAAAAGCTTTATATACAAAATTGGATCCTTAAAATAATTAATTTTAATATAGATTTTAATCTATATTCTATAAATCTATATTTATTTTTCAAAAATAATCTATAGGTGAGTGAATTTTGAGCAAATATTGGCTGATTGTTTACTGTTTTTAGTATAGTGTATATTTAAATATCTATTTATTTTATTAAACTAAATAAAATTGAGAAATGTTGGCTTGCCAACTAGCTAAAATATAACTTGTTTTATTTATTTAACAATAAAATAGTTGTATATTTTACTAAACATGAATTGTTATTTTAGTAGGGTTTTTGTTTGTTTTTAAACCAGTGAACAGAGGCCTTTTTGGAGGGCTTTTAAAGAGGGCTTTCTCCTCTCTCTTTTTTAATCTATTTAGACCACTGAGCAAAAAAAACAACTACTTTCAAGAAGTCGTCTTCATGACCTCGGTCACCTCTTGTCAGGTGTCTATAGCTGACCTCCAAACACACAGTGAAAACACTCATTTTCTCTAGCACTCGTGAAACCTGTACTTTACTTTTCCATGAGCTCTACACTCTGTTTGGAAAAGTAACGTAAGGAACCTTGAAAGTCACACCTTGCCAGGAGTGTAACACGAGCGACGTGAGGAAACCTGAGCGGGCCGAGTGAACCGGATCCTCCCCGTTCTGTTCCACTGGCACACTCTGTCCCCGCAGACCACCGCACATTTTGGTCTAGGGTCCATTCCAGAGGGTTGCACCAAACCTGCTCCGCTAAACCTCCATGAAGGCATGTCAGACGCTGTATCCTGGAGATCCCAGGAGAACAGTGAATGGAGCCAGTCAGCCACAGCCGTCCACAAGGTCTGGATCTCCTTAGTAGGAGGTAAGATGGACTTTTCTTGAAACTTGATGTTGTTTATATGACTTGGAAGTTGCATGCGACAGCAGTCCTGCTCAGTTTGACTGAAAATAATACCACAGGATGCACTGATGTCTCCAAGAGAGAGAGAGAGAGAGAAATTGTTATTTACATTTTAGTTTATTTACTTAAAAAAATATATATACATTTATTTGCTTTGAAAAAATATTTACAATTGAGATTTTCTAATTAATAAAAAATATAATAAATGCTATTAATTATTAAAATACAAGAAACTACTGGAAAATAGGAAAATCTTTGCATAATATGGTGTTAATTATTAAACACATGATTATTATTTTTTTATAATTTATTTATTTATTATTGTTAAATATTCAATAAATAATGTATAATTTATAAAAGGATATTTTTATTGATAAAATATTAATTTGAATTGACACAAATAGTTATTAACTGTAACAAATATAATAATTTGTAAATAATTTAAATCAGTATAATTACTAAAAATATTATATTAAAAAAATACAAGATGCTACTGGCAAAAATAACTATATAATAAAATATTTTGATATAGTCAGATCAAACAACCCAAAACTATGATTATTAAAATGTATACATTTTACATATACATTTTTATCAATTTCGTGGGATTTTGATATTACTGTTAAAATTTGGATTTTTTTAAATTGCTAAATAATTACTTTTATAATTTTATTAAATTTATAACAAAAGAAATATATTTATTACATATAGATATTTTGAAGAACCTTCTTCTCCATTCAATGCAGTTCAGTGAATACCAAAAATAAATGGACCCCACTGACTTACAAAATATCTTCTTTTGTTTCACACAAAATGATGTTTGGAGCAACACGAGGATGAATAAATCATAACACACTTTTCTTTGTTTTCTATTTTGGTTACACCTAACACCACCCTCCTTTAAGGCTCTACAAGTATGCTAATGTAATAATATCAAAAAGAAGCACAAGCTAGTTCTTCTAGCCAAGGGCAGCAGGTTCACAGAGTTGTTTACTCATTTGCAGATTATTCAAATCCTATGCGTAATGCACCAAAACATCCTGGTTTGCTTTGTTTTCTGCCTAAGCATGTAAAAACAATACAGAAAGATCTGTCATGAATGGACCTACATTACTAATCTGCTTCATGACATCCATCTGCTCACGCTGAAGTATTTAGAAGCTGCGGTGACCACGACGTGACCAGCCTCATACGTGATCTCTCCAGCTGTTGCTGTGAATGACCCCAAAAAACAGTCTGCTGTCGGCCAGCCATTTGAGCTGTGTTACAGACTGTGTTTGGCTTCACAGATGATACTGTGTGCAATAAAAACAAAGACATGTCTGAAAAATGGATAGATGGATGGGTGGATGGACAGATGGACAGACAGATAGACGGATGGAGAGATGGATGGATGGACAGACAGATGGCTGGATGGATGGATGGACAGGCAGATAGATGGATAGATGGACATACAGATAGACGGATGGATAGACGGAGAGATGGATGGATGGACAGACGGATGGATAGACGGAGAGATGGATGGATGGACAAACGGATGGATAGACAGAGATGGATGGATGGATGGATGGACAGATGGACAGGCAGACGGATGGATGGATGGACAGATAGATGGATGGAGAGATGGATGGATGTCATTGGACCTGGATTACAGATGGATGTAAAGATTGACGGATGACAGATACAGCCATGAATAAGATGGAAGAGCCGATTTGATGGACAGATGGATGGACGGACAGACGATAGATTATATTAGATTAGACTGGACAGACCAGATGGATGACGGAAAGATAGATGGAAGGACGAAAGATAGATAGATGGGATGGATTAGACAAGGACAGATGATAGATCAGAGATAGATGGATAGACAGATAGACGGACGGATTTGGACCTGGATCCTGATCTGACAGACAGACGGAGAGACGGAGAGACGGACGGACGGACAGCAGACAGATTAGACGGACGACAAGATGGATTTGACGGACGGACCTGACTGGATCTGATCAGGACCTGACGGAGAGACGGAGAGACGGACGGACGACAGACAGATAGACAGACAGACAGACGGACGGACGGATCCGGATCCAGATCTGACCGGACGATCTGACGGAGAGACGGAGAGACTGGACGGACGGGATGATGAGACAGATGATCGGACAGACAGACGGACGGACGGACGGATCAGATAGACGGATTTTGACGGACTTGGATTGACGGACGGACGGACTGATGGACGGACGGATTTGGACGGATTTGGACAGCCAAGATAGACGGATTTGACGGATGGATTTGGACGGATTGACGGACGGATAGATTGACGGATTTGGATCATACAAGACAGACAGATCAAGACGGATGCACAGACAGATAGACAGACAGACAGTTGACGGACGGATTTGGACGACAGATGATGGATGGACAGACAGACCGATAGACAGATGGATGGATGGACAGATAGATAGACAGACAGATAGATAGACAGATGGACAGGCGGATAGATAGATGGACAGACAGATGGATAGATGGATGGATGGACGAATGGAGAGATGGATGGATGGACAGACAGATAGACAGATGAATGGATGGACAGATAGATAGACATACGGACGGATGGATGGATGGATGATAGATGACGGATGGACAAACAGAATGAAAGACAGACAACAATTTGTCCTAATATTCAGTATAATAATTTCCCATTTATCCAACAATGTACATAATAAAACAAGTGCAACATTCTATTTATCTGTATCTGAATACACAAAAAATTTAACTAGGGCATTGAGTAAAACAAAACAAACATGAATTGATGTTTCTTTCAGAGCAAAACAACGTCTCGTGCTCTGATTGGTCAAGTGAGAGTTAACCCAAACAACATCCTTCCGTGCCGCTGATTGGACATTTCCGCACCACGTGACGTCCCTTTAAGCTCTCGTGTGTTGACTGTCCGCGACCATGGCCAGGAAAGACTTTCACCTAAAGACCAGGGCAGAGTTACCATGCAAAGGATCGCGACTCGTATCTGCTCATTTTAAAGCGAAAACGGAAATATAATACGACGACTGCGCACGCGAGAGAGAAAACGCTCCGGTGCTGATCATTCAAGCACTTTTACGCAGGAGTTGGGATGTCGATAATGACGCACCTTGAGTTGTTTTAACAGCTTGGGAAGTTGACGATTTTTCTTCACCTTTTACGCGTGGAAGAATGCCACAAGATTCAAGTGCATTGTTTACAAATTTCATTAGGCTTTTCCGTTCTTGAACTACTCGAAATATTTGCGCCATCAGTCCAGAGAGAGGTTGCATCCGTTGAGAGGAAACGGATTTTAAACCCGCAGAAACGTTACGTTCGTTTGTTTTGTTCGTCTTTTAGAAATAGCCCGCGCTCCGTCGATGACTCTCGACAACTTAAAACATTCCGCGATACTCACAACTTTCTTTAAAATGGCTGACGACAATGATTTGATAGGGGCTACGGAGTTTATTAAAGGTGAGTTTACGTCGCTAAGGAGCTTCTGTTTGGCTAACTTTGATTCATTGTGTTAACGTTACCTCAGCCTGAGAGTTACTGCTTCAGCCATCAGATACCTGCACCAACTTTTGCTGTGTGTTATTGAATATTTCCTCATCTTATTAAACTTGCAGCAAGTTATTTATTTATTAAAATGTAGTTTTAGTTTGATTTATTGTTATTTTCTTAAAAACATTACATTTATTATAATCTTTGCATGAAAAATTTAAATAATAACTTGTTTTGTATTACTTGTATGTAATAATGGGTCCACAGGTAATGCATTAACCCTGTTACCATGACAACTGTCTTTTATTAAAATCTCTTTATAAAATGATGTGCAAAACCTTGTCATGAAGCTGTCGCCTCTTTGAGGACAAATGTTTTGTCTTCTTAGGTCTTAAATGGTCAACCCTGTTAACGTTAGTCTTCTTTTATATAGTAAATGGTTGGTTATTGAACATTTGATATTTGCAGAAATATCAGCATTTATTTTTAATAAACACTTGGAAAGTTAGTTTAATGACCTCAAGCACATGCCTAGTGATGATAAATGAACTGTCAACCCTGTCATTCCTGCTAAATGTACCTTCATATTGTTAACTTTTTTTTTTAAGCGTCATAATGCAGTTTATACTAATAGTGGCACTTTTTTGTGATAGAATATATTTTTTAAAGACCCACATGAATTCATAGACAATTTAATTGGAGTGTGGAAAACTTTTTTCTATCTTATCTGTCAAAATACAATAACGTACTTGATTTACTCTTATTGACCAAAGTCCCAGTAATGTGATAATTCACATTCATATTTTAGTGTATTTACAGCTACAGTGCAGATGATTAAACCCAAGCCAATAATCCGATGATAAAATCTTACCTCTGAAGAGTATTAATAGTTGTTTTATAACTGTACTGGCTTGTTTAATCAGCCATGTGTAATTATTTTTTCTTTTTCCAGATCGACTCTATTTTGCAACATTACGGAGTAAGCCGAAAAGCACCACAAACACGCATTACTTCAGCACGGATGAGGAGCTTGTGTACGAGAAGTGAGTTTTCCCTCCCTCCGTCATCTTTCAGAGCCAAAACCCCAGCAGGCGGGAAACTGTTCCAAAGTCTGTTACATGACTCTTTAATCGAACGCTTCCTTTAGTAAAAGTTGCATTTTTATCTCCAGCTTTTCATAATGGACCTGTCAATCATTTGTTTTGAATTTCCGCATGTGGGAAGATTAGAGAAAAATGGAACTAACGTTCTTCTCATCATTCTGACAGATATTTTGAAAGAAAACACTGTTTGAGGCTGACTTTCAACGATAGGTTATGGTCTTTTTAGAAGCCTCCTCTTATAATAATTGCAAAATACAATGTTCGAATGAGGAGCATGTTCCATTATGAAAATGTATTGCTTATATTTGAAATTGCAAGAATGAACACAACATATGCATAGTACGTACCAAACGAGAACAATATTTTTTTGTCTTTCTATGTCATTTTAACACCTGAATTGGCTTTATTCCAGGTGTTTGGGCTACAGATTGAGGCCCCATTAGCCTGAGCCATTCCATCCATGTTGACTATTTAAATGTATAAATTAATGTTTTTACTTATTAAACAAAGTTTATTAATAAAGTTTAATGTTGTTGCTCTGTTTTATAGTTTTTATGCCGATTTTGGACCCCTCAACCTCGCTATGCTGTACAGATACTGCTGTAAACTCATCAAAAAGCTCAAGGTGAGTCAAACACCTGCTCGATTTACGTTCCTCTTGAAGAATGTGCAGTATGTTGTCACATCAACTCTAAAAAGCTGAGGAATTTGCACTCACGCGTTGCTGGATATTTTGGGCTGTCTGATGTGCTGACGTTTCCTTTGTTTGTAATATGGGATGGGAATTTAAACATAACGATACAGCACTAAACTTCAGCTACAGCTAGAAAACATCCCATTCCGCCCTGACTTTATCAGGCCATCAGCAGATTTTATGCCACATCTGTAAAGCAAAACCTTGTGTGCTCATTTGAAATAAAAGCAACTCTGACCAGAGGCTCAATAGGATACATCACATGCATCTTTAGCCATGTGTCTCCTGTCTTTTTTAGTCTTTGTCTGACCTGTCTCCTGGGACTACAGGATGTTCTTGGTTCATGGCCTCTCTGAATCTCAGCAGTTCAGGCCGTGAAGAGATTTCTTAAAAGAATATTCTGGGTTCAGTAAACTTGCAGTGTAATGCTGATTACAACAAAAAAATTATTTGCTCTTGTCCCCATCTTCATTTAAAAATTACACTACCCTGAGAAACTTATAATGGAAGTGAAAGAGACCAATTTGTAAACAACTAAATACTCAACAATAAAACACGACCTAAAGAATATGAGCATTTTCATTATGATATTAGTGTGAATCCCTTTGGGGATTCACCTTGCGGTTGCCAGCTTTAAACTTATCTACTAGGCCAAAGTTTCCCTATTAAAGTCTTACGTTCTCCTCCCCCAACATTGTCATGGCATTTACCAGAATGTCAGCAAGGTACAGATTACGATCTAGGCCTGATCCTTCCTTCTATCAGATGTAACAAATGTTGGGATTAGATGTGACCTTTTCTTTCATCCTCCCGGATTTTAGCAGCAGCTACTGGCGTTGGCCTTGGCGCGTGTCCCAAGGATTTATGGAGGGGAATTAGATGTCCGAGTAGTGCTCTGCACACATCAGTTGTGATGGGATTTATCCCAACCCACCAGCTCACAGATTTTCTTTTGATTGCCAATATAGACACAGTTTAAAGGGAACTGTTTTGTCTTGTTTACTTCCTGTGAAATTAAAGCTTTTACTAGGTTATGCTAAGTTCTTTCCAAAACCTAGTGAGCTTCCTTGGCTGCTACTCCCTACATAGACAGTTACCTTTTAAGGCAGCATTTTGTCTGAAATAGGTGACTGATTTAGAACACTACTTGGGCGCAACTCGGTGTGCTACACAAAATTAAACTCAATTGATTCCTGTAGTTTTACATCAGTGCGTTGCTAAGCTAACAGCACAAACTTTGTGAACAAGTCTTTTTTTTTATTAGAACTTTATATATCATTACCTTTCAAATGATATAAGTACATTGTACACCGTTTTAGTTTTCCGAACTCATTGTGATGCATTCTGGGACCTTCTCCACTAATGATACATATGGTTCTTCCTAATATTTTGGCTAAAGGTTCTTAATAGTGCAATCCAGCCACCTGCCTTTTGGAAAGTACCTTTGCTGTTTAGGTAGGCAGCTCACTTGGTTTTGGAACGAAGCTACAATGTTCCTCTTCTTGAAATGTAGTTGCTGAGATTCATTGGTCTTCAGGAGCATAAAACGGTTAACTTGACACGACTCCAACTTTAGTTTCCAATTACCCTAAATTGAGAGGTCAGCAAAGAGGACCAAACCCAAAGCACACAAGCAGTTTATAGTGTCCTTGTAGTGATTCATTCCGCTGACATGTCCACATTCTTAACCAACTGTACAAGCCATAGGAAGGTGTTTGAATAATAATCAACCATTTTATCTTTGTGTTTTGTTCTGTGTTCCTAAAGCTGGCAAGGTGTAGTTCTCTCATGTGTTCATGTTTTGGAATATTAAAGGTAAAGTCTTGTGGTAAAAGCATGTGTTTCCCTCCTAACCACTTTCACTATGTCCACACCCATCCAACCACATGCGAACGTCCCCGCCTGTTTGTAATTTACAAGTTGTTGCCATAGAGATGACTTTTCTCTAACCTCACCGGTTTGGGCCTGCATGATTGGTTGTAGGCTGGAGGAACCAAACAGCAAGAAGGGAAGCTCGGTAGTATCTGTGCTAGTATCTGGTTATCATAAGATCAGCTTTCTAGCATTGCTGAGTGGAACTTGTGCCAATCTCAATTTTTCTTTTTTTTTTAAAGCAAAATCTAAAAAAAAAAAAAAAACCGCTGTCACTATTGAGATTACTTTTATTTTTAAGCTTACAGACTTCCCCTCTCTAGCATAACCACCTCCAGCATGTGGACGTTGCTGTTTTACATGACAATTAACTTTCTGAGCGATTAACATTTTGCTCATTGATTTGCCTGTAAAGTAAAACTGGTTCAACCCTGTTACTTTGACTCTGTGAGAAGAGATGATCTGTAGATGGTTAGAGAAGGGAAAGGATATTGAGTTTCCAAACTAGTTGACATTCAATATCGTTTTGCTTATCGATTTACCTTGGAAAGATGAATGGGTTCAATCCTGTTATTGTGACTCAATGAGAAAAGATGACCTCTACGTCTTCATTTTCCAAATTAGTTGACATTCAATATTGTTATGCTTATTGATTCATTTTGGAAAGATAAAATAATTAAACTCTGTTACTATAACTTTAGAAGAAAACATGACCTCTAGACCATCACTTTCCAAATAAGTTGCCATTCAATATTGATTTGCTCATTGATCCACTTTTGAGTGATAAAATGGTTCAACTCTTTTACTAAAACTTTGAGAAAAGATGCTTTCTAGATCGTCACTTTCCAAACTAGTTAACATTTAGTATTGCTGCACTTGTCGATTCACCTTGGAAGGATAAAATACTATATTGTTATTATATACACTATGAGAAAAGATGACCTGTACACCTTCACTTTGCA
The DNA here is from genome assembly GCA_027564155.1 of Gymnocypris eckloni scoliostomus. Taxonomy (NCBI): domain Eukaryota; kingdom Metazoa; phylum Chordata; class Actinopteri; order Cypriniformes; family Cyprinidae; genus Gymnocypris; species Gymnocypris eckloni. The sequence continues at coordinate 16,858,676 of CM050418.1, read as the reverse complement.
AACTAGTTGACTTTCGATATTACTGTGCTTATCATTGGAAAGATACAAGGTTTCAACTCCGTTATTTTAACTTTCCAAAATGATGTAAAGTTAAGACGGCGAATATTTATAGAAGAAAATTAGGGGGGTGGGTAGGCTAAAAAAATCTATTTTTAAGAGGTTCACCTGTAAAAATATCTCAGCTTAGAGAGCTTGTGGAAAATATCTTTCTTTAGTTTTGCCTCGGTATATCTCTTTTTCTTTGGGGGCGGATTGTAGGTGGGCAAGTTTGAATCCTCATTTGTTGTTCCCACCCCAGCCAAATCTTTACTCTGCGGCATGTGGAGCGACACAGGAACAGATGCTTTGAGGGCTTTTCTGTTCAGCTCGGTTCCGGCACAGATTATGTGCACGAGTTGCCTTTTAGCAGCTACATGCTGTCTCACTTTCGAACATATTTCAACTCGCCTGCAGCACTTCCCTGTGCGTTACTGCAGCAGCTGGGGCAGATGCTAGAACATCTGTCTCCAAATTCTCTCATGTAAAACACATTCAATTGAGTCCTCCAGAGAACACCAAGCTAGTTCAAGCACAAAAGGGTGTTTGTTAGGTGTGTGAAATTTGTTTTATACTGAGATTTTTGTTGATGAGATTCTCATAACCTGTGTCCCAAACATCTAACCAGCCATGTTACCTGGAAATGGGTTTGGAGTGATTTTATATTAACCAACATTTTAATTTTTAATCAAGATAAACCAACAAGTTAATTGATTGTTGCAGTTTTTTCTCTTCATGGTAAAATGCTTTAACAAAAAGTTTGTTGCACTGATTGTTCCTTTAAACACCACTCTAATGAAAACCATGATAAATGAATGATGAATTTTGTTTTCTAATTAAAATTGCATTACCATTTATACAATTTACAATTTCCCAAAAATGCATACAATTTTCTATGTTAATGAAAACCAAGTTTAATGATTTATGCAGGTTTATGAAATGTGTTTGATTTGTTAAAATGTTTTTTGGCAAAAAGTTTAAAGATTGGTATAAATTGCATAATGTAACAATCTACATTTTAATGTTTGAAATTGAAATACAAATGTTGTACATTTTGAATTGTTAAAAAAAAATTGTTGACTAAATATGGTGTTCGATTTGATGGAATTTGACTGTATAAAGCAACACATTTTGCATTACAATTTCTTTGAAATGATTTTGTAGCATTTTAAAGAAATTTTCATTCAAATGTAACATTTTAAAAGACAGATTAAAAATAAAATTGTTGATTAAACTTGGTGTTTGTTAAAATAATAAATAACAAATTTCAGTGGAAAAAAATGTCCATCAATCTCTTAACATTGTTTAAAGTCACGTTTTACATTTGCAGTCAATAATGAAGTTTTTCTTAAGTTACATTTGTTTCTTTAAAATTCCATTGATGCTGTTTAGTACTTACATTACAAAATGATTAATGTACATATAGTTTTTGCTAAAAACTTACAACAGATAAGTTATGGAAGTTTATGCTATTTGGGTTTCATTTTCAATAAAAAGGAATAAAAACTACATTGAACAAATTGATGTAATCCAAGCTATCTAAAATAAATAGCATATTTGAAAAGTATTCTCTAACTTTGATTTTAATGCATTTGTTTTTCTTTCCAGTCGTTTACACTGACCAGAAAGAGGATTGTGCACTACACCAGCTTCGACCAACGCAAAAGGGCTATCGCTGCTGTGCTCATCGGTGCTTATGCTGTGAGTATCTCTGTTCCTCTGTCACTGTCATTATTTGCTTTCAACGATCTCGAGGATTCACATCCAGGGCGGAATCTGTCATGGCCCTGCAAATTAGCCACTCCGTTGTTTCCATTAAAGCCAACAATCCTTCCACATCGACAGCAAATTCGTTTGTCATACAAAGTCTTCTCGGATGTTTGCCAGTGTCCTCATTCCAGACTCCCCCTCAGAGACAGGGACAGAGTGCTGACTGACTGGTGTGTTCCCCGCGTTGTGGAGGCACAATAACTATGTCCTTGACTGGCTCGCGTGCCAGTTTGTCCTGTTCAACTGCATTCATTCATGTAAATCACAATGTACACAGCGGTCCTTGTGAAACGCTATGGCCTTATGAGCCATGCCAGCTGATTGCGCCATTGGACATCTCCACTCTTCCTGTTCCTGGCGCTCTTAAGGACTCCGGTCTGGGTAGATTTATTGCTCAGATGGCACCATTGGCTTTGTCAAAGGCACAGGTGCCAGCTGTAATGTGGGTCAGTGTACCTTTCTAAGAAACCCTTCTTTTAAATGACTGCTCAGATTTACAGGGTCATGGCACCAATTGTTTTCCATAATATTCATAGTTTGATCTGAAAATAATCAAGCATGCACATCTACTCAAGTAAATTCAGTTTATTTGTGCTGATTTGTACTGACATAGCAGCTACTGTCTCACAGTATAAGATGAGCTCTGGGAGATAAGGACGCCTATTTCCTCATGAATATTAATGAGTCCTAAATTGCTACATGGAAAGGAAGTGGTATGAGAGATTCTCCAGTTTCCTTCAAAGAAGCAATTGGTAACTTATTCCTAGAACTGCAATTTCAAATATTAGGGAACTGAAAAGGGTGGTAGTGTTTTACAATATCAACATCCTTTTCCTTGATTCTGGTCTATTCGAAGAGGGGGGGATCTGATGTGCCCATGCTTTTCTTTGGATGAGGGCCATGATGAGTTATAATCTGGCTTTTTAATAATCCGACTTTGGACTGTGGTGCAATGGCTGCGTGCCGCCATAAATCCTGTGTTGGATGTTTGTAGCTGCGACTCAACGTTCCACTTTTTTTATTGATGTTTTAGGTTCCCTTCTACATTTAATTTGCCTTATTTTGTAAAACAAAACAAAAAAAGTATTCAGAACTACCGATTTTAAGATTTTAAAATGTTTTTGAAAGATGTTTCTAATGCTCAGCATATTAGAATGATTTCTGAAGGACCGTGTGACACTGAAAACAGGAGTAAATGAGGCTGAAAATTCAGCTTTGTATCACAGGAATAAATTACATTAAGTATTTTTTTAATGTTGTAATTTGTGTACTATTTTTGCTGTAGTTTTGATCAAACAAATTCACCATTGTCATGAATACGAGATTAATTTGAAAAACGTTAGAAAAACCTTAATTCCAAACTTTTGACCAGTTGCGTACATTAAATCTGCCTCTTTTTCCGGGTATGAGTCACTGTTTAAAACCTTCATATAATTATATAATTTGACACTAAGTTTGATGAACTCGAAATGACCGTGCAGTGTTTCCCACAGGATTTTGTGAGACTTGTGACGGCAGGTGACGTCACATATTAATTTGCATATTCATGACGTCATTGCATCAAGTTTGTTTTCAGTTGTTATGGAAAAAAAGCTGCCAGAATGTTCTGAAAGTTGCTAAATATTGTGCTAAAGTCACGCTCGTGTGTGAGAGATGCGGGTGCTGATGGCTGAGGGTGGTTGATATTGAGGCGGCTCGCCAGTCGCCACAAATAAATGAACGAATGGGAAACACTGGAGGTTGTCTGTGGGTGTGTCGACAGTTCTCGAGCACACAAACGAGCCGTACGGATGAGGGGAGATTTTCCAATAGTTATTCGATTGCAGATGGTTTCATTATCTTGGGCGGGGAAAAAAAAAGTGTAAGAGATGATGATAATAATAATAATAATAATAGTAATAAAAACAAAAATGTATCCCGCCCAGGTAAAGTCTATGTGTGGGAAACACTGCCGTGTACGGCCTTCAAAAGACTGAGGAAAACCTGACAAAAATCTACAGAAAATGTTGGCTGCTTTAATTTTTGTCTTTGCAATTCAAATTATTTTTCACATTTACCCTCCCAGTCTAAAATTAGTTTGAACCTTGAGCCCGGTCTTAATTTAGTTGTCTTAAATGGAAACAAATTTTAGCTTCCTTCAAAAACCAAACCTCTGGAGACAGCCATCAAATCGTGCAGATTCTCTCCTATAGACTCAAAGCGCTTGTTTAAAATAATTCTCTCATATACTACCATAATCATTTCCAAATTGCATAAAACCTTGTTTCTGCTCTGCATGGTCTTGCCCATCACGTGTGTTCAATGTAGTGCTTTTGTCTTTCTGCTCTTGAAGTGAATCTTCTGTAAGTAGGTTTTTATTGATCCAGGCTTGTGTGGGATGTTCTCCTCTGGCAAGCGCAGATGTTTGCTGCTGATCTGCCCTGCAGTAGACCAGGGGTTCCCAAACTTTTCAGCCCACGACCCCCAAAATAACGGTGCCAGTGACTCGCAACCCCCACTATCCTTGGAGGTGGTTAAAATATACAAACGTTGCGCACAACAGCGCACATGCACCAATAGGCCTATCAAAACATGCGCATAGCCTAATGACAACACAAAAAAACACAACGGTCTAAAAACCAAATATTTTTTTTTTATAGTAATTTACTCATTCGTTTAATTTCAACATTAACCTCACCTAATGAGATGGGTGGGTATTAACCAACGTTTCATTTCAACAAAAATAATATCATAAGCCTAAAGCGAAAAAATTACCTACGCTGCACATGTCGGAATGTTTAACATGGTGCTGTAAATTGTTCTGCTGCAACTGACGCTATTGCAGTGTCGTTAATCTGTCGTAATAACCTCAGGGGTCGCGATCAAACTTAAAGAAAACGAAGGCTGATGGCTTTTTATTTTCATGTTTTTTAATGTAACCATTAACTACTACTTTTTATTTTCCGTTAGTTATGGATAAAATATGTTATTTCTAATACTTAAAAAAATCTATTTGATTCCTGGAAATCATCGACCCCCTAACTGTCTCACCCCCACTTTGGGAACCACTGCAGTACGACCCAGTTTTATCATACGAAGGAGATTATTTGTACTGGTTGAACAGCTGGGCTAAGATCTTCCTTCGGAACATGGGACAGTAGGGCGCAACACAAACAAACAAGCGCTGACCCTTCTCATGGGACTGAACTTAATCTGCCGAACTGTTCAGCTAATTGTTTGGCCGGTGCATATTTCATGAGCTTGTGCACGAATTCTAAAGCTCTGCCCTCCAGTTGAACAGACAGCCTTCAAAAGCAAAACACGAACTAGGAGTGGGGTCAAGTACTGGATATCTTAAAGATTAGTTCAGCCAAAAATGAAAATTGTTACTTGAGTTGTTTCAAACCTGCATTTTTGTAGAACTAAAAATATATTTTGAAGGGTGTAGGGATTGCTCTTATCCATGCAATTAACCGGATTCACCCACCACCCTTCACTCGCTACATTCGACAAATCATACCGCTCTCACGCCACACATGATCTCACACAGTGAAAAATACATCACAGAGCAAAGAGTAAACTGACAACGTGCCAACGGACAAGTAAGAGCAGTTTACTTTTAGTATGAAACAAAATCTCAGTTTACAATTTTTTTAAGAAATTCAAACAATAGTTTTGTTGCTTTTTTCGTGACTTGTGACAGATCACTGAAACGCCTCAGTTCAAGCAACATGTGACTCAATCGTCTCGTTTGACTATGATTATTTTTAGACATTACTGCGCAATCTAATCCTTGTTTAATATTGACCAAGCACCATTTAATTCAAATGTCCACTTAATCTTTAATACTTGGCCATTTCTTTAGGACAGAACTGCTGTAGATACTGTAATTAGATGAATATGTGGACATTAACACGTGTAAACTCGGAGTGAGGGTTTGAGCTTTTATTTTGAAATCACGATGTATTCTCCTGTGTTTGCTTGGGTTTATAAATGATCTACCTTACAAATCTGATGAAATGGCACACGTTGCGTTCCCAGATGAACGTTATAATAAACCCAAACTCACAACAACATGCAGACTTGCAGAGATGGAGTTTGAGACGCTCCCCGTGTAAATGATAACAGTTCCTGGAACTACTGTGAACGGAGCCGCTGTGAGACGCATGTACTTAACCTACACGCATCTAAATAATTAAACCGCATATAATTATTTAATTAAATCATAGCGTTTGTGAATTCAAAATTATGCTTAATTATGATTTTAAAATGGGTTTAATATGTCATGCAGCCTTGGAAAATAATGTTTTTATGGATTCTCGTCCGTGAAATGTGCCACTTCCGGTATTTTGCCGGTTAGTCGACACGAGCAAAATGAAGTCGATGATTTTTAAAATCGTTTAGTCGACTAAAATCTACGAAATCGTGACATCCCTACACATTTGGATTTGTGGCGAATACAGTGCATTTCCCACATGCCAAGAGTTTGTTTCATTTAGGCTTGGCATTTATAATAAATGTTGTTTTAAATAAATGTCACTAATTTATGTTGCTTTATACTTTGATTATTTTATTTTTTTGTTGGATTGGTTATGGATTGAAGGAAATTAAAATACAAGTTTATAGTGGAATTATTGTTTGTAAACATGAACAGTTATTAATGAACCGATATTTTGTCGATGCAACTTTGTTTGCTTTTTTCTCTCAGTAATGCAATTTCGACTCTGTGTGACTTCTAGTCAGGTACAATATTATTTTTACATAAATTACTCATTATTTTCAGAAAATCACAAGAGAAGTAGCTATGTCAGATTTGTGAATCATTCTTTTTAGCTGAATCATTTCAGTAAATCGCTTGTAGTTCACAAAACTGATCTGATTTATTTGTTCACAAATAAGGGCATTTTTCGGTGAAAAATTGCTTTTTGATTGAATATTTTAATGTTTTTGTGCCTCTGTTTTGAAGCTTCACATTCAGTTTTTTGTAATTGCATGAAAAAGAGCAAACAAAATTCCTTCATTTTTCTTCCATGGACGAAAGAACTGAGTGTGAGTAAATTACATTTTCATTTTTGAGTTGACCTACCACTTTTTCTGTGTTTAATGCATGTTGGGCTTTGGCACGGTTCACATGCGTTTCTTTTCTGTGTTGGCACCATCCTGCTGCATTCTGACATCAAGACACAAAAATGTTGAAGGAGTGAGCAGAGTTCTTATTATATAGTCCTTTTCCATGATGTCAAGAGGGATTGATGTGGATGGAGGGAGTAGATGACCGCTAAAACTCGTCGCTTCAGCAAGTCTGTGTGTGACTGCCGCACTGTGCTGTGACAAGTCGTCCCAGCTTGAGAAGGGTCCCATTGTGCTCCGCCACAGCATCTCATCTGTGTGACACATTCTGCCTGAACACCACTGTCCTGAAAGTGACTTTGTGTATGAGATAAAGAGGAACACGGACCGACGAAAAAGATTGAATAGGGGGTTGGGATAGTAGTGTCCCATTTGTGTACACATTGTTCTTTCTGGAAGTCAGATTGTGATTAACAGATTTGACAAGAAAAGTCTAATGTTATTTTGCACGATTGTTGACCTAAAAAATATTATTTTCATTTCAGCCAGTGAACTGGACTAAAATTATGAAATATTGGCTAAATTTAAAGGATATCTTCATTTGACTAAAACCAGAAAAAACTGATTAATTGTTTCAAACAAATCCATTTTTTCCCATCAGTTAATCCAATTGTAAACCATCTAAATGAAGCGATTCGCTAATAAGTACTGTGTTCAAAGTATGCGTTCAATCTGTTGTGTTTGTATTTAAATACAAATATAGTATTTATTAATATGTTAAGTTGGATTATATTTTTATTTATATTTTCAGTTGTATAATTTTTTTTTTTTTTTTTGTAATTTTAGTACTTGCTTATTTCAGTTTGTTTCCACTGCAACGTTTCTCATTTTCATTTGTTCTTTTCTCATTTAATATTTATTTCATTTTATTTCAGCTTTTTCAATTATTACCAACATTTTTACCAAAATAATTATTTGGCCAACAATTATAAGAAATAATTTTGAATCGTTAACAATAAAAACACTAATGCAAGGTAATTAGTACCTAAAATGTAGCTGCTTTTCTGGTGTACTAATGTCATTTCCTGTCCATGTTTCCCGTCTCAGGTGATTTATCTAAAGAAAACACCAGAGGAAGCCTATAGAGCCCTTATCTCTGGCTCCAATGCCTCATATCTTCCCTTCAGGTAAGACGGCCACCACATCCACATCTTTTGCAAAATGGAATAAAAAAAGTTTGTTGTTGCCAAACCTTTGCTAATATATATTTTGCGTCATTTCTCCCACTTTCCTCTCTGCACTCTAATCTGATTTTGCATGAAATATTCTCTCCTGTGGCTCACAGGGTTTTTAATGCGATAAACTTCTTTGCTCAGATAAATAAACAAGCGAAGTGGAAAAACAGCACGGACATTTTGGCAAGCCATGAAGCTGATGGGCCAGATACTTGTTGTTGTGCCTCTATATAGTGATGCTCATAATTGCAGCGGGATTAGATTATTTTGCCCCTGCGGGTCAACATCTCTGGCCTTTAATTTGGGATACAGCCTACTGCTGGGTCAGTGCACTCATGTAATCTCTTTTCTTGAGCTGAATTCTGGACTCAGTTCCAAACTGTTGCAAAGGACAGAACACTAAACCCTTTGAGCTGACGGCCATACACAAGGCTGAGCAGGACATGCGTAAGGCCCTTGAGCAGGAGGAAAACCATCTGTAGCAGGTTCTAGACTCAGTGCAGCTGGTGTGTAGTGGTAATCTGCTCTGTCACATTTGTGGATGGGTAGAGAAAGGGACAATTCTGTTGTGAATGGGCCGTTTTTGTAGGATAATATTGATGCCATTTTAAAATGAGAGTAATAGTTGTTCACTTGTACGTTTTGTGTAACGTTTTTTTTATTGGAATGTGTTACTCTTGAGATTGAATCACTAGACTAGAGCCCTGCACAGGCCTCAAATTAAGGCCCTGGTCCGAGATGCTCGGGCCATAGTGCCCATTCTGTGTGGGCACTTGAGAAATCAAAAGCACCCTCAGTTAAAGCTGTAATAATGGCATTTTATTGCAGATTTGGCAAACTATCCAGCACGTTGGTTTGCACTCTGGAGATCAGTTTCTATTTCAAGGTGCTTTTGCAGTGTTGAGCATTGTATCCTATCTCTGACATTTATGTTGATTTCTTGAGCCTAACAGTAAATCTGAGGTGTTTAAAATAGAATCCATTTACCACTTAAATTGCCGGAGTTTTTGTTCAGGTGTTAATTCGGCATACGAGTAATCTCATTATGTGCAGACGCGATGTAAGAGATTCACTGTGCAGCATAGAGAACTTCATTAATTCTAACGTAAACTTGTGAGATCACGATGAACTAAGATGAATGACAGCCTTTTAGTGATTCGAAAGGGAGCCGTGCTGGCAAATGAGTCGGGATAGAACCATTTTTCCCAAACTATTTATTTTTATTTTCACATTGTCCATTAAAATGCCTTCAAAATGATGTATGATTTGTTGGAATCGGAAGAAAAATTAGCATTTTTGCCACGGAGTAATATAAAAATGTTATTGCAACTTTTTATCTCAAGACTTTTTTCATGGAATTGTGAGATATAAACTCACAATTGCTAGTTATAAAGTCAGAATTGCGAGATTAAAAGTCTCAATAACCTTTTTTATTTTTTAATCATCGGCGGAAATGGACTTCCATACTATTAAGACCTAATGCATGGATTAAATATAATGTTACACATCTGACTTTCCCCCAACCATTAACTAAACGTTCATGTAAGACAACATTACTTACATACAAGCCATATTTCGCAATAATATACTTTAAAGGGAGATCACGCGCTCTCGGAAAGGCACGCGCTTTGCGAATATCAGTTTTGTTTTCGTCAGCATGGGTTTAAAAATCACATTTTACTGGTCTGGACATGTCATGGAGAATTCGATATGAATATTCACAATGCTTTGCTTTGCCACAGTCTACTCGTAGTGAGCAGCAGCAGTCATTCAGAAGTGAGCAGAGAAAACGGTTTTCCTCTCAGAAAATGTATAAATAAAGTTAATTTTAGATTTGTAATTACTTTTTGGAGCACTGGGATCGCTAGAGGGGGGTTTAATTAACTCAATTTTGTGAAAACCTCTAATTCAACCAAAACAGAAATGTTTCACCTTTTTTTTTTGTCTGCAGCTCAAAATTAGACCATGCGCAGCACGGGTTTATATATAGGCCTACACACACACACACACACACACACACACATATATATTTATATGTGTATATGTGTGAGAGCACCCTCCCTAATTTAAGAAGCACTCTCAGTGATTTGATTCTGGAGTCGGGCCTGATCACAGACATTATAAATATACCCATAGAAAGCTTTCAATGACTACTTAATGAAATAAATAAAATCAAACTTTTTCATTATAATCATAATTCGTGATGCACTTCTCTCTATAGGCGCGTCTAATGAGGAGACGGCGAGTCAGGATCATCATCTTCGCGACACTGACACAGAAAACACTAGTGTATTAGTAAATAATTAAAATATCTCCTTACTATTTCCCCCGGACATGTTCATGGTAATCACTTTTGCTAGCGTTGCGGCTACTCTGTCGAGCCGCTCTTCACAGTCGCGGCACGAACTCCTGTTGTTTCCACCAGAGCAGCAATATTTTTTCATCGCTAATTGATGGATGTCTAAAATATAAAAATAAGGAGAAGCGTAAAACAGTGTGTTGAATAATACAATGACTCACTCATTAAGGGACTTACCGCCACCTACTGGTGGTTTAGTTTGTTTAAAAGTATGCACCCCAACATTATTTATTTGTATGTCCCATAAAAATTTAAAACATTAATCTAATTACATTATTTATTGCAGTTTTTATTTTGCAGTGTAAATGATTTAATCCGACTGGTAACACCCCTATAGTGTATCTTTTTATTATTGATTAATTGTAATATTTTGGCATGAAAGATGATGCATACATTTAAAAATGTCTTTGTAAAGATAAATACAATTATGCTGATAGAACACTGCGAGGTGTGAGAACCAGAAGGGCGTAAGTGACATTTTTGGTGAAATGGAGATATATATCAAATTAAAGCTCTTAAGCTCTTTCTATTGGCAAAAGTACTGTCATCCATTAGTGTACAATGTTTTATTATAAACAATTGAAATCAGTACACAAAGTCAGATCAAACTATGGTAAAAAACTCTCCTGTAAAGTTGGTGAGATGTCACATACGCCTTTCTGGTTCTCACCCCTCGACTGATGAAATTTAACTTCAGAATAAATGGTTTACACCACCCAAACTTTTGATGATTCAGTACGTTCGTGGGGATTTTTTTGTAAATGGAATATTTTCTACTTATATGAAGTTCACAGTATATCACAGTGGTGGGCAAAGTACACAGATCAAGTACTTGAGTAAAAGTACAGATACTTATAATAAAATATTACTCCAGTAAAAGTAAAAGTACTGCTTTTTCAATTTTACTCAAGTGAAAGTACAAAAGTACTCAATTTTTTATGTACTTAAGTAAAAAAGTACTGATAGATTTATTTTGCAATTTTATATAGACTACTTTATTAATTTTATATTAGCACATATTTTTATAATCATACTGCCCAAAATACCTGGGTTTTTCCCAAAATAACCACTATAGAGTCAAGATATATATTTTGTTGATATGGACTACGTTGATGAGAGTGATGTAGTAATGTTCACTGTGAAGCTTACACTGCCATGTACCTGAGAGAAAACAGATTTCACCATCTAATGTTCACCAGTAAGAAAAAAGTGGTTTTAGAACTTGTTGTTTTGCAGAACGTCAGTTATATATGACATTAGAATTAGGCCTGAAATTAGGAAGAACATTTTAAGGAAAATCTAATGATATTTTCATAATGATTTTTTCTCAAACCTTGTCTGTGGTGTAAAACACCCCTGGCCCAATGCCCCAGAGGGCATCACTTCCCACTCTGATAATTACTGTAGTTACTATGTTCTGAACATCACATCCTTTCTTTTCCCTCAGATGGAATCTATCTAGGTGGCTGAATAAAAATATTTGGATTTTATATCTAAAAATTTCCTCAACTTAGCACCAGCAAGCTTGTTAGCTAGACAGTTAGCATCAGCTAACGATATTTACTTATTTTCAGTATGGTTATGAATAAACATTCATATCTGTCTACTCGGCTAGTTGATCTAAACAATATAAAAATGTATACTGTTGATAAACAATATAAAAACAGACGTCACATAGGTCTAAATGCATAGCATTTTAATAAAACTGCTAACGTTACAGCAGCGGGGAATATGAACGTGCATGAGTTATTTTATTTAATCGGTGTTATTTTAATGTTTAGTTTTTTGACCTAAAACATAACGTTAGAGACACTGATGTTGATCTGTCTGCATTCAAGCATTTCAGTGGGCTTAAATAGATCACCGTTTACAGCAGATTTAGTTCACAAACAACTGACAGTTTTGACCTAAATATTGTTTTCAGTTACAATAATTAATCCTAAAATTCGACATTAGTAACGTACTTTTCACAGCATCAGTAGCGCGCTCACAAGATCTCCCGGTTCTTTACTTGTGAGTTCAGTTCACTGAAGAAGACTCGCTCTAAACGGATCATTTGAATCAGTGAGTTTTCGACTCGAGAACAGCTGCAATCGGATCCTTCCAGTTTGTGAATGAATCGTTTGTTGCGATTTGCAAACCGATTGAACAGGTTCATTGAAAAGAATCAGTTTGTTCATGAATCATACACCGCTTCTGCGTCTCGGAGCACGTGATGTATTATAAGGAGTAACGATATGTTTTATGAAATGTAGTGAAGTAAAAAGTACGATCTTATGCTTTGGAATGTAGTGAAGTAAAAGTTACTCAAAATAAAACTACTCCAGTAAAGTACAGATACTTGAAAAATGTACTTAAGTACAGTAACGAAGTAGTTTTACTTCGTTACTGACCACCACTGGTATATCATAGTAATATTTTATGACAGTGATGATATTTTGTTTTCTTTTTACATTAGACGCATTAAATATTACTTGTATGTAATATAATGTGTATTTCCATTACAGGTTTAGGTCTTAAATTTCATATAAGGTGGTCTTAAAAAGCCTTAAATTTAACTTGTTCATACTTGCTGAAACCCTGGATGTATATACATGATATGGCCTTAAATATTAAATTATTTTAAATATTCATGTTTAAAAAAAACATTGAGTGCCTTTTAATGAATGACTTTCAATGAATAGTTTAATTTGTGTATTCAATTTGCTTACATTTGATTTGAATTTTAATGATTAAAACGTTGCAAAGGTGAGAGAGAAAGAATAGCTTTAAAACAATATTTCAGGTTAAATTCTGGGCAAATTGACTTATTTCATGTTTGAGAACAAACTGTGTAATTGATTCCATAAAATTCCTTTTACAGTTTCATTGTGGTCGCATGATGATTAATGTGTCTCTAAACTCAGTGCGAGTCTATTTGTCCTGTCATGCTGTATGTAAGACCGTTGTGGATTTGTGCTAGTGTGACTGCTGTTTGGTTATTACACCACCCAGACGCCCTGTAAGATGCCAGACGTGCTTCCAAGACGCCCCCCTTCTGTTTCTCAAAACGACAAGGAATTCCTATGGAGATATTATTTCATCTCCTAAAACATTGTTCTTCCTCTTTTAAAACCACTCGGTCACACAGAAATCACAGACACATGGCATTTTCATTAACATGTAGTTAGTATTCCTGGTTAGTCAGACCTCTTGGTTGTTTGGCACATCAGATGAGATTTGACCCCTCAGCTCTGTCCTCCCTATTCACTGACCCAGAAACACAAAAGTCTTAGTTCACCCAGGCCAAGCACATAGCTGCATATTCTGTTATGCATGCATATATAATGAGGGACATGAAGAAAGACGGGGTGACCCCATGGCCTCATCGAACCGAAACACTCATTGTTAAAGTGGACTCTCTTTGGCTAATGATTCAGAGCTGTATGCACTGAATAGTGAAGAGGCCTACATTTTCTAAATCTGCGATCTTCAGTGCAGTCCCTTGATGCTTTTAACTGAGGGTTTATGAATTTATGGAACAGACCGTATTAGGGGTGGGCGATATGACCAAAGTCTTATATCACGATATGAAAAATTTTATATCACGATAACAATATATATCACGATATAGTGCTTTTTTTATTTTAAAAAGATTTTATTAAAATCGGTTGTTTTAAAACTGCAGTGCTTAAAAACGCATGTCCATGCTACAGATGTAGTCCCTCGTTTAGGAACAAGCTCCTCGTTTTGTCCTGGCTGGTCATTCTGTCTCCCGTTCACGCCCCGTGGTGGGCGGCATATAAAGATCGCTGTCACTCAAATGATGAAAAGGTATTACCGTAAACAATGTATTTTGCGACACCACGAAATAAACGATAGAACATAATATGAAATGATAGACTTTTTATTTCGTCCATCCGATATATATCGTCATATCGCACAGCCCTAGACCGTATATCTGTGCTTTCTGAGATGGGCTGTAAGTGCTTCCGGTATAGATTAGCTCTGGCCTCCAAACTGTTTAGAAGCATCATTCACTGAATCCAAACAGGAAACAGCAGGTTTGTTTTTGAAGTGCTGTTATTAAAGCTTTTCCCAAAAGGCTGAAATCCCCCTCTGGTTTTCTTTGTAGCATAAACTTTCGTGTCATCAAGGGATTTTTATTTTTTTACTCATTGACAGTCATTGGTCTCTGAAACCAGAAGGAATTATGTTGCTCATTGGTGGGTCTGTTGGTCAACATGTCTATTGTGTGGGCATTGATTCAAAAACTCTTACACTTTGCGTCTCAAGGGAATGAACCTTTATCAACACTTCCTTTTGAGTTACAGTTGTCATTCTCCAAAAATGTTGACTTTGACTTGCAAAGTGTTTTTGAATGAAATTCAGTTTTCCCTTAATGTTTTATATATATCATTTATTTAGTGTTTAGTGATATTTAGTACTTATCTTGAGGTGTACAAAACTATTTTATATTATTAAATACAATATTTGGTTATAATAGTATGCCTTTCATAAGGCAGTTCTTAAATATTTAATATTTTTCATCACTGACAAGTCAAGGCACTTACTCATCACAATATTTAGAGACTGACCTAGTTTATAAAACCAAAACTGCTCCTTGGGCTTGTCTGCACTTGTAGGGAAGCAACTATTTATCTTTGCCAGTTTTAATGTTCAGTGGCATCTAGGTCACCATTGTTGTCATTAGTGTTTTATCCTGCTTATTACCTGGCATTGTAAATGTGACAACAAAAAAAAAAAAAATGAATCATACACTTGTTTTTTGGTCCTGGTTTGGGCAGTATCTTGATATGTGGCCAAGCAAAGGTTAAACTACTAAGACTCAAGTCCTGAAGGAAACCGTAAGTCTGCTGGTTCTTTAAATCATTCATTGTGTATAAATTCCTCCAGTATGTTTACAAGTTGTGCCTCTTGTGGCACTTTTACTCTGCTGTTCTGTCCGTCTTGAATGTTAATTGGGCTCTTTTTTCTCCACAAAGTTGTGATTGTTAGCTGCGTAGCTGCGCAAGGGAAGAAAAGCGCCTTGTCAGTCCCCCCCGCCCCCCACTTGGCTGCTGTTACCATGCTACTCATGGAGACAAACAGTGCGACATAGTTACGTAATGCTTAGCAATTGGTTAATTCAGAAAGTAAACAGTTGTGTTGTCTATGAGAGGGAAGGGGTCCTGATGGGGAAACAATGAATGGAACATACCATTAAATAAAGTGAAGCTCTGTGTGACACTCAGGAAGTCACCAGAGGAAGAAATTACAAGATGTTGGCTGAGAAGTTATGTATAGTTCTGAAATAATAACATGCTGCACCTTTTCAATCACATTTTTTCTTGGTCCAAGAACAGGGCTTGAATGGATTTTAAATGGCTACTTTGAGACTATTTTTAGTAGCTCTACAAAACCTGGGAATGTAAGGTTTTGATCCATCTTGCGTAAGCAAAGGCTTGCTATCCAGCCAAAATGTCTGCACGTTGATCTTGGTCGCAAAGCAGCATTTTCCCACACCAAGCCTTACTTGGAAATAAACTTACATAACCTACAAGTTTACACCTAATAATGGTATGCACAACATGACCTGAAGTTATTGTCATCAAGCTATGTATTTTTAGGACGACTTTTGAAATAACCTGATAGTTCAGATGTTTTTGGCAGTGTAATCTATGTTCAAGTGAACCGGTGTGCATTCGTTTTACAAGTTTGGTCACCTCTAGTGACCCCAACAGGGGGCTTCAGTTTGCAGCGGACAATTCAGACCTTGGAATTACTCTCCCATTATGTAAGAACAGGGAAGAATCTTTCTCTGGCTGCCCAAATATTTGGCAATACTAAGAGGAAAGCAGTGGCAGTCTTCCAGAGGAAGCAAGCAATTCCTACTCTGCCCTGTATGGCAAGATCTAGTCCAGTTTTTTCCATCCATTTGAGCCCAACTAATCCAGATATTGCATTATAGAGTAATAGTCTTCTGGGTCTCTTTGAGGAACTCCACACCCAGTCCTGTATACGCAAGGGGTGAGGGTTCATTTCCAAGATTGGGGTTCCTGTTTCTTTAAAGTTTCACTTTGAGTTTATGTCAAATTTAATCAGATGAACTCCTGTATTCCTTCCTCATTCTTTCACTGGCACATTACATCACCAAGACCTTGCATAGTCATCTCTTGTCTGTTTTTCCACCTATTCTTGGGTCAAATAATAAAAATCCAATCAGAATTCCTCTCTTGGGTTTTCATTGCCCTGTCATTTCTTTCATTCGGCTTTAGGTCGGCTAAGCTGTATCTGTCTTGCCAAGTTGTCGTGTGCATTGAAATCTTTAAGACCAAGTCTCAGAGGAACTTTGACCCTGTGTGATTACAGCATCTACTGCTGTGGCCGTAAATCTGTATCTGCTAAAACAAATCATGTCAGAGTCTGTGGTTACGTAACGGTACTAAAGTGCTGCTTGTGGTTTTAGCATTTTGTAATCTTGTTCTGCTTCGCTCCTCTACAGTGCTCGCCCAGGACACACCCTGTGCTTAACAGCTCTGCTTATCCCAGCCTTTTGAACCCAGCCTAAGACCGTAAAGAAGCAGATTTATATGTGAATGCATTGACCAGCCCTCTCTGATAACTTATTTGTTGGAGAAACTAATTGCGGTAGATGCATTCCCAAAGGAGTCCATTGTTTGACTTGCCACTTATGGTAATGGTCTTGAGCTTGTAATTGCTTGTTGACAAAATAATTGATTAACCTTTCAGCAATAGAGAAAGACAGTACAGATAATATCCGTGCAATATTTCTGAGATGAAAGTATGAAGTCTTAACAGTGTTCAGCACAAAAGGCTCAAATGATAAGCTGGAATAAAAAATAACGCCCAGATTTTTAAAATTTACTTTGTCTGTTGATGGTGTTGCTCTAAAGTTCCAAAGCTAAAGATCCTGGGTTACGCAATATATGGGGAGAGCCGACAAGCATAACTTCTGTTTTGGAACTATTCAAATTTCAAACATAAAAAATGATCAGACATCCACAACTTAATCTCAGAGAGACAGTGTGAGAGATGGGAAATATTCACATTTTGTCCCGGATTAGAGTGGATGTAAATTTGCATATCGCCAGCGTAAACATTGTATTAAAGTTTAAGAGAGCTTAACAATTGTCCAAGAGGAAAAATATAAATGCTAAAAAGCAAGGGTCCAAGTAATGAGCCCTGAGGGACACCAGAACTAACAGGACCGACCTCTGATTTGTGGAATCCATAAAAACAATATTACTACGATCAATTAAATAGGATCTGAACCAATCCAGAGCAGTCTCCGTCACCCCAAAGACCGATTCAAGTCGACTAAGTAATACTTTTAATATCAAAACTGTCACTTTCCAAAAAGGATAAAGATAAATGCTCCAGCATCATAACTAAATAACAATCATTCATTGTAACTTTGACCAAGTCTATCTCAGTACTGTGCAGTTTCCGAAACCCAGATGTGTTTGGCTCAAAAAGGTTGTAAACAGTCAAATGATTGTGATTGTGAAAACAGTATGATCAGTTGATTGCCATTTGCGGAAAGAGACCGTGCGTGGTTGCTGCCTAATAGAACATAAACCTTCTAATTTAAAAAAAGACAATAGAATGATCTGAAAGACCAACATCAGCAGTGGAAATGTTTAGTAAAGGCTCCTTTAGTTTCTGAGGCATTAGGCTTTTCCCTTGACCCAATTACATAATTTTAGGCACACAAACAAACCTGAATTAGACGTGCTCAAAACATTCTTGTCCATAACATTAATTTTGCCTTGACTTTGTAGATGTAACCCATCGTGTTGCTGGCTTCCCACATGTACAGTCTCCACAGCAAGGTTTTCTTTGTTCACAAACACATGACAAAAGCCAACACCGTCTCGCCTGTCGCTTTACTTTCACTCCCACATCCAAACACAAAGGCCCTGACCCAGTTACTTGTATTCATGGACAGGTAATGGTTTACTCTGTAAGAAAGCAGACCACCTGAGAGCAACGTTGAAATCTGTGTTCATGTTCCCATTCTTTGTGCATAACCTGACATTCTTGTTTATATTCCTGTGGAGAATCTTTTTTTTTAACACGATGCCCTCTCATTTCTCTTTCAGGGATGCTTCTTTTGGGAATTGCACATTCAACCTGACAGTTCTTGACTGCTTGCAAGGCATTAGGAGGGTAAGATTAACACTGCAGTACTATACAAATGTTTTAACCTCACCATTTGTGTGTGTGTGTGTGTGTGTGTGTGTATATGATTTCACAAAATGTACAATAAAATATTTACAATATTGCCACAAATTTTATGAGTAAATTAGCTTTTATTTTCTAATAACTACTGCAAATTTATCAATCAGCCTACATTAGCAAGACAGATTTGAGTTTAAGTGGTGCAGCACTCAACCTATTCACACAATCCTGGATTATACTCATAGATACTAATCGACTGCTTAATCATCCAGGAACATTTGTGTCTACGTGTTGGAAAAATTGCTTCAGGCAGGTTATGCTGCTAATGGCTTATATAACACAACAGGTGTCTTCAGTTTGAGCTGCGGGGCAATACATCTCTCTTCAGCCCTCTATTCAGTCCTTCTTTGACGTCTGTCTGTGGGAGTGTGTGAGCTGAAGACATGCAGGATGACAGCTTTTTTGTGTCTTTGTTCAAATAGGCAGTCAGTTTTTTGGTGTATCTGACTGCATCTCCATTTTGTTTGGATTCTCAATAGCAAAAGGCTACTTAAATTGAAAAAAAAAAACAGATCCATATTTGTTTTGAAATCCAATTACGGTCTTATTTCTTAAATGGGTAATTTGTCCCAGTTTGACCATTTCATATAGGTTTTTTTCCTCTTTTGGGACACAATGCCTATACACTACAATCAATACACTCTTTTTAAATGTATTCAATTTAGACATAAAACAAATAAAATAACCTGTTACGTGAATAATCAGTCTTTTGAAGTTTAGAAAGGAAGCCTCTCCAGACTCTATGCTACATTTAAAATAAACATTTTAGCCTAATAATGTGCTTCAATTCAGTTCGTTGCTTAAAGTTGTCAAACTAGTTAGCAGGTAAATAGTGTTCACGTGAGTTTGTCAGTCGCGTCTGTTGTGCAAGTATCTCAGCAACATCCAAACACATCTGCAGGTGTCAATGTGTCTTCAGCTTGATTCGCCAGAAAGACTTGTTAAACACGGACAGCGTGCATTCCTAGCATGCTTGTCTCTCAAAAAACTTCCCTCACGCTACTTAAACTCTCTTTTTAATCAGCATACGTCAAAGAAAAACAGCAGCATCCTCTGACACCATACCTGACTCCTTTTACTATTGTTTATTAGTTCACGGCACTCAGGTTTTTAGTAGGAGCTGGCAAGATGGTCAAAAAAAAAAAGATCGACTTTGACTAAGATTTTTGGGCCCTCCTGTGCTTTTCTGTTAAGATGGTAGTTGTTGCTCTGAGTCAGGCGTACATGACCATTTTATCAGTGCCTCCCCTCGGGCTCTAATTAACAGCTTGACTTAACAGCTCCTTAATTGCATGAGTCACACACAGCATATGTGAGTGTGATAAACACTGAATCCTGTTAATGATCAAATCACCACTGCTGCCTCTCTCCAAGCTTCTAAAGAGGAGTTAATGCCCGATTTCCCAACATGAGAGCGGTTCTTTTGTTTTGGGGTTGCCTAATGGTTAAACATATGGGCTGGTAACCAAAATGTTGTAGGTTCAAACTCCACGGCGAAAAATCTCTTAATATGAAAATAAAATGTATCTAATTTTTACCAGAAGACCATTGTGAATTTATCTCAGTTTCTTGTAATTGAGATTTAATATTTTACAATATGACTTTGTAACTCCCAATTTGTTACTATTTTTTTCATTGCAAATTTGTTTCTTGTAATTAAGACTTCGGTTTCGAAGTTTCCACGTTAGTCACGTTGAATTGGCAAAATTGCGATTTATACATATTATTTTTAATTCAAATTCACATTGTGTAAGTTTAAATAACAATAAACAGCTACATTTTTAGAAATTCCAGCTTACAACTGACGATCAAGCAATATCGCAATCTTTGGAAAATTCACAGATTTTACAAGCTGTAATTATGAGTAAACTGTTGCAAATTGTCAGAAACAGTCATATGTCACATTGTGAAGTAGTTGCAATATCGAGAAACTGTTACTTTTCCTCATAAGTGCGAACTTGTTTCTTGTAATGATGACTCGTGATTGTGTGTTTCTAGTAATTGTAAACTTCTTGCAATTATGACTATATCAACATTTTTGGATAGTCACATTGTGAGAAGAATATGGGTATTGTGAGTCTCGCTATTGCGATAAACATTTACAACTTTTTATCATAATTGCGACTTAATACCTCATAACGTGATTTTATTTTAAACTGTATGTGTAATATGTAATTACTCTAAATCACCGTGATAGCCATTTTTGTAAGCTAACCACGTTTTATCCGCTAGCTTTTTACCTGAAGTGACTTCTAATATGCTACTACTGTGACAATCCTCCCAGGAGCATCCCGGGTTAAGTGTTTTGATCAAGGACATAGTGAAGATCGCTAGATTACCAGCCCAGATCTTTAACCTCTAGGCTCCACCATTACCACTGCAAGGGTAAAACGAGGAGACTGGAGATTTAGGCCATGTTGGCGGTAATTAAGCGCAGCTCATCCACACCATCCGTTGACACTGCAGAAGAGGATTTCTGCTGTAAGCTCTTCGTCCAGTCAGCAGTGGAGGGGAGGAGGGCGGCTGCCTCATTCGATTAAACCTGCCCAGGAACAGTTGCATAACCATAGCCAGAGAGCGAGACGACTCACTGTATCAGATGCACACACATCTGTCGCTTTATCCAGATGGAGTAAACTGACGCGGCCTCCTGTTGTACGTCTGCTCATGTGGACTTCAATGTGACTTGTTTATAAAGTTGTAAAGATTTATACCCGAATGCTCTCAGCTGATTGGTCCATTAGAGAGATGTAATTGCCAGCTTGTGATAATCACTCACCCGCTGTGCCCCTCTATCAGCCTTGATTAGGTTTTGACTGACGGAGGAAACCCTGCAGCTCAGGACAGCATGTTTTACAGTTGGTTGGTTGGTTGCAGTGACAGTCTCTGTCGTCGGTTTCCATCCTGCTTCTGATATTTGCACAAAATAAACATAAACTACAATAGTCTCGCCTTACGATGGCTGTCAACTTAACGTCTAGACTAGACTATCCTACTCTTCGTATGTGGTAACTCATGGTCATTCTGAGAGATCCGTCATATATATGGATGCATATATATTAGGGGTGTCCTCGACTAAGGATTTTCATAGTAGACACGGAATTTTCGAATCTTGCCAATATTCGACTGATGGTCGAATCATATGTTTGGGGGCGTGGTCAAAATACATTACCAAGAGTCAAGTCAGACATTCGACAGGAATTGTTACTGAATTGTTAATGACCAATAAAATAAAGCTTATGAGAGCTCCTTTTTTTAAATGAATGGAATTTAACTAATTTCTCTCATACAGAATATCGCTTCGTTATTTGTTACGACTTTGCAGGCTGTCTGTACAAAATGCCCCGAGTGCACAAGTGAACGTGTCTGCGTGGCTCTCAATGAACTCCTTTTGTGGATGCGTTTTTCATGCAACAATGTGCAGAAACACGGCAGCTAAACTCTAAATTAACAGCGTTTTATTATAATAGTATTCTCATAATGTTATGTATATGACAGTCCAAATCATAGTCATTAATATTATTGTTGTTGTTGTTTGTCCTGCTCGTGATGCGTGCTGAAGAGATAATCACCGTACTACAATGAAGTGCTTTTACTGCAGCGCAACTCAACCAAATGCATCTCATATGATATAAATAATAGTAGGCCTATATACACTATATATAAAGCGGCCAAAATGTTTTAAAATAACTTGTACCCTACCTGATTGAAAAAAAATAGTCTTTCACTCTGCCTGTGTCAGTTTGAGTCAAAGATGGACTGTGATTTAATCATGATTAATCACAAATTAAAAATGTGTGATTCATTTTACAAGGATTTACCTGTAATTGTGTTGAAATAAGAAATGCGTGACAAACTAGTTAAGGAAACAGAACCTTCCACACCTCTGCTTGATATGAGACATAATTATAAGACACCTTATTATTATTTTATAATTATTTTGTTTTTATTCAGCCGTTATAAAATAAATACAACAAAACATTTTCTTGCGACCTTACGTGCAAGTATAATGACCAAAATGCATTATGAAGAAGAATTGGACCTGTTCTGCAGCTACATTAGAGCTAGCATTAGCATAATGCTTCATAAAACAATTTATGAGATTAATAGTACACTTTTACTCAGAACTCACTTCAAACCACCATTGAGTGTTTGTAAATACTTCCTTTTGCGATCTGGTGTGGAATTTAGTAGTTTGTTGTTAAAATATGCTATTTATAGCCTTTTATATCGCTGCACAAATTAGCATTTCAGATGTACACATTCATCTCAAGAAAATCACATACATACCATATTCTATCGTAATCGTGTGTTTATTATCTTATATAATCTATAGTGTCTGTTGTCATGTTTATTTCTGCTGTAAAGCCTTAACATGTAAGTTATGCTCTGACTGAAACTCACGTTGTTTGTGTTACAAATGCCTCTCCGTTGCCAGGTATACATTCCAAGTATAATACACATTAGTAAAAGGATCTATTTTCAGCTGTATTTGTTTATATACACTTTGGATGGCTGCGGTACATTATAAAAGTAGCCCAAGTAGCTTTTTCATGCACTTTTTTCAAGATAGCACGCTTGTTGTGTGCTACCCTGATAACACTGGTTCGCTGTACCCTCATCACACACGACAGATAACCTTCCACGCTGCGATGACGGCAAGAAGTTAGGGTCAAACCTTATAATGCGATTTTATTTGCGTAAAACTTTTTACGTTGACACCCCATATATATATATATATATATATATATATATATATATATATATATTATACAAATTTCAGTGAAGAGAGAATTTTTAGAAAAACTATGTATTTTAATGTTCATTCATATATATATATATATATATATATTTAGTTATTATATTTTAAAATACTTTGAAAAATATTAAATGATATACATTTTTAAATGTCTCTTGTTAAAAATTATTTTTCATATTTCAATTTGTTATATATTTATAGTCTTTTGATGGTTTTGTTTTATTTACAAAAAATATTTTTTTTTTGTAAAATAAATTGGACAAGTGGTCCATCTATAATGTTCAGCAGTACACGTTGAAGTTTGTTTTTGAACTTGGATCCCTACAATGGCGAAAAGCTATAACTACACTGAAACTAAAGAAAACTTTAATGTTTGTCTCTCTGTTTTCTCTGAATCTGAACACAGATGAGCTACACATAATAATTAATTATGTTTAGTCAAGTGTCCAATGTCAGTCAATGTTTACTGTGTTTTTACTGCCTTTTGCATAGCAGAATAAAGTATCAGTACATTATAAAGTCCAATGCTACTGCCATATCAGTTTAGGTGAATAAGAGTCAGCAAAACAAAAACATCACTTTGTACACTTTCAACCATTTTTGTCAGAGCCAGACATGTCTGTGAAAAGCAGAAACCCGACACTCCATTAGACGTGGCCCTCATCGCTCTCTGCCACGGCTTATCGACTCATGTGCCTTTTCCTTAATCGTCTTCCCCGCAGCTCTTCACTGAGCACCAGACAGGCCGCTTCAGCCCCATTATCCATCTGGCTGTTTGAACCAATTAGTCAGTGTAAAGGATTTTGTATGAAATTCAGGTGAAATCCACCATATGAATGAAAATGTTTACAGTTAGCATATGACTAATATTTCTAAACGTTGTTTTTCAGGCCCTCCAGCATGGATTCTTGAACTTCGAGACGTTCGACATGAATGAGTACGAACATTACGAGGTAATGATGCCCCCTTGTAATGAAATGTGACATGCTGGCGCTCATTAGGCAAACCAGCATGCAATGTTTTTACCCAGAATTACATTCATTGCTCCTCAAGCCGGTTACATAATCGTGTTTATTCCACCGGGAACCAAAGACATTTTGACCTAATGATAGCTCGTTCAATTTGATTTAAATTGCACACATCGTGTACAGCTCGCTGAAGTCAACGTGATTATACATCGCCCACCTGTGTTATAATCTTGACTGTTTAGACAACCTTTAGAACAATTTACGGCAAATGAGCATTCAATTGATTTGTTCTTTTAGTGTTATGTAAATGTTTCATCTTGTGGTAATCCGTCACCCGCTGTGCCCTCCGCTTTGAAGGGGATACCACAGCACATTATTACTCGCCAATTATAAAACATTTTCCATTGGCTGTAATACAAACCTCCTTGGCTCAATTGTGTTGGTTTTTTTCTTGTTCCCTTAATCTTTAGTCATTTTCTATCTCTTTTTAATTGTTTTTTTTCGTCCTTCCAGCGGGTCGAGAACGGAGATCTGAACTGGATCGTCCCGGGCAAACTTCTCGCTTTCAGCGGGCCACATCCGAAAAGTAAAATAGAGAATGGTAAGTCTGCTTGCCATCTCCTAGCCGAATGTTGAATTCATTTATGCATTTTTCTCAGACATGGTGTTTAATGTAATACACCTATGTGACAGTAGAGGGCACCCTTGTTTTAATAAACACAAACGTCTCACACAAATGATTCACACATATAGAAGTAGAGAGTGCAACATATTAGATATCATGGTAAAAGTAGTTTTTAAGCACAAATGGTTCAGTTAGGGCTCACAGGAATTTAAGTCCTGGGAAATGTATTGTATACTTAATATATTTTTGTTTCATTTATTATGTCTAAATATGAAATATATTTTATATTAATAAAAAAAAGTTAATTCAAAACATGTAAAAAGTTAAATATAGATGTTTAAGAAATATATTTATTTAATTATTATTTTCCATAATTTGTATCTAAATGTAGGAATTATGTATTTAATTGAAATGTATTGATATTTTTAAATATGCAATTTTAAAGAAATATAGAAGCATTGCTTCCCATATTATGTCTAAATATGCAAAATATTATATATTCAATTATTTATTTATGTGTGTGTGTGTGTGTGTGTGTGTGTGTGTGTGTGTATATGTGTATGCAAATAATATAAATATGTGTGTAAATATAAAAAAATATGTATATATAATGTAAATATATATATACACACACACACACACACAGTGGGGCAAAAAAGTATTTAGTCAGCCACCAATTGTGCAAGTTCTCCCACTTAAAAAGATGAGAGAGGCCTGTAATTTTCATTAGGGGTCGACCGATTATCGGCCTGGCCGATTATCGGCGCCGATATTAAGCATTTTACCGATTATCGATATCGGCCATTTTAAAAACAGATTTGCCGATAATTTTTTTTTATTTTTTTTTATGCAAACAAACATACTATTTACAGGTGACGTTATTTATTGGTGAATAAATAATACAGGTGAAACTATTTAATGTTTAAATGCACTATTTGGCTCGATGCAGCCTGTCTGAGCTCAACACTCTGTGAGAGTGAGGCGATCTCTCAATCTCTGAGAGCAATCTCCGCCCACCGCTCATCTGATATGTAGAGAGTCACGAGTCCGACCAATCAGCGGAAAACTGAGAGCAGTCTCACACCGAGAGCACATGCTAACTGGAGCTGCCTCAGTGATCACGCATCAGTTGTCTCTCAAAAGTAAGGCAGCAGCAGACGTTGCTGAAGTTGCAGAACACCTCAATATAACCCATGATGTCCGCGATGCGGAAAATGCGGGCGGAATCGCGGAATGCAGTCATATAATGGACTTTACCGTATAACGCAGAATGTCACGGAATGTGTCGAAGTTTGGATGAATTAATCAAAAGTAGGTCAGGACACTTAAATCGACTCGCGCTATGGACTAGTATCTATTAATATTAAGCCGCAAAGACACTTTAAATATGAATCCTGCATCTCTGTTAATGAATGACACAGACGTGCGGTTTCATTTACTGCACACACACATACTGAAGCGCGTGCTGCTCGCGGTGACTTCAGCGTCTGCCTATGGAAAGCCAAATGGGTCAGAATTCGCCTGGTTTTCACCGCCGTGTGATTATTAAAACGCCGTTTTCATAACGCCGCAAGGCGTTAAATAAGCGCCGTTAGGCGATAAGTTAACGGCAGACGCCACCACGCGTTAAAATAACGGCAGGCGCCGACCGACGTTAAGTTAACGCCACACGCCACTTAAGATGCAGATTTATTCGCTTATCTACATTGACACACCTCTCATGGCTACGAGGAATCTACGGCAAGTCTGAGCATCCAGTTTGCTACAGCGCGAAGATGGCAAGGAGAGCTTTTGTTTTGCAGTGTAAACACACGTATAACTTCGTTTAATTGATTTACATTGCATGCATTTTCAGTATTGCATTCATTTAAAGTTCTAAAATTGTTTAAAGACATATGTCCCAATTCAAAAATCAGCTGTGTGCTATAACAGGGATATTTTTCTGAACATTGTACTATTAGTTTGTTATTATAATGTCATGGTTTAAATTGTGTAATTAACTTGATTTATAGGGCTAATTGCTATATTTTCTTTAAAGTATTTACATATAGATAAATAGACAGACAGATATATGAGGACCCAATAAAAAAAAAAACCCAGAAAAAAAAATTATGGCTCACAGACTGGCATAAAGTTGGTTTGACGTTGGACGTTCGATATTCGCAAATTTAGGGACCGTCTCCAAAGTTACTGAAAACAAATTATTTACATTTTATTTTAATAAATATAAAAAATGTAAAAGGTGCGCATTATAGTTGATACCTAGATGTACATTTTACAGTTGTTTTTATGAATGTAAGTCATTCTGCTCATTTGGTATTGAAGTTAGAAATATGTATACCAATATCGCATGTAACATTAGAGACGGTCCCTAAATATGCGAATATCGAACGTCCAACGTCAAGCCAACTTTATGCCAGTCTGTGAGCCATAATTCTCTGAACATTTCACTATTAGTTTATTAGTTTAAAGACCGTATAAAGTGCTAATTTTAAAAACAGAGCCTGGTGCTATAAAAGGGATATTTTTTAGCACTTTACTATTAGTTTATTATCATATGTCATGGGTTAATAAATATATTTTTTCAATTACATTTTGTACTGTGCAAAGGTATTTGTTAAGATACAACTTTTTATTTATTTTTATTTTATTGAACAAAATTCATGTGCATTTACACTTCACAGTATACAGTGTTTAAAACAATTTTGCCATCTTGGCTGTAGGAAACTGGATGCTCAGACTTGCCGTAGATTCCTCGTAGCCATGAGAGGTGTGTCAATGTAGATAAGCGAATAAATCTGCATCTTAAGTGGCGTGTGGCGGTCGGCGCCTGGCGTTATTTTAACGCGTGGTGGCGTCTGCCGTTAACTTATCGCCTAACGGCGCTTATTTAACGCCTTGCGGCGTTATGAAAACGGCGTTTTAATAATCACACGGCGGTGAAAACCAGGCGAATTCTGACCCATTTGGCTTTCCATACAGAACTGCTCGCAGAGTCACTTCATGAGCATTTGACGGTTTCATTCGAGTAAAACGATCGTCATATCATATATACATAGGCTGCAGAAACTTAAAAGGTCCTCATGGCAACCTGTCAAAATATAAGTTCGGTTTAGCCGAATATATTACTGTATACGTAATACAACTACAACAATTATTACAACTTTTGTTGAGAATAATCACACAATACGCTAAATACGTTTACTTTAAGTTTTACAAAATGTTTACAGAATGCTTCTGGGTGATCTCTGTACTTATGTTATTATTAATATTATTAATATTACTGTTTATTTAATGTTGTTGTTATTAACAGTTTTCAGAATTAAAAAAATGTTTAAAAGCATTTAAAGAACTTTTTGTCAGAGCTCTTGTTATTATTAATTTTGGCATTCATTTTCATTTTTACACCAGACATGTATATCGGTTCAAAATATCGGTTATCGGTCTACTTGATCTGTAATAATCGGTATCGGTATCGGCCCTGAAAAACACATATCGGTCGACCCCTAATTTTCATCATAGGTATACCTCAACTATGAGAGACAAAATAAGAAAAAAAATCCAGAAAATCACATTGTAGGATTTAAAGAATAAATTAAAGAATTTATTTGCAAATTATGGTGGAAAATAAGTATTTGGTCACCTACAAACAAGCAAGATTGCTGGCTCTCACAGACCTGTAACTTCTTCTTTAAGAGGCTCCTCTGCCCTCCACTCGTTACCTGTATTAATGGCATTTGTTTGAACTCGTTATCAGTATAAAAAACACCTGTCCACAACCTCAAACAGTCACACTCCAAACTCCACTATGGCCAAGACCAAAGAGCTGTCAAAGGACACCAGAAACAAAATTGTAGACCTGCACCAGACTGGGAAGACTGAATCTGCAATAGGTAAGCAGCTTGGTGTGAAGAAATCAACTGTGGGAGCAATTATTAGAAAATGGAAGACATACAAGACCACTGATAATCTCCCTCGATCTGGGGCTCCACGCAAGATCTCACCCGTGGGGTCAAAATGATCACAAGAACTGTGAGCAAAATCCCAGAACCACGTGGGGACCTAGTGAATGACCTGCAGAGAGCTGGGACCAAAGTAACAAAGGCTACCATCAGTAACACACTGCGCAGGACTCAAATCCTGCAGTGCCAGACGTGTCCCCTGCTTAAGCCAGTACATGTCCAGGCCCGTCTGAAGTTTGCTAGAGAGCATTTGGATGATCCAGAAGAGGATTGGGAGAATTTCATGAAACCAAAATATAACTTTTTGTAAAAACTCAACTTGTCGTGTTTGGAGGAGAAAGAATGCTGAGTTGCATCCAAAGAACACCATACCTACTGTGAAGCATGGGGTGGAAACATCATGCTTTGGGGCTGTTTTTCTGCAAAGGGACCAGGACGACTGATCTGTGTAAAGGAAAGAATGAATGGGGCCATGTATCGTGAGATTTTGAGTGAAAACCTCCTTCCATCAGCAAGGGCATTGAAGATGAAGCGTGGCTGGGTCTTTCAGCATGACAATGATCCCAAACACACCGCCTGGCAACCGAAGGAGTGGCTTCGTAAGAAGCATTTCAAGGTCCTCCTGGGTGGCCTAGCCAGTCTCTGATCTCAACCCCATAGAAAATCTTTGGAGGGAGTTGAAAGTCCGTGTTGCTTAGCGACAGCCCCCAAAACATCACTGCTCTAGAGGAGATCTGCATGGAGGAATGGGCCAAAATACCAGCAACAGTGTGTGAAAACCTTGTGAAGACTTACAGAAAGCGTTTGACCTCTGTCATTGCCAACAAAGGGTATACAACAAAGTATTGAGATGAAATTTTGTTATTTCCACCATAATTTGCAAATAAATTCTTTAAAAATCCTACAATGTGATTTTCTGGATTTCTTTTTCTTATTTTGTCTCTCATAGTTGAGGTATACCTATGATGAAAATTACAGGCCTCTCTCATCTTTTTAAGTGGGAGAACTTGCACAATTGGTGGCTGACTAAATACTTTTTTGCCCCACTGTGTGTGTATATGTGTATGTCAAATATATATTATTTCCCTCTTTCCCTAACTTTCTTTAGATTAAATAGCTTATAAGCACGGTGCACATTTTATTTTCACTTTGAAGAAATTCAATTCAAGCAACAACAAAATACAACGTAGAACATATAACATGAGCAGACCTAGACTTTTTAATTGTAGTGTTCTCTAACTGAACAAAATTATTTGTATTACTATAAAAAAAAATCTAAACGATGGTGAGGGACGGTGCCGCGGTGGGAAAGTGACGTAACGGTGTTGCGACTTAACCTTGGTATCACCGCCAAAACAGTCTATCGCGGCAAGCCTAAAATGTATATGGAAATACTTTAGCATTGGGACCAGTTCTCACTATTAACTAGTTGCCTATTAGCATGCCTATTAGGGATGTAAATCGGATGGTTCGTCACATTTCTATACGATATCGATTCTCATACCCAGCTATAAGAAATTTGCCGATACCTCAAAAAAAATCATTCGATTCGATACAGGAGTGATCGATATTATGTTATATACCATTTTAAACAACCATCTACATTTTTATTAACTCACAAACGCAACCAAAAATGCTACTAAATAAATACAATTGAAGAAAGACACAAGTTCAATAAACAGTGCTTTTTCAGGTTTTTCAGCTCAGTCTAAAATACATTTTCAGGTACGCTACAGAAATGTAATAATCAAATGTAAAATAACAGCATAGTCTTTGCTGTATAAATAGCCTATACATTAATAGTTTTTGATGTTACAAAGGTTATTTAGTCAGGAGCAGTGAGCACTTGTATTTTTCTTTGACCGCATTAGATTTATTATTAGTTTGCTTTCACTTTAAGAAAGCACATTTAATATAGCCTACTGATGCACATGCCTTTTCTTTCGCCACTCTTTACGTTAAGACATGCTATGCTTAACTGACTGTTTACAAGGATATTAGCCAATATATGCATTTCAATGTAGTTTTGTCTGTATTTGATCATCCATGCACAAAAAAAGCGGAGGAGAGCTCAATTCAGTACTCGCGCAGTGTTGATGCATCTGTCTGTGTGCGTGCGCTTCAGATGTGTGTGCGGGAAACTTCTCACACAGCGCTCGACTGTTACTCCAACAATTCAGAGCGTCTTTTATGCTCACCTTGTGCCTAGTCCTTATATCCAGTCCTGACACGTGAGATTGAACAAGAATGCACGCATTGGCGGTAATGCATAGACGGACATTATATGAAAATGTGGACAGTGCCAAAATAAAGGTGCCGTTTTATACAACAGATATCGATATTTTACGCGTGGCATCGATGCATCGTATCGTCATACATCATATTGATATATCGATCCATATCGATTAATTGTTACACCCCTAATGCCTATTAACATATTGGCTGTTTATTAGTACTTATAAAGCACATTCTGCATAACCACTTTCTACATTCCTAATCCTACCCAATTCCTAAACTTAACTATATAAATAACTATTAATTAGCAGCAATTTAGGAGTTTGAGGCAAAAGTTTTAGTTAATGACTTGTTACAGTGAGAATTGGCCCTTAAAATAGTGTGACAATACATATATAGATACAAATTCTACTTTTATTCTTATTTTGTTATTCCTGCTCTCGTGTGTGGCAGGTTACCCTCTACATGCCCCCGAGGCTTATTTCCCATATTTCCGCAAGCACAACGTCACCACCATAGTACGCCTCAACAAGAAGATCTACGACGCCAAACGCTTCACAGACGCCGGTTTCGACCATTACGACCTGTTCTTTGTGGACGGCAGCACGCCCAGCGACGTCATCACCCGCCGCTTCCTGCACATCTGCGAAAGCACGGATGGAGCCGTGGCCGTGCACTGCAAGGGTGAGATGCCACTTAAATCAAAGACATGGAAATACAGCCACGCAAATGGCATCGACCTACTTATTTTGCACAAAAAGAGGATAATTTTCAAAATGGCTTTGTTTTTATGTAGCATTAAACTTTAAAATGCCCTGTTATTGAGATCAGACTAAAAGCGAACCAAAACGTTCATCGGTGTTATGGTAATGTGGCCTTAAATGGATAGTTCACCCAAAAATGAGATATGTCATTAATTACTCACCGTGTCGTTCCAAACCCACAAGACATCTTCAGAACACAAATTAAGATAATTTTGATGAAATCCGAAAGCTTTCTGACCCTCCATAGACAGCAATGCAACTAACGCGTTCAACACCCAGAAAGCTGGTAAGAACATCAGTAAAATAGTCCATGTGACATCAGTGGTTCAACTGTAATGTTATGAAGCTATGAGAATATTTATTGTGCACAAAGAAAAAAATTAACGACTTTATTCAATGATTTCTTCTCTTCCGTTTCAGTCATGAATGTACCATGTGCATCAAAGGCAGAAGAGAATAAATTGTTGAATACAGTTATTTTTGTTTTCTTTGCATACAAAAGTATTCTCGTAGTTTCATAAAATTACGGTTGAACCACCAATGTCACATGGGGTATTTTAACGTAGTCCTTGCTACATTTCTGGGTAACGAAGGTTTTACAGGTTTGGTACGACATGAGGATGAGTAGAATTTGAGTGATTTTCATTTTTGGATTAATTTAACTATTTAAGATAGCTTAGAATTGCACAAACGAGCCCCCACAAATTCGTTTTTAATAGCAGTTAGTTTTTAATAGATAATTTTACATAATACATGCATTTTAAAACCAATGACCTTTTTTCAACCAATCACAGCGGGTTTAGGCCGGACGGGGACTCTGATTGGCTGCTATCTGATGAAGCACTACCGCTTCACGGCTGCCGAAGCCATCGCTTGGATCCGCATCTGCAGACCCGGCTCTATTATTGGACCCCAGCAACATTACCTAGAAGAGTAAGTCCCGCAATGCACCACTTTTGGGTTCCCACAATTACCCACAATGCACCACTTTTGGGTTCTTAACACCCTCCTGAGTTTTTTTTCCTCCTTTTTATCATTCATTACATTTCCATAATGTCGACAATTGCTCTAACTTTGGCTCAGAGTCGTGTATTGTCAAAAGCGTTAGAGGGTTTTTTGAGAGTGCACTCCTTCGCTAATAAGATCAGAAATTTCAGCAGATTTGGCTGAATCATCCAACTCTGGCTTGGGAAAAGGAGGGTACATTGAGTCTGATTCAGCATTTGTGTGTCATTTAAGGCCTTGCGTGCACCATATAACCAGACCATGGTTCACTTCTGTCATGTTTGAGTTAAAACAGAGCACTGGTCATGTGAAGGTCAGTTGAAGCTAATCTCTCAAGTGTTTTGTTGGGCTGACACGATGCTGCGAACCGCAGCATGAGAGAATGCCCACCGCGGGACAAATGAGTGTTATCTTCAGGCATATTTTCCTCAGGCCATTGTGAGAAGTGTGAGATTCCGTTCCTGCGTGCTGGATACAAAGTATCCGTTATCTGGCATTGGCATTGAATGAATGATCCAGACTTCTTCCCATACGGCTGAATTATTTGTGCAAAACAAGATTCACACAGGACATTGATTGGGAACTGTACTCTATGTGCCTGTACAGGAAGCAGGCGAGTCTTTGGGCGCATGGAGATATTCACCGCTCCAAGCAGCGGCAGTATGAGGACAGATCTGTGCCTCACCTCATCTCCAGTATGGACAACCTCTCCATCAACACCTCCATCTTTAAATCACACAGCTTGGACCGTATGGAGGAGGTGAGGCCTACTGGGCCAATTTGTATTTTAAATTTAAAATAAGGAATGCACAATATATCAGTACCATATATATTAGGTATTTCTAATACATCACAGTGTTTGATGATGGATATTTAATTGCGTATGCTCATTTTTACATTTAGATTTAAATGTACAGAAAACTGCATAGTTAACATGTAGTTTTTTGTTTAAATTTTTAATTTGTGCTTAATTTGGTCTCAATAAATAAAATTATATACAATTTATTTTATATATAGTAATTCAAATTAATATAAAAAAATCCTAATAACTCATTAGTCTAATTTGCATAAGATGCTCCTTTAATAATTTGTGAAAATAAACCAAATAATACAGAATTTTAATGTTGCCAATTTAGCGGGTATTAACCATGAAACCATGAAATATTAACATCATGAAACATTATCACCTGAAAAACTATGTTGGCTAGAATTTAAATATTGGTATTTTAGTACTGAATAGTTTAATGTTTTTGAAACCTGACACAGATAAAGAGTGTAATATTGGAGAGGGACGTAACTACTGAAATAAAAATCGCCTTAGCGATATCGCCTTAATTTTATATTGATATTTTAAATCGATATTTTATTATTTTTGATTCCTGACAGACAAAAGGAGTATGATGTTGGAGTTGGTCGTAACCACTATATCCATAGAGTAAAAAATATAATGTAAAGATAATAATCACAAAAATATTTTGGAATATCGGTCAGAATTAATAACTGTAATTTAATGCTACTCAACAGTTTTAACATTTTCAAAATCTGAGACAAAAATAGAGTATGACGTTGAAGAGGTATATACATATAAAATATTTAATGACTTCAATATTGGGTGTAATTTTAATTTTGTATTATACTACTTAATTTATTACTTGACTAGTTTATTCATTTTGAAACCTGACTGAGAAGAGTATATCCTTCTGTATACAATGTGCATACAATTTTTTAACATTTTTATATAAATAACCAATGATGTTCTCTAACTCTCAACAGAACGATTACGCAGAGACCGATCTCGGTATGACGCAAGGAGACAAACTGCGTGCCTTAAAGGTTCGACGGCAACCGAGGTCTGCGACCACCGGAGCCATAAGGTAAGATGCCATTCCCTTGATCATCTGAAGGAAAAAACAAATCGTTAATCGGTTTAACTATAACGACACCTGCAGTAGTGCCCCCTGTGGCCACACTGAGAATGCAACTCATACTTGTTGCATTATAAATTGCATTCAGAGGCATTTTGTGATGCAGTATTCTATACTAGGTTTGAATCTCAACCTGGACGTAAAAAGCAAAGCAAAGCTGGTCCAAGACCAATATCGTATCTTCTATTCATGTCACCATTTGCGCAATGTAATGAGTCACATTACATAAATTACCCTTGTTCCTTCCATTCATGAATGAAGCCTTTTATCACGACTCTTTCAACTTCCATTAGCTTTTAGCTCAGTGAAGAGCTAAATGACAGCAGGCGACGGTCAGTGTTTCCAGTCCACACTTAAATGCAAGACACTGAGCTGAAATCAATACAAAACACAGAGCTGATGTACCTGGCGCAGAGCTGTTTGGCATGTAACATGGCGTCTTGGAGAGATGCTTTGCCTGTACCTCAGGATGGGTGAACTCTCGAGAAACATTCTACTTTCTGCTTTTATATCCCTGGTCTTAAGAGTCCTGAATTTGAAATGGATCACATGTATACAGCTCATTGCATACTATGCAGTGTATAATCTATACTGTGTAATATTTTTGTGGAAGTAGTATGCAGAACATTCTAAACAAATTTATAACACTTTGTGAGTAGTCCAGTTAATCACCCCAATTGTGTGCCAAAATGTTTTGAAAATAATTAAAATCATCTTTATTTTTATTGAATTAGGTTAATTTCCAAACACCAATGACTTGTACATTCATTGTATGGACAAAAGTACTGGGACACCCCTTCTTTGGAAGAGAAAAGGGCACTTCCAAACTGTGGCAACAAAGATGGAAACATAATTAATGTACTTAAAAATTGTATTTCCACCTATTGCAACAGTTTTGAAGTCTATGAAATGACTGTACCCATATGTACATTGGTGTCATTGGTGTTTGGTGATGAGTTTTAATCTCAAGGTCTGCATTTAAAGTCACACCAGAAATGTTCAGCTGGTATTAGGACATTTACATTTAGTTTAGCAGACGCTTTTATCCAACGACTTACAATTGGGAGTACATAAGCGATTAATCTTGAAGAGAGATACAGAGAAGTTCCAATAACACTAAGCTCAGGCATTGTTCAAATAAATACAAACTAAGAAGGGAAGGAGGAAAGAGAAATTTCTCTTTGATCCTTGTCTTATACACAGAGACACTGTCATGTTAGAATAGAAAAGGGTTCTGTCCAAACTGTTGCTATACAATTAGAAGCACACAATTCCCTAGAATATCATTATATGCTTAAACATTAAGATTTTTTCTCATGGAAATGACTAAAGTAGTCTAACTTTTCATTAGAAGGGGGTGACCCAATACTTTTGGCAATAGTGTAAATACCTATTTATCGGATCAGTATTCGGTATCGGCCGATATCCTGAGCCTAGGAATCGGTATCGGGAAGGGAAAAAGGGTATCGGAACATCTCTACTAAAAATTCACGTAGTTTACACGGTGTGCATACTAATTTATTTCAAAAATGTTCAAATTCTTGGTATGAAATTAAATAGTAGCATATTGTATGCTATGTGGTGTATATGTATACTTTGCATACTAATTGTTTCTAAAAATAGTACAAAGTATTTTAAAAGTGAACTCATTAAAATAGTTTTTGTATGGCAATTAAAACTTGTGGTTTATATACTGCACAGTTTAGCAACTTAGATTAGTACTATATAATCTGGATATTTAATGCGTACTTAAAATAAACATTTTGTGCACAGTATGAATACTGCATACTAATCCATTTTAAAAATAGCTTAAAGTTTTAGTTTTAATACTTAGTTTGAAATGGACTACTAGTAAACTGCTCATTGCATGCTATGCAGTGTAACATGTATACTGTGTCCTATTTTTAGTAAAACAGTATGCAAAGTAATTTAAACATGTTATTGCCAATATTACCTCATAAGTATGCAGAAATTCATGAAGAAATGGTATTTGTATACATCGAATTGTGAATTACGTGTTGTATACGGCACAGTTTAGCAAATGTAGTAGACAATCTGGGTATTAAATATATGCATACTCCATACTTATTTTAATGTTTATAGTTTGAATGCTTAGCTTAAAATTGATTACTACCATACTGCTTTTTGCATACTATCCAGTGTATACGAATATTGTGTACTATTTTTACGAATGTATACGAATATTGTGTACTATACACAAATAATTTGTAAAAAAAAAAAAATTGTGGTTTATTGATTTATCATATTATAATTTGAAGATAAAGTTCAGCAGATTGCATTGTGGGATGTAGTATTCCACACAGTGTGCTCTGCTTGTGTACTGCACAGTTAAGCAAATTTAGTAGATAATCTGGGCAACGGGTGCCTACTAAAAATGCACATAGTATGCATGCTAAACGCTAATTTCTTTCAAAAACAGTATATAGTACACACCATTTGGGACGCAATCATTACATTTTGCTCCATTTCCATATGCAGTTTATGTATTATGTAACCATGCAGTGTGTACTTGAACCCAGTATCATCTCAATGTTCTTCCAACAGACTCGAGGACATGAAGATACACACTAGGTCTGCATCTCAGCCTCTCAGGTAACTTTTTTTTCTTCCAAGTTTCTCTTTAAAGGCAATAACAGAGGTAATTTACATATAACGAAGTCTTAAAGGTACAGTAGCACAACCTGTTTAAAGCTGGAAAATGGTTATGTGGCCTGTATTTGGCATATTAAATCTAATCTAGCCTTTATAAATGAACTTCAGTTTAAAAAAATGCTTTGCGCAAGCTGCTGGCTCACTACACTGGCTGGTTTATCTCAGGCCTCTCCGAGTTGACAAAAATAGCCCAAGGAACAAAACAGCCTACTTGCGCTTTCCATTTTACGTACTTCAGCCACTCAAAGACAAATTATATGTATATTAATTTTCAGCCCCTCCTTACACACAACACTAATAAAACAAGATCTTCAAGTACCGCTTGATGAGAACAGGACGCCTCATCCTCGTGTGCATGATGATGTCAACAACAATTTGAACAGGCCCCGTTTTAGCACGTTTAACCCAGATGAAAATTAAACACCCCCTCATGAACAGACACGCAGTCCTTAATTAATTTCCCATGAAGAGCGGTGAGTTGAAGAGGTCTCTCGGACATAACAGGCCCTCCTACTCTTCCTGTCGCTGCTCCTTCTCACAAGAATGAAGGATGAGCTCTTGGCAAATTTGTTTTGTGTTTAGCAGATAGAGAGAGCAAATGAGCGTTTTTTGTACATTATTATATACAGTATTATAGAGGAGGAGGAAATTATTATATTAATTATATATTTTATTATTATTTCAGATTTATATAAAAAAAATGATATACTATTTTTTTTCGTGTTTCGTAGGGTTTACATTTAGTTTGTCCGATAAAACATAGAAAAGCTCTATCTTGCATAAAGTGTGTGCAAATTACTAATTAACAGGATTAAAATAATAAACAAATTAAATTACTTCCTTACACTATATATATATATATATATATTTACATTTACACATTTAGCAGACACTTTTATCCAAAGCGACTTACATGTTTTTGTCAGTACATGTGTTCCCTGGGAATCGAACCCACAACCTTTGCGCTGCTAACGCAATGCTCTAACCACTGAGCCACAGGAGCATATATATATACAATACTTTTTTTATTAACTCTAGAGCTCTAAACCTGAGCTCTGTATTTGATAGATTGATTTTTAAATGAGAGATTAATTAGTAATTTGCATCAGTTCTTTTTATTTTTATTCTAAAAAACATGCTATTATTGACTAAAACGCTTCATCAAAATCTCGTCAGTTATTCAATCTGTTCATTGAGATTAAACTGTGAGTCAAAGAGGAGTTTTTGGA
The DNA here is from genome assembly GCA_027564155.1 of Gymnocypris eckloni scoliostomus. Classification (NCBI taxonomy): domain Eukaryota; kingdom Metazoa; phylum Chordata; class Actinopteri; order Cypriniformes; family Cyprinidae; genus Gymnocypris; species Gymnocypris eckloni. The sequence continues at coordinate 16,819,838 of CM050418.1, read as the reverse complement.
GTGGGTGAAAAGAATGAACTGTGTGGGAGATTGAGATAGCATTAGGGAGGGCAACTAATAGAGAAAAGAGCACTAAAGAATGAAGACCTGAAGAAAAAAACTGAAACGAAAGAGAACTAAATTAGAATTCCTGTATGAGCAGAAAGGTTAAATGTACAAGGAGCATTTGCGCAAGGAAATATTACTAGACCACAGCGCCGTCTGGTTAAATTCCAGAAATATTGGATCCTCGCCTGTAACTTTCCCCCGTTTTTTCCTGTATTATTTTCCTCCAAACAAAGCCTCTTTAAAACATAATGCCCTGGTTTCCTTGTACAGAATGAAGCGAAAGTGAATTCCCAATATTATTTTAAACTTTCTCCTAAACAATTCAATTCCCACCAGTTGTTTTTGGCTCTTAGGAACAGGAAATTTCAGTCATTATGAACAGACAGTCTGGCACTTTTCATTGAAGCTGCTGTTTGGGGAGGATTTTGTTGATCGAGTGATATCTTAATAGTCAGGTTTACTGCAGCTGCCCAGATCACACAGTATCTTGTTTATTCAGTTTTCTTTTAAATAACGGCAGACCTACTTTTGCTTTCTTTTAACTTCAACAAATTAACAAATTCACCAACTTCCCTTAAATTAAATAATTAATTTGTAAAAACAAGGCAAATAATTAGTTTATTATGAAATTAATTATAATTATTAATTATACTACGGGGCTGTTGAATGCTTGAATCTGATTGGCTGACGAACGTTCCGAGGTGTGCAATTGTTTTCAGGTAAACGCACGGCGAACGTAGTTCCAGGCAGCTCTCTTGACCGCATTACATAACCATATATCACTTCGCCAAATGATTTCTGTTATTTCAAAGGTCTTACTACAGAAAAATAACCAAAACCCATAAAATCGACAGATCTTGTCCATGTTTTTGCCACAAAATTATGTTTTATTATGTACAGAAAGCACATAGCCTACTCTCTCTCTCCCGCTCTCGATCTCTCCCTCACAGACACACATATAATGTTAGTTTGCACACACAGTAACATAAACGCTAATGTAATTAGCACTACTCTGACGATTTTATCAGTAACGTAGTTTAAGAGCTTAAAAACTACACGACTTCTCACAAGTGAGGTAGCTACAACGGCTCTGTTCGTGAAGAAAATGAATGTAAATTCTCACTATAGACATTGCTGCCGATCATTGACTCAAATGAAAAAAATATTTTTTTCAATCAGTTCTACACAGTTCTCTGTGCTCTTCACAGTTAGTTAGTGTAGGTATGAGTTCAAGTTTTAGTTTAGTTTCATAAGTATATAAACCCATAACTTTAATTTGAAGAAACTGCTGTTAATATGTACATTTTGTCATTACTTGGAATAAGCAATCTGGGTCTGTTTTGAAATTCACTGGGTTTTTGTGTTACCAGCTGATTTTGTTTGTGTGTTTTACAGTCAAGTGAAAGCAGCAGCCGCTGGCCAGGGCTCCATCTCTCCCCTCAAATCCTCTAAAGTCCCACCATCCTCCTCCATCTCTGCCTCTGCCAAACGAATTGGCCGCTCTTCATCTTCATCAACCAACCTCAAGAGGTGAGCCTGACCTCCCTCTAATCAGCTTTCCTCCAATCTTCTACACTTTTAATTTCTTTCTTCCTTCTGCTTCTTCTCTCACTCGTCCACCTCTTACTCTTTGGTGAATCTTTATTTCCAAATCTTTTGTGTAACTTATTCCTTCTTTGTTTCTCTCCCCCTCCATTTCATGTCCCCTCAGTTCCCTGTTGGCCTTCTTTCCTCTCTGTGATTACCCTATGCTCTGAAACAGAGAGCCGTAAACGCAAGGAACTAAGTTGGTTGCTCCGTGCTGTTGGTTTCAAGCGGCTCGTTCCCTGCTGTTATGTAATCAGATATCCAGAGTCATATCACCTGCCTACTACTCTATCACTCTCTCCAAACCAGCACCTATCGGGTCACAGCCAAGTATTTTTGGACCAAGTGCATACCCACTACTTTCTAGTACTATTCAAACCATGCTGAAAAGCACTTTTTTAACTCTCTTTGGACTAGGGCTGGGTGATTTGAACTTTAATTTATATGTATATAATTTGCTGGGTAATGCATTATAAGTAATGTAATCGGATTACTTTTCCCAAGTAACTAGTAAACTAATCCATTACTTTTAATTTACAAGAAAATAGGAGTAATTTTTTCAAATAAATAATGGCAGTTGTCGGTGCCTCTAGCCTCGTGGGCAGTGCGCCGATATATAGCGCCATTGCACTTTGGTGGACCCGAGTTTGAGTCTTGGCTCGTGGACCTTTTCCTGTCCTTTCCTCACTATCCCTCCCACCTCATTTCCTGTCAATATCTACTTTTCTATCCTAATAAAAAAGGCAAAACTGGCAAAAAATCACTTTACAAAAAAAAAAAAAGTAACAGCAGTTACTTCACAAACGTGAATTTCCTTCAGTCTGGGGAACTGAAAAGGATTTTACCTTTGCCCAAAAGTAATGAAACTTACATAAGAAGTAACTAATGCAATTAGTTACTTTGTTTAGGAGTAACACAACATTTGTAATGCATTACTTTTAAAAGTAACTTTCCCCAACACTGTGTGTGTGTGTATAGTTTAATATTTTCTTTTCTATGAACAAAAACAAAAATAACTGCTAATAAACCGCAATATTCCCAAATTATTTTATGTAAACATTAATATATATAAACATATTAATGCTACAAATATTGCAATGGTAAAATAGAGAAATAACCCTTTATATATAAAATATAGCGTTATCAAAACATTAGCATAAAAATGTCAGTTATATATATTTTTTAAAATGTTCCAGATTGTCTAACTACTCTTTAGTCTACTTGTCAGATTGTTCAGAAAACATTCAAAGTAACTTTCCTTTAACATTTGAAAAATGATAGAATGGAACGTTACCTTAATGTTTACTCAAGCGGTCACATAACCTAGAAAAAAATATATAACCATATTACTCAATATATGATTTAAAAAAACAATTTAATTTAAATTGTTTTAATAATTTAATGATTGACTTGGATAATGCAGCTGAATAATTTACTATTATATGCATAACTATAGAAATACTAGTGCTGGGCAACGATTGATTGCGATTAATTGCATCCAAAAAAAGTGTTTATATAATGTGTGTGCTGTGTTATTTATTATGTATAATTTATGTATATTTTACAAATATTTGCATGTATTTACAATGTATATTATATATAAATATATTTAATATAAAAAAACATGTTTTCTTAAATATATACATGCATGTATGTGTATTTCTACATATACATAATATATATATATATATATATACACAGTACATACACAGTACATACACATTTACGTTTATGCATTTAGCAGATGCTTTTATCCAAAGTGACTTACAGTGCATTCAGGCTATACTTTTTTTTTTTATGTCCGTATGTGTGTTCCCTGGTAATTTAACCCACAACCTTTTGTGTTGTTAACGCAGTGCTCTACCACTGAGCCACAGGAACACACACATTATGTACTCCACTTTTATTTTGGATGCGATTTAATTGCAATTAATCATTGCCCAGCACTAAAAAAAACATACTTATTATAAACAGCAATGTGCCCTCATTAATTTACATTTAAATATAATTTTAGGAATTCTATATAAAAAAAACTATTTACAATTAGAAAAATTGTCTGTATTGAATAAGTCGCCCAGCTGTACTTCAGGCTGAGTTTGATGAATTAAACCGCAAAAAACGCAGTGTCGCCCAGAATGCATGCAGTTCCTTGTCCCAATATCAGACAGATTTCCATTATCTCCATATCCTGCGGTGTAGATATGGGTACGAGTGTGTGTCCTCCCTGTCCTCCACCCTTCATGTGTGTTTCCCGTCCTCCAGCACCAGGTTAGCCAGCTCTCTGGGTAACCTGTACGAACCAAATGGCGAAGCCAACAGCTCTGGGAAACCTTCCCCTTCTTTGTTCACTTCTCACCCCGTCCGCACGGGCTACAGCGGCCCGATCGCCACCCACAATTACCACTACGAGGTCAACAACAACAACAGTCTGTATAACAGCACCAGCACCCCGAACAGCAACGGTGTGAACCCGAGCAGTGGGGCAAAAAGCCTGACCTACAACCTCAACAATACCAGCCCAAGTGGACCTTCCACCAATGGAAGGCTGGGGGCCAGTGAACAGGGGCACCACAGAAGCCCCCCGACGGGGCTGAGCAGGCTCTCGGCACGATACCTCAGCCGGTCCATTCCTGTAAGTCATGTCTCCTCCCGAGATAAACACACACTCAGCAGCAGCATTTCAGAAAATGTACCATGGTAATTGTTGGTTTCTGCCAAAATGCCATAGATACAAATGTCAACCAATATGGCTTGATAAAAAAGATGGCCAGTGGAGGATGGCAAATATTTATATAGATTTTATCTTTTTTACATGTTCAATGAATTAATAATACAAAAAATAATAATATTTTATATGTATAATTTATTCAATTAAAACAACTTTTTGATATTTAATTAAATATTTACTATTTGATCATTTTTATTATTCGGTTTAGATGCATATTTATTTTTCTGTCAATAAATTATATCCATTATATATTTTGGAATTTAATGAGAACATGACATGCATAACATTACTGAAATTAACTAAAATTAACATTAAATTGACTTACTCGCTCAATATTTACTGAAAATCTAAAAATGAAAATTGATATTAAAATATATTACTGAAATGAAAATACTAAATGTTTAGAAGTTAATATAATTAAAATAAATATTTAAGAATTTTATTTTTATTTATTAAAGTTATTATAATATTAATGTAATAAGTTCTCAAGTCAAGAGTTTTGAAATGACAAGTGCAAACAAACATGGTTATGACTTCGTACAGCACATTTCTAAATTATTTTGAATTTAATAAATTAATAAATGTAATGATTTATATTTGCAATTATGTATAATTGAATTAATAAAAATGTATTTAAGTTAATGCTTGATTTATGAACCTAAATAAAAAGAACACTTATTCACCAAATATTTACTTAAAAAATATGAAAATAAAAATGTAAACCATTTTCAGTGTCAATTTTTTTTTAAATACACAATTATTTTAACTTTTCTGTTTATTATAATGAATTCATCTTTATTAATATTATTAATAAATATCAGATTTTGGAAATCAATTGCAAACACATGACTATATTTCTAATTTGGAGTAATTTGAACTGCTCAAACTAGATTCTTTATTATGTTGTACAGTCACATCAGTGGTGTTTTAGTGGAACCTGTGGTTACCATGGTTATTTTTCTTCCTACCTCACCCTGATCTAACACATGCTCATTTGCAATCTTGTCTTTATTGTTCAGATTTTCCTAACAGCTTCTTTTAAACGCTCATCTTGAGCATGTTGCATGTCCTCAATTTTTAGCAATTACACACTCACGTGCACGTCGCTCACTTCTACGGCTGTCACATCTCACTCTTTGTGTAGCGTCTGTCTCTAGTGTGTTCTCATAAAGCTCTCACTCAGATGATCTAATATTTACCTAATTACCATTTTCAAGTGAGCTTTAATCGAGTGGTCAGGATGAGACTAATTTTTCATTTTGAGCTAATCTGTCGCCTTTTAACTCTGTGAGTGCATCCCACGCTGTTGCCCCAAGGAAAAGAAAATGAATACTAAATTAATATTAAAAAGCCCGAGCAGGGATAATATAGTTGAATACGGTGGCAGGCTGACAGCTTTAGTCTGGTTTGGCAGTAACATGTCTACTAACAAGTACTAATGGCACCTCAATGCTGCTGTTTGATGCAAAGGGAGTAGTGTACGCTGCAAAAAATGCTACAATATTCAGTATTTGTTTGAATCAATCAAGCAAATGTTCCTCGCTTCAAGTTACTCTGTACTTCCTGTCATCTTCGCTTTGAATCCTCAAACTCTTAGAGGTTGAGGTTGATTCGTATTTTGGTTAAACGGATACAGGAAACCAAACGTTTTCTTGCTGTTCATTTTAACATTTGTTTATTCCACGTCCAAAAACTTTAAATTCCTCCATGTTTTCTGTTAGTCAGTCTTTGACTCTGCCTGTTTTTATTTTAACACAATTCCACCTGTAATGTCGAACAGATCAAGGGTTAAAAGAAACGCTTGACCGATTCAATGAAAATGCATTAGCATCACATGACCTGAGAGTGCTCAGGCCGGACAGAAAGGTCGTGAGCTTGATTTTAGTGGTCTGTTGTTCTTGGACCAACTCCAGTCTTCTTGGAAGTTGTCCTTTTGGAGGGAGTTTAGTAGTTCCCCTTACAATTTCCTGTTGGTGCCTTTTATCCATTGTGAGTCAGGGATTTTTATGCAATTGTAACTGTACATGTTAATCATGTGATTTCACAGCTTTCTAGACTCTCTCCAGCTTATGTGATTGATGATTGTCTCATATCCTCCCCGTTCCGGAGTGTAGTGTGCTGTCTATATTCAGAACATCGTGACACCTACACATGTAGCACGAGTGACTCAAAGCTTCACTGCAGTGATGAATACCACTCGCTCTGTTAAACGTTCATCCTCAAATAGCATTCAGCTGACCGCGTTTGCAGCCTTGTCTTAACAGTCAAGATGTAATCCGTTTTCTTACTGCAAAAAATAGCATAAATTAGCAGCATTGCCATGTTATGTTGTTGGATTTAAAATGCAAATATCATTAAAATGGACTAAATTTAAAGAATGTACTGCACTTTGGAATTCTGTGGAATTATTAAACATGGTATGTGTTAAATGGAGCGGCTTGAACTATATTCTTAGGTAACTGAAAGCATGATCAAATTAAAGTAAATTATCTTTAATAAATGCACATTTGTAGCTCGTGTAGAAATTTGTAGGGCTTCCTGTGAAATACTTTTCCTAGATATTCCAATCGGATGTTCAAACAGTGTTAAGTAGCTGTATGTGCAATGTTTTACAATGAAGTTAATACTGTTCTGTGTTAGAACGTCGATCAAACGTTTGAAAGTGAATGAGACAAAAAACTGTTTTCTCAGTTGCTTTGTTTGTTAGGTTTTTATGTGTATGTGATGATATGAATAACAAAACCCTTTATTTTAGTGCTCATAATGAATTTACAAACTAATCTAAAAAGGTTGCTTTAGCGACAGAACTGGGTAATCTGGATTACGTAATCCAATTAAAAAAATTAGAACTTGTAATTTGATTGTTACATTTTAAAATACTTGTAATCAGACTACAGTTACTTATTTGTTGATTACATATTATTAACAATATAACAATAAATTATGCTGCGTTCACACCATGTTGTAATTACTGTAATTCCGATATGACAACACATGACATTCAACTCGGTACTGTTCACGTCCTCGGACTGGGGATTATCCGTTTCTAAAGTGACCGTCAACAAAATGAACCCGCAACCACGTAAAAATGTTTCAAGCAGGTGTAAAACACAACAGTGTAAGGTCAAAAAAATTATTAGAAACTGTCTGTTTTTGTTTGTTATTATTAATGGTGATACATATTGCTAACCTAGACCAACAACAGCAAAATAACAGTATGAACACTTACATAATGTTTTTATATTATAGTATCTAAATGTGTATCTATTTCCCCCTTTTTAGAACAGTAATAGCCTTTTTTTGAAAGCGCCGCCATTTTTCTCTGTTTCCGCGTGAGGTGCAACAGTCACGTGGTACAAGCCGTAGCTTGTTCACAAGTTGTAATTACGAGTTCTACGAGGATGTGAACGCTTTTTACAAGTTGATATCTCGTAATTACGGTTATTACGATATGGCATGAACGCACCTTTAGTAATGGGTAGCAATCAATTATTCTGGTGCTTTGTGTAAATTATTCATTACATTTGCATGTCCATGGTTCTCTGACATTGGTTAATGGTCACATGACATGCACGTAAGCAATTAAATATTTTATTTTTTAGTAAGTGTTTTATTTAGTTTGATGTTAATAACAAATTACTTTAACTTTTTTATGATTTAGTTCATTATTAGCTTTTCACTTAACTCACAAACCCTCTGCAGTTCCCTTACAAACCTCAGTTTGGGAAACTTTGATGTTATGTAATATTTAACACACTTCATGTTGTTAATTACAATTAATGTAAATGTTTTCTTACTCTTTGTATTTTTATATTAATATGGTACAATATTATCATATTTAAATCAATGTGATAAACGAGTTGGGTCAAAAGTAATCTAAGAGTAATCTGATTATATTACCTAAAATGTGTAATGTAATGTATTACACCGTGTCATAACTACATGCAACGCTACATTATTCCAGCGAAACGCAGGTTGGCTGTCCACACTACACGCGACACGACAACATTACGTGACAGAATCAATCAAATATCACAGCCAATCAGAAGTGTGTGTGGGCGGGCTCTCCCTGGAAGCGCACTGCTCTCGCAATGAAATGAGTATGTTTATAATCTAATTCATCATTTTTTTTTTTAAACATTATTAAAAGTACATTCTGAGTGACTGAGTGTCTTTGTCATGGAATATGCTTGTTGGTTCGCACTGAGTTCGCAATTTTAACGTACATCTTATTTACAAGATCTGAGGAAAACTATCTTTTGTTGCTTTCAGTATGGCTATATAACGGTCATGCAGAATGATATAAAAATTAATATTAGACACGTTTAAGTTTGAATAAATTACATAATCAGTACCTGAATTTATCACTGTCATTAGTTTGTATGTTGTTGTTCCAGCCGCGACGTCACGGAAAGCGTTTCTAAATAAGACATTTTGCATGTCCCAGTCGCGGCTAGTTAGGACAAAACCTCAGCTTAGCATGGAAAAGATACATTTTATCGTGTCGCGGCATCGTGTCGCGTGTAGTTAGGACACGGTGTTACGCTGCTAACTACAATTTTGTCATGTAATTTGGAATCAGTAACAGACTACAATGTTTAGTAAGAGTTGCTTTCTCAAATTCGATAATTTTTGTATTGATTTTTCATTGCAAAATCGGCAAATTGTAGGATGTTTGCAACCATCTGAAATGTATACTTTCATCAAGATATTCCTGTCAGATGTTCAAACAACGTTAAGTAGCCGTATAAGCAACATTATACGATTCTGTATTAGAACGTTGTTAAAACATTTGTAAACGGACAACACAAAATAAAACTGTGCTTTCTGTTGCTGTGAAGTCAATCATTTCATGTTAGCACACGTAATGAGTGAACTAATCAGAAAAGGTTGCTTTAGCAAGAGTTGCCTACTTCAATATTTATTTATTTTTTTACCTGATTTTCTATGTTAAGTCCTCAATTTTCAGAATGTTAACAACTAAGTCATTTGTCTAATGCTTTGTGTATTCAATGATAAAATGAATAACCATTTTTGTTATTATTTTGTTATCTCAGAATGTACGAACTAGTCTGAAAAAAGTTGATTTTGTTAGGGTTCCTTCTACTCAAAATTGGTTCCTTTAGTACAAATTTCTTACTGTAAAAGCTACCGTTTTCAAAATCTTTACGACCAAACACAAATTCAAACATCGGGAATGAGAAGTTATGTAGCTGTGTGTGCAAAGTTTAAGATTTTGAATGAATGCGAATTCGCTGTTATTAACGTTGATAAAATTTTGTAAACGGACAAAAAATAAAACAATGCTTTCTGTTCCTTTATTTGCCTTTTGTTTATATATGCAATGATGTTAATAACAAAACATTTTATGTTAGCAATCATAATGAATAAACTAATGTTAAAAAGCTGATTTAGTGAGGGTTGTACTTACTCAAATTCAGTAGTTTTCATTATAAAATTGGCTTAGGATGTTTACAATAAAGTTGAATTGACATTCGTCAAGATATGCAAAGTATGCGAATCTTGATCGTTGATCAAATATTGTAAACTGACGGCAAAAAATAGAACAAAATTCTTTCTGTTGCTTCCCGTTTATCTGCTGTACACATTTTTCCGTTCCCCCCTGCTGTGGCGCAATTATAAATAATTAGCGTTCAGCTATGCATGTTGTACACCTGTGTCTTTTCAACCTAATTAGCTTTTTTCTGCACAGTCACGCACATTTAATGCTAATATATTTCCTGTCTAAGCTTTGACTTTTTATTCTCATATCACCCTCATTTACATCAGCGAGGGCTGTGATAGATAGAAATGTCTCAGGTTAGATTTTTAGACTATTATTTAACTACCCTCTGCCATGTCATTTTCTGTAATTATGTTCAGCATCATAATCATTTTATCATCTGTTTTTTCCCTCTTTTGCAGTCCCTTCAGTCTGAGTATGTTCAGTACTAAAGCCGCCACCTTCCGCTAACCCCGTCCCGTGCTGCTGGCCTGGTTCCACCCGTGATGCCTTCACTGTGACCACCGATTTGCTGACTTGTCATAAAGAGGAACGAAGCTGAAAGGAGATGCTTTGAGACTGAACTGTCAGCTTCATGGTATGATACGTCCTGCTACGACAAGGCTGATCTGGAATCTGCTGCATGCTGTTAAGCGACACGAACTTGCCTTGGCCGTCCTTTCAAAATTATTTTTTGTTTTTTGTTAGAGAGATGCTCTCCATGTATGAATTTACGTAGTTAAATATTTTTAGATAATGCATTTTGTACAATTTTTTCCTATTTTATCTATAATTCTTAAAGGGGTCCTATTATGCTTTTCACTTTTTGAATTGTAGTCAGTGTGTAGTGAGTATGTTTGGGCATAAAACGATCTACAAAGTTACAAATCTCAAAGTCCACTCCAAAGGGAGATATTTAGTTTAAAAAAAATCAATTTTCAAAATCCATGTTTTGTTGAATCCCATCTAAAATTAGGGATGGATGATACACCTACCTCCCGATTCGATACTATCACGGTACTTGGGTGCCGATACGATATGTATTGCGATAAAAAAAAAATCAAGATTTTCGATTCTACAAGTATTACGATTCGATGTTGCGGTTTAATTTTTAGTTTTTAACTCTAGACCATTGGAAAAAGTTGAATAATACACTTAATATACAGACTGTCACAATAATAATAAAAAAACACATATTAGCAGTCATTTCCTCTTTTATTTCAGTTTTCAGTAAACATAAACAAACAGCTACAAAAAAGTCCAAAAGATAAATACTTTTTGAAATAGTGCCTTTTGAAATAAAGTTCCCATCGTGAAAGAGTTCGTGAAAGCTTTCTTTAACATCAAACTTAACTCGAAAGCCATTCTTTTAAATACTGGACTGCGTTAAAGTATATAAGCCTTGACCAACTTTCCATATTATATATATAATTTGTTAAAAATCAAAAACAAAGCCAATTTAGTAAACAAAAATTAAGTTAAGACTGTTAAGAATATGACTAATAATGAATAAACAGCCTATAAGGCTATTACATAGCAGCCCAAACTATTTTTTTCATACAATTAAGTTAGTATGAGCCACCAGTCATTTAAACATATGCAAAATAACACAAAGTGAAAAAACATGGTATTTTTGGGTTATGGAAGCAACAGTTACCATGGTGAATATGCAATATTAACATGAACTGTTAATGAAACGTGGAAACTGCTCCTGAATAGAATGAATATCATAACTTCATGCAAATCCTTCCCAGCTAACACATGCAGTATAGTTATGTGATTTATTGGTACTGTACTTTTATTTCACGCGTTGCATGCTCGTAGTTTTTGCGCTTTGCGTTCGCGCGTGCTATAGAAGAGTGCATGCTATGAACACTGTATAACATCTGAAAGAACAGGATAGTTTATTTTTCTGAGGTGAGACTTTTTATTTCATAAGTTACAGAAATAACGATAGAATGACTGACATTAAGCCTGTCAACATCTCATCTCATCTGACATCTCATACTGTGTTTTTCTCAGGCACTCTTTACTTTAACTTCATCTAACCGAAGTGTCAAACTTTTTCATGCACGTCTTTTAAAATAAAAGTCTCGCATCAGAAAAGCATTTAGAATTACGTTTTTTGTTGTTGATGTTGTTTCTTTGGCCAGTTGAGAAACACTGATACAACACATCGCCATCTGCTGAAATAAGAGGTAACTTTCCTCCGCCTTGTGTATTAGCATTATTTTCAAACTAAGCATGAGAGCATGTTCTAGTACACCCCCAAAACAAAATCAAGACTTTGTAAAAGAGCATAATAAGACCCCTTAATGCTAGACAACGAGGCTTGTTGATATTTGTGAATCTTTGGCTTAGGGAATTATTTCTGACATGAATATCAAGTTTTTGTCTCCCGAGTGTACTTACTGAGTAACATATCAAGTGTGAGGGCTATATTTGAAAGGTGCAAAATGGTTTGTGTCACCTTCAAAGATATTTTCAGCCCACGAAAGCCATAAAGAGTGTGTTTTTCATTTGGGATCTACGGTTGGTTTGTCTCCACGCAACGGTGGACGGCTAATGAGAACACGACCAATTTGCAAGCAAACTTATTTAGAAAATGAAGATAAAAAATGAAGAGCTTTGTTTGTTTAGTGTGAGTAACAGGGTGGACTGCTTTTCTTTTTTCCTAGCCTTTGTGACATCATAATGTGCGTTATTATTAAACTAATACAGATCTGAGCTTGCATGCATTTCAAGAGCACCAAGGGCTGTTGAAAACACAACCGTCGACACTTCACTATTCAGGAGTGTTCATTTCACCAGCACATCTGATATATAACCGCTCAGAATGTACGAGTGAGTTACAAGCTTTTGGATGCTGGTTGTAACATGCACCATTTTTGCATAAAGTAGCTCAAACTGCGTAAAATATACATTCATGAAAACTAATATAAACTTAATTAATAGCAAACCCTATTACAATAGATAAGCTTTTGTGTAGGCGATGATATGCATAACCAAACCCTTTGTTAGTACACATAATGAATGTACAATCTAATCCAAAAAAGGTAGTTCCAGTGTTTCTCAAATTTGGTATTTTTAAGATGTTTACAATCGACCGCAACTAATTTATCGTGCAGTGTTCTTAAAGGTGACCAGCAGGGTTTAAGCTAAAACCTTTAGATTTGTTTACTTCACATAAAAATTAAACACAGCCAGCCTCATGCCATTCCATACTTGACCTTATTTCTTCTGTTGAACACAAAACAAGATTTTGCACGATTCACGGAGCTCTGTTTAAGGACTGGGGTTGTTGAGCTTAATAATGAAAGCGCCATAAAAGTACTGCAAGTTGTCTATTCTGTGATAAGATATCTTCAATTATAATATACAGATATTTTTTTTTTTATTCAAATTTTAAAAAATACGTTTACTATCATGATGTCAGGCGCAAAATGTCATAAACTAATAAATTAAATTAAATCGGGGAAGCTAACGCAAATCGCAATGTACATTTTATTTTGTTTGTCATGCAAAGCTATCGTACACATTTGGTAAACTTCAGTATCGTACTTCTGAAAATAGCAGAAAGTACTTATAATGGTACACCTTTGGACCGCAGCAGAATTCATTTTATTGAATGGAAAAGAGCAGCATGAACATTGTTCTGAATATCATCTTTTGTGTTCCGCAGAGGAAAGTCAGTCATACAGGTTGATATTAGTTTAGTAAATTATGACAATTTTCATTTTGGGGTTAAACTAACCTAGGAGTTTCTGTTTGAAGAAATACTTCAGTACAAGTTTATGCAATTATGATTGACTGTTCTGTATCTGTTAGTCCTGTAGCACTCTGTACATTCCAGATGGTGTTATGAATTATGTATATATATATATGTTTTGGGAGAATCTTATTTGATGGAAGTATTCTACCTTTTGATATATACATGATGTTAACTACTCTCGTGCTTATAAAAATATATTTTTGGAGCAGTGTGTAAAAAAAATCTAACAATGTTAGAGCAGTGTTTGCTTTTCATAAACATACTGAATGGATATTTAATATAAAGTAGTGGGTTGTACATTATTCTTTTACAATGTAAACACGATTTCAAAGACCAGAGCATAATAAAAGACTAATTTTGCCTTAGCTTGTTTGTTTCCTTTCATAATTTCTCTCGTGCAGATTTCCAATTACTCTTCTACAGTAAGTGCTGTGCAGATTGTTATTCTGAAACAAAAATACCGCTTTTAACCGCTCCAAAAAAGTCAATTAAGTGCCAACGATTCTCTCTCCCTGACAACCAACAAAGTGTGAACTGCAAAATCGCCACACATTTGTGAACTAAAGTCTCATTTTGAGTCTCTCTGGCAGCAGGCGTCGGCCGTGGGCGTTTGGAGACTGCTGTTAAAATGGCTGCTATTCGAGTGACTGTTCACAGCCATGAAATCTGTAAGCATCTCAAAATGTCACTTTAATTTCTACACAGCTTGATGCTTTTATCTGTCGTGAATTTTTTCTTCTGCCCGCTGTTGTAGGCCCAAAATGTTCTACTAAGAACTAATAAATAGTTCAGTTACAGTAACATTATAGCTGTTGTAGGTGTAATATTATATTTAATTGAAATTATGGTTTTGTTTTTCCGAGCACTTTCATTCAGCTTGTCATAGTATGTCTGTCTTTGAATGCACATTAAACTCAATGATCAACTCGAAGCAAATAGCAGGTTTCAAGGTTGCTGCACTCATTATAATAATAGTGATTAAGTATCTTTGAAATGATTCTGGAAAGTCAGCTTGACATGTCAAAACTGTCACAATCGTTCTTTCTAACCTATACTTGATTTGAGCACTCGATACTCGCGCTGCTCCTTTTTAAGGACAAATAAAAAGCTTGAAAGTGCGCGGTTCTGCCAATAAATGAATTGTTTCCAGCACTATGCACTGCTTCTATTTAATCTACAGCTCAAATCAAATGTTTTTAGTGAATCAAAAACATACACAGAGATCAGTGTAGTTTGATTCCTGTACAAATGAATGACTTGTCAAAGACTGAAATACCTTTGCTCTTATGAGTCTGTTTTTTAATTAATCATAAACATACAAGTGCGACAATTGTTTGTCCGATTGCTAAATAAATGACTCACGTGCTGATTTTATTTTTGGTCAATTAATATGGCCAGTGTTGTTCAATTTCTGATCAAATCATTGATGCTTATGAGCCAGTTCTATTTAGTGAATTAAAAACTATCAGTGTTTTGTTAAAGGGACAGTTCACCCAAAAATGAAAATACTGTCATTAATTTCTCTCCCTCATGTCGTTCCAAACCTGTAAGACCTTCGTTCTTCTTCAGAACACAAATTAAGATATTTTTGATAAAATCCGAGAGCTCTCTGAACCTCCCATAGACAGTAAGGTTACTGCCACAATCAACGCACAGAAACATAGCAAGGACATCGGTAAAATAGTCCATGTGACATGCTGCTGCTTGCATTGAACGTGTTGTTTACATGAAGCGGAAGTAAGCGCATGCATGCAGGTATAATGCAGCGCCACAGAATGAGGAGAAGAATTGTTGAATAAAGTTGTTTTTGTTTTCTTTGTGCACAAAAGTATTCTCGTAGCTTTGAAAAATTATGGTTTAACCCCTGATATCACATGGACTATCTTTACAGATGTCCTTGACTGTAGTAGTTACGTTGCTGTCTATGGAGGGTCAGAAAGCTCTCAGATTTCATCAAAAATATCTTAATTTGTGTTCTGAAGATGAACAAAGGTCTTATGGTTTGGAACATTGTGAAGGTGAGTAATTAATGAAAGAATTTTCCTTTTTGGCGTAAATTCTCCTTTAACCTAAAAATATGACTCTTATTAGACTGTTATTTTTAGTGAATGAAAAACAGAGCATAATCAGTGTCGTCCGGTTCTCGAATGCACAAATGACTCCTATGAGGCAGTGCTATTGCCTACAATTAAATCGTATGACGAATGAATCGTGTTTCAGGGAATTTCACTGAATTAATCATATGACTCTGTTTTTTATTTTAGTTAATCAAAAACACACTGCATGACCAGTGGTTGTCCGATTCTCGGACAAATTACTCTAAAAGCTAATTATTTTTAGCAAAGTCAGAAACGATCAGTGTAGTCCAATATGACTTGGTTATTTTTAGTGAATCAAAAGCCAGTGGTTGTCTGATACTCGAATGAATGCGATTTATGAGCCAGTTCTGTTTAGTGAATCAGAAAAATACAACGCAGTCAGTGTAGTCCGATTCCTGGCGAATAAATCACATCCGTGTGTAGTCTAATTCGCCAATGAACGAGCCAATTATTTTTAATAAATTCAAATCATACATCGTCTTTTTGCTCTGGTTCTTCAAAAGCAATTATAAATCAGAGCGGGTGTACATCTCCATTCCTCATTCACTTTCATTGAATGAAAAAGAGCAGCGTGAGCATTTTGCAAAACATCTTTTTCCACAGAAGAGAAAGTCCTTACAGGTTTGAAACCACATGAAGATGAGTAAATGGTGTCATAATTTCCACAATCATTGCAAACTAATATTAAGTTCTTGACTCAATTGACTCCAAATACATGCAGCTCCCTTCCTCATGTTCCTAAAGGTTCTCAGTGGGGAGCCCATTATATGATGCTCTATTGATTATCACAGGCTCAATCCATTATGAATAATTTCTTGCCTTCCGAGTGATTGTGCACCCTGGGAATAATGAGCAACACGTGAGAATGCAGCGTGGGCTCCTGTTGATCTCACGCCTCTCATACTCTCTCTCACACACGTGCGCACACACATATATACACCTCGATTCTTCACCGCAGCATCGCCAAAGGGAGCTGCACTCTCTCACGCACTCGTTCCTCTCACAATGCGAGATGCGATAAGATGAGATGACATTATCCACACATCTCCCATCATGCCAAACGACACAGACGTGCCGCTGTCGGTGTGTGCTCTGGGACGTGGCTCGCGCATCTCCCTCGCCACAGTCTACTCGTTCATGTGTGTTCTGGGAACCGTCCTCAACCTCCTGGTGATCTATTTGGTGGTGACGTTCAAGAAGCTCCGCACTGCCAGTAATGCGTTTATCGTGAACGGCTGCGTGGCGGATCTGCTGGTTTGTGCTTTCTGGATGCCCCACGAAGCAGTGGTCACCTCCACTGGGACTTTTTTGGTGATCGGCCACCAGGCGTTCAAAGAAGCGCTGCTGTTTCTGGGAATCACCGTGTCGCTGCTCTCCCACTCGCTTATTGCGGTCAACAGGTACGTTTTGATCACCAAAACCCCTGCTGTGTATCAAAGCCTGTATCAGAAGAGACACATCGAATGGATGATCGCAGGATCGTGGTTGATCTCCTTGGGCTCCTTGTTCCCGTGGATCACGTCCTTTCGGTATCCACCCGAGAGGTGTCGGGATGCTGAAGATGCTTTGTTTGCGAAGGGAACATCGGTGTCTGTTTTGTCCAGTCGGTTTGCTACTGGTACACTTGCGTTTACTATCATCGGACAGACTTTGATTGTGGTGTACTGCTACTTTAAAATCTTCCGCCGTGTGCAAATAAGCGTGAAAAGAGTCAGTATTTTGAATTTCCAAATCGTGAACAATCTTCCTTATTCGTTCCCCAGAAAGGACAAGCGACTCGGCTTTTACGTTCTTGCAGTGTGCTTTATTTTTATTCTTACGACCGAACCGATTTTTTGGGTTCTCGTCGCGGGACTCTTCGTCCCGGTGTCCGTTGTGCTTTGGACAACATCGTGGATTGTGTTCTGCACTATATTCGTGTCCAATCCATTTCTGTACACCTGGAAGAACGAGGAGTTTCGTAAATCCTTCAGGTCTGTGATGAGAGGAGACTTCTTGCGGGGATCCACGGTTGGAGTCGAGCCCATCACCATCAATGCTATTTCTCACATCTTCCCCAGACAAAACAGCCGCAGGGCATTTCTGGGAGAGATGAACTGAGCTAAGCTTGCCACTAGTACTGTGGCCAAATTTGGCTCGTGCCTGCCCAAGATGCTTCTACAATCTGCTGGTGATTTTTCAGTCACGATGAGTTGCATGTGTTTTGTAAAGATTTTATTAAATAAAATTGTTAAAGTGTGAAGTGTTTTTTGCACAACTGTGAAGGCTTCACTGCCACTTTTTAAATGAGAAATGTTTATGAATGTTCAAATAAATCAGAAAAATCTCAACTTGTGGTGTTTCTCAACTTTAATTCTATATACAATTAATATTATGATTTGATGTTACTTTTATATGAAATTATTTTATTTAAGTTATTTTAAAGTGTTTAAAATATTATTTATTTTAATTTGAATATTTCTACTGAATTAATATTATAAAATGCTTGTTTATTTATCAGTGCCTAAAATGTCAGTAATATCAGTGTATTCCTAATATTAAAATGCATATTTTATTTAATAGTTCATTTTGTTTAATGTTAATTATATTCATATTTTGAGTATTAATATAATTCATTAAGAATTATATGAACTGTATTTTCTTTATGAACATTCATAAATAAAATATACAATAATTTTTTAACTGCATTTTTATACGTTTTTTAAATGGTCAGTAATATTAATAGATTCATTTTGAACTAATATTCATAGTGTATTAATATTATTATATAGTTTATTGAACATGTTTTAAACGGCAAATACTATGTATTATTTTGAATTAATATACATAAAGCATATACAATTATTGTGTAAAATGCTTAGTATTTAATAGTCATTTTATTTTAAGAGTGTTTAAAATGTCAGTTACAAATAAATATTTAATTTTGAATTAATGTACATAAAGAACATTAATAGATATATTATATAAAATGCTTAATATTTCATTTAAAAGTGCTTTTTATTAAACAGCATGTTTAAAAAGTAGTTATATTATTATATTTTATTTGGAATTAATTAGTGCTGTCAAACGATTAATCGCACCCAAAATTAAAGTTTTTGTTTACATAATATGTGTATGTTTACGGTGTTTATTTATTATGTATATCAATATACAGTATATATTAAAAAAATATTTACATGTATATATTTTTATACTATTATATTTTATATTATACAATATATTTAATATATAAACATAACATATTTTTCTCAAATATATAGCCTACATGCTTGTGTGTGTGTGTGTGTGTGTATATATATATACATAAATAAACAGTACACATTCATATTATGAAACAAAAACTTTTATTTTGGATGCGATTAATCGTTTGACAGCACTAGGATTAATATTCATAGTGTATTGGTAATTTGTATCAAAAGCTTAATATTTAATAGTACTTTTTATTTAACCACTTCAAATATATTATATATATGTTTATGTATGTGTATATATGTATATGTGTGTGTGTGTGTGTATATATATATGTGTGTGCGTGTGTGTGTGTGTGTGTGTATGTATGTATATATGTGTATGTGTATATATATATATGTATGTATGTATGTGTGTGTATAATGTATATAATAATATAAAGTAAATTGAGTATTTTTTTCTCAGCACCAATTAAATAGCCAAAATCTCTTATGTTTCTTTTGTTTTCAATTACAATGTTACACATGCAAGAACATCTGCGATATAGCAAAGGTTAGTGGAGAGAATGGGATATTTGAACCCTGTTGACATGGTGATAAAAAGTAACATCCGCACTTAAACACTCGCTTACATAAGAAGACTCTATTGTTAAAACCTGAGCACGCATTTGTGTGAGCGTCCTGAAAGATGACCCCTATTTGTTGACTCAAATTAAAATGGTACGCAGTGGAAATCAGCATTACAAAACATAATTCCCTATAAAAACATAAAACAATACGTTTATCATTTTAATTACATAGGGAAATCTTTTAATTACACATTTGCATAAATGTATCAAATATATTCAAATGGGTAAATTAACTTATAAGAAGTAAAACTGTTTAAAATAAATCAGTTAGGCTACATTCATCACCACAGCCTCTACCTCTGTTTATCTGCTTCTTGTAGATTACGTATTTCTGGGAAAATAAATAATCAGCCCAAGCTTATAAAAACATTGGCAGTTATTTTAATATGCGATCAGTCGCTGGTGGTTCATAATGGAAACCTTATCTTCAAAGTTTACAGTTATTTCCTGTAATTGGGAAGAACCCCTTCAGGACAGCAGAGGGAGTCTGTGGAGGGACGGAGAACACAACACATCTAGGGCTGGGGAATTCCTCCATGGTTTATTTGGAGTACTGAGGAGGTGGGGTACACTCCCACCCCCTTCAACTATAAATGAGATCCAGAGCTGAATGAAAGAAAGCACATTAACTCCGGTTTGCTCTCTTGGAGTTCTTTGAATGTTCTTCAGAAGTGGACAACATGGATTCAGCTTTACTGTTGACTTTGCTTCTGCCAGTTGCAGGTAAGTTTATCAATTTACTTTAGGCTTTCTTGCAAATGTCAGGATTTTAACTACGTATGCTAAGTAACCTGAATATTTTAACATATTTTAGAGTCTTACCATCTGCTCTTCTTGTAGGCATTGCAGCTTTAGGGTTATAGTTAACCACAACTACCCTCAAATAAAACCCTTAAAACATGTTTTAATTTTTTGGTTACTTAAATTGAATGTTAACTGAAATAAAATATTTCAAAAATATATATTTTAGCTAATTGCCAAAGCAACATTTTCATTTAAATTTTGCTTAACTAAAATTGAAATGAAAAGTATATAGACATATTTAAATAAACAAACACTACTAAAAATGACAAAAACACAACAAAATCACTAATAATTTAACAAAAATGAAGATGAAAACAGAATATAAAAAAGCATATAAGCAGCTTTGTGCTTTATAAAACATCTTTGCTTTATATAAGACTACAACCACATATGCACATAATTTAATATTTGTATTTAAATACTTGTGCATTATAATGTTTCCTCTTTAGTCAGTTGCTTTGTTAATGTTTGCATTTTTAGTTATTGATGTACATGAATTCTAATAATGTAATATTTTTACTACTTTAATATTGTGAGCATTATACTATAACATTCTCCTATGATTTAATTACATAATTTTCACAAATATTTTTAATAATCATTATTTAAGCAGTTAGACTTACTGGTGAGTTAGTGATGATCTAATGGGCAGTGTTCTCTTGAATAGTTGTTTCCCACGTACTGGACCTGCCGTCCCGTGTTCTGTTCAAAGTGGACGAGAGGACAGAGTTGGCTTGCAGCATGTCTTCTTGCCCGGAGACAGTGAAGTTTGTTTGGACCACATTAGAAGACAGACCGATTTTCGCCACTATTGATTCACGGGACAGAGAATCTGTGCTGGTTTTGACAGAGTGATGAAGAATCACGAAAACACCATACTGTGCAGAGCAACATGTGGAAAGGAGACAAAACAGGCCTCAACAAAGATTGAAGTTTATTGTGAGTTCCTTGTATGTTCTCAGATTCATTAAAATTTCAGTAGGCTTCATAATGCACTGTTAGCGGAGACCGGGGTAAGTTGTCACACATTTTACGCCAGTAAATATTTCTCAAAGTATGTTTAACACTGGATTACATTATATTATGGACTAATAATGATAACAAAACCTGAGATATGTGACGTCAGGCCCCGGTCTCCTTTATTTTTGTATTTTTTTCAATGCAACATATGAATCACGTATGCATGAAATATCTAAACTCATTTTACAGTTTGTTTTTGCTTGTTGACTAATATTAAAATCTTGGAATCCATTTCAGCTTTTCCAAGAAAACCAGTTCTATCTGGATATGATCGCTTGAAACTGGGCGAGGAAAACATCTTGCTCTGTGAAGTATCTTCTATACACCCTTCGGAGTTTCTTGAAGTGCAGTTGCTGTATAGAGGCAAAGTTATTCAGACTGTTGAGGGAGAATCCGAAAGAGATTCATTTCCGTTGACATTCACACCTTCTAATGAGGATGATGGGAAGGCAATAACATGCAGAGCATCCCTCCATGTGAATGGTATACCAGCTGATGAGATGACCAAGGAAACCTCTGTACCCATGACAGTTCTCTGTAAGCTACACATTACTGTATATTATTAACGTTATTTAAAATTAAACCCAAAACGAATGTGGGAATTATACTTCCTCTCTCTGAAGAAGATGGTCATTCGTTTTTCCCATTGCTTTCACAGCTGCACCGCATAATGTTAAAGTATCCGGAGTGACCGACGTCCCGCTGGGATCCAGTTTAACTTTGACCTGTGCGGCCGAGGGCAAGCCAAAGCCTGTGTTTACATGGACGGCTCTTAAACCAGATGGCCAGTTTGTGAAAATGGGAACTCATCAAGATCTCTTCATGCAAAACGTGTCCTTATCGGATGCTGGTACTTACCAGTGTGACGTTAGCAATAACTTGGGAAGTCAAAATGCCTGGGTTTCAGTAGTCGTACAAGGTTAGTGCATAATTTAAAGACATAGTTCCGCCAAAGATGAAAATTCTGTCATTAATTACTTACCTTTATGTCAGTCCAAACCTGTAAGTCCTTTGTTCATCTTCAAAACACAAAGTAAGATATTTTTATGAAACCTGAGCACTTTCTGATCATGCATAGATAGTAATGCAACTGACACGTTCAAGGAAAGGTAGTAAGGTAGTCCACTGACAGGGAAGAGAAGAAATTGTTGAATAAAGTTGTTATTTTTGTGCACAAAAAGTATTCTCATAGCTTCATAAAATTACGGTTGAACCACTGAGGTGGCCATTTTTATGATGCCCTTGCTAGCTTTGTGGGTCTTGAATGTGGTTACGTTGCTGTCTATGGAGGATCAGAAAGCTCTTGGATTTCATCAAAAATATCTTAATTTGTGTTCTGAAGATGAACAAAGGTCTTTTGAAATGTCAATTTCCAACTATCCCTTTAATTCTTTAAACGTTTAATTTTGGTGAGAGCCAATAGCCTAGATGGCAGCACTCCGACCTGGGTTTGATCTATATATAGGCAAAACTGCCAAGAAACAAGTAAATAATCTAGTTTTGAGAATTTTTTGCACCCAATTAAAACTTTTTCTTTATTTCTTGGCAGCACCTCCTATGAATACCGTCATTGTAGCAAGTCCACAATCCACTCTGAAGGAAGGAGACTCCGTGAGCATTTCCTGCAATTCCAGCAGTGTTCCAGTGACACACGTAGTGCTCAGCAGGAGGGTGAACGGTGTAAAAACAGAGCTAACGTCTAGTAAAGGGGCTGAAACATCAGTTACCATTGATTCCGTCAAGCTGGCCGACTCTGGCATGTTTGTGTGTGAGGCATTCAATGATTATGGCAGTCAGGAGGCCACTCTCAATCTAACTGTTGAAGGTAAGACCTTCAACATCTGGGATTATTTAAAACTGTTTGTATAAATGTTGGTCTGTTGAGCGCAGTAACAGTGTGGGTTGTAACCATTTATAAAACAGAAAGGCAGAATCAGTTGTAGTCTTTTATCTCAAAAAGATATTCTGAGAGGGATTAATAACACTTACACAGATTATGGTTTCTCATCTTAAATATGAGCTTTGAAGTTCAATGCTTTGCAAATTCAGTTTGAGGCATCAACTCAAAATTTGTCTTTTTCCCCTCGCAGCTCATTTCTTTGAAGTGAAGCTACAACCGGACGATGAGGTTGTATTGGAGAAAGGCTCCAGCTTTAACCTCTCCTGTCAGGCATCAGGTTGTCCTCAACCCAAGTTCTCCTGGAAGAATCTTTCAAAAATGCCAATCCTCAGGCGACTTGAGACAGATGACTTCTGGTCCCAGATGGTTTTTGATCTAGTAGATTTGGAAGATGAGGGAACTTACCTTTGTGAGGTCATGTGTGGTTCGATCAAGAAATCCAAACAGACAGAAGTGAAGGTGTTTTGTAAGTATCTCGAAAGGTTTACCTTCTGGTCTCGAGTTTGTGTAAAAATTGTTTGTATCGGGAAAAGGTCCTCAAGCATTATACTGGTCCTCAACTCTGGGCATCAAGATCCACTTTTCTGCAGAGTTTAGCTCCAACCCTAATCAAACACACCTCAACAAGCTAATCAAGGTCTTCATTACTACTAAAAAGTTGCAGGTAAATGTGTTTCATCCAGGTTGTAGCTAAACTTTGTAAGAAACTGGATCTTAAGGTCCTGAGTTGATGACCCCTGTACTAAATAGTTAACTGGGTGATGAATGGAGAATGTATAATCAAGTTTTACTCTACATCATTAGCATCACCAGATGGAATTGCAAGACTGATTCACAAAAAGTTTTACGGACATTCCCTACATCTACCATTGGTCGACAAAACACATTATCCTGTCCAAAACTCATTGAGCCAAAATTGCTGTGTTTGGCTAGTTGGGATGCTCAAATAAAACATTTAATACGAGACTAAAAGATTTAAATAGAAAACTAGTTAATCTTACTGTCACAGAAAAAGTTACCTTCCCTTTAACGTCTCAGAGTTTGAGTTGCAATTAACCAACTGTTTAAACGCGAGTCATCTGTGAAGAGTAATTCAGTCTCTTTAAATCCCTTTAGTTTGAAAAGTTTTTAAAATAGCTCTCTTTGACATTGATTTGATGCAGGGACTAAAGCATTTATTATATGTTCCAGAATGAGAATGAACAAACACATGAGAGGTTATCAAAATGGATAATTTTGTCAAGATTTAATACTCCTCTGAGTAATTATTATTGCTTTTGAGGTCATAGAGACTTCCTTAAAATGTTCTGTTGCTCTCGGAGGAAAACAACTTCTATAATGTGCGAGGGAGTGTTTTGTTTACATTACATTTGGTACTACATATTGACTCTGTTAGAATGGTGATCAGCTGTCTTCATTCGATGTTCTTCTTAATCTTGTTTTATTTATTAGTCGGTGTGTATTTATTAGGGCTGTCAATCGATTAAAATATTTAATCACGAAAAATCGCACGGTTGTCGTGAGTTAAGTCACGATTAATCGTAATTAATCGAACATTTTTATTTGTTCTAAATGTACCTTAAATGAATACGTTTTAAGTTTGTAATACTCTAATCAACACGTGCATGGACAAATATGAATGCTTTATGCAAATGTTTGTTTATTATTATTGAAAACATAGTCAACATAGAGCATGACTAGACATGTTTCAAAGGTAATAGATGTTTTTCAAAGAACATGTTCATGTATATTAGACACATGAAGAAAGAAACACCAGGTTCCTATCACTTCTCCTTCTTTGCACTGAGCAATTCACTTACACAAACCTGTTCACATTTTTGCAGGACAGGACAGCTCACTTCTTCTGAACATGCAAAATGTACATTTATTATTTATTATTACATTTGTTTGCCTCTCTGTGCCCACATACTGTATTTTGATGCAGCTAAATTCTCAATAAAACAGTTTGAATTTATATATTTTACTGTTTCTGTTGTCAGACAACAGAATGAATATGAAAAAGTGATTGAAATGCGACCCATTAAGACTACATAACTAGCTCTCCTTTACAAGATGTTAATCTGCACAAAAATCCTTATAATCGAGCCGTTGTCTGATTAAATACAATACCCATAAGATAATGACAATAGCAGTGCTGTGATTTCGGCTATTCTTGCATGTAATATTAGAGAAGCAAGCAACTAATGTCTGTGTTTAACTGAATTAAGCTCTTCACTGCCGCGCGCTGAACAGAACCTGAGCAGAGGCGGAGAGAGAGATGTGTGTGTGCGCACTGAACATAAACTGAGCAGACGCAAAGAGAGAGAGAGAGAGAGAGATGTGTGTGCGTATGCTGAACAGAAACTGAGTAGACGCTGAGAGAGAGATGTGCACGTGTGTTAAACAGAAACTAAGCAGAAGTGGAGAAAGAGAGATGTGTATGCGCGTGCTGAACAGAAACTGAGCAGACGCGGAGAGAGAGAGATGTGTGTGCATGCGTGCTAAACAGAAACTGAGCAGATGCGGAGAGAGAGAGAGAGAGATGTGTGTACGCGTGCTGAACATAAACTGAGCAGAAGTGGAGAGAGAGAGATGTGTGTGCGTACTGAACAGAAACTGAGCAGAAGTGGAGAGAGCGAGAGAGATGTGTGTGCGTGTGCTGAACAGAAACTGAGCATACGCGGAGAGAGAGAGAGATGTGTGTGCACGTGCTGAACAGAAACTGAGCAGACGTGGAGAGAAAGAGGTGTGTGCGCGTGCAGAACAGAAACTGAGCAGACAAACGGGAGAGAGAGAGGTGTGTGCGCGTGCTGGGAAAGCAAGACCTCGCACGGCGGTATCGGAGATTCTCAGAAACTAAATAAGGTTTGGGCGCTTTTTTAAGGGGAAAAAAGTCGCTAAAGGGGTCTGCAATGTTGCTAAGTTGGCAACACTGCGCATCTCCATTTCTCCAACTACGGGTCTTGGCCACGGGTCAAACAGAAAATATGCGCGTTAATCGCGCGTTAATAAAATCAGTGCCTTTAAAAGAAATTTGCGTTAACGCGTTAAATTTGACAGCACTAGTATTTAAACTTGAAAATTCTTAATGTTCCATTTTCTTCTCTTATCAGCATTTCCAACAAGTCCTATCGTGAAAAATTCTGGACCTTCTCTGATGGGAGAGATTATGAAATTGACCTGCACTGCTCAGGATGTTTTCCCAGCCAACCTGTTCCAAATCCTTTGGATGGATGGAGAGCGAGAAATGCATTCGGAAACTGGGTCATTTTCAAGTGGTACAATAAATCTGACTTCAGTGTATTCTTACCGTGTAAACACCGAAGACCAGGACAGATGCATCACCTGCAAAGTTTTGCTGGAAATGAGTGGTGTGCCAGCTGCTCAAACAGTAAAGATGGCATCTACTACACTGTCCGTTCACTGTAAGTCAAGGTATTTCTTTGTTTCTTTTAAAAATGAATTTGCCTTGGGTTTTTAAAAATTGTGCTCCTTTGACAGATCCCCCGAGAGCAACCAGGATTATTGTGAGCCCACTGACGGAGTTGAAGGAAGGAAAATCCGTGAGCATTTCTTGCCTTTCCGACAGCTTTCCAGTGGGGCATATGGTGCTGAGCAGGGTGATGGATGGCGTACAAACAGAGCTAATGACCAATGATGGGCTTGAAACATTGTTTACCATCCCTTCGGTCGAGCTGGTTGACTCTGGCATCTATTTTTGTGAAACTTCTAATATGTATGGAAGCCACAACAATAGTGTGGAGATTACTGTGAAAGGTAAGTTACTAATTACATCTGGACAAAATCAATCAGTGGCCACAGTATCAACATGTTGTAGTGTTTGAAATATCAACAGTTATTTGAAATAAATTCAGATTTTTAGTGTGCTTTGCTCTCCATTTTGCCTTGTTCTCCTTTTCATCAAAACGGATAAATAGTGTTTTTTCCTCATATTAAGTTGATACTGTCTATAGGTAACTGACAATTATCATGCCTCTTTTATCCCAGCACCACCCAGGAATACAACCGTGGGGATCTTTCCATCCACAGATGTTCAGGAAGGGCAGAATATCACCATTTGTTGTCACTCCGTGAGCTTCCCTCCTCCTACAGTGGTCCTCAGCAAACTGGATAGCGAGAAAAATGTCTACTCTCTTGATGGTGTATTCCTGCTGATCAACCTCACTGCTAACGACACAGGCTTTTATCAGATCAACGTCACCAATGACCTGGGCTACGAGACTGAAATTTTCAGTATTAGTGTGATGGGTGAGTAAAACAGGTCGCATATCATATCAAGTTAATGTATTTCTGTGTACACTGACTACATTTAGTTTGTGAATTAACACCCTGTCCTAACCACAAATGACACGGCTGGTTCAAATTGACAAAAACCCAACCAATCGGAGCATATTAGATGCTTAATGTACATTTATGTGAAGTAAGATTTTGGACCAATGAAATTTCACTGTGGCCAGTGGTCCCCAGGTGTGACCAAAATTGCATACTGTGACATTTGATATGTTATGTGATATCCAGCATCAATTGTGTCGCTTCACTGATCCCTGACATAAGTTGCGTCGCTTCAGTGCCATTCACAACTCCTCTCCCATGGCTTGATAGGATAGTAAAGTGTCCATCAGATGTGCACTTCGTAATCTCGGTGGAAGTAGTGGGCCATCCTGTTACTTTTCACCTTCTGTTTTATGAATGGGAATTCTGGAGATATTACTCTTTTCATATTCAGATTTTTAGTCAGGTTATACGCCATATTGAAAGTGACTGTTGAAAATGAGGCTATGGGGAATATACTTCTTTACAATGGCATGTGCTGAATAAAAGTCACAGATTATGTAACAACGTTTTTTGCATACTGAACCTTTTCTTAGAAAGATATTTCTTCATGCTAATCAATCGGTATTGTTATACAATGGTGCAATCCATAGAACACACTGTACTTCTATTCCTCACAGTCTCATTTTCTTTCCTGTCAAAAATTGAAAATGGTGCTACCCTGATTAATGTCTATAATAGGGAAGTACGCATATTCACAAATAAGTGTAGATTGACAAAATGTCTCATAGGTTTTCTTAACTGCGGTTTGTTAGGACAAGCAAAACAAATAACATATTTCCAATTTGTTAATCCCTTTGACTTTTCTTTACAGAGAAAAGAGTCAACCCTCCATTAGGTTGGAAGGACTTTCTAATCCCTGCGATTTGCCTGGGAGTTGCTGCTGCGCTGCTCGGTGCTGTGGTGTACGTGTGGAGAGCTAGAAAGAAGGGATCATACGACCTTACAAAGTGCAATCTGAGCACTGTGTAGACTGTGTTTACATTCCATGGACGGTTTTGGAAGCAGTTACGCTTGGCTGAACTGTCTTGTCAGGGCCCAGGGCCTTCGCAAAGCGAGAACTGCAGATGACTGGATTCATCACCTTGAACATCAGGTGACAATAACCCAGCTGGATGGGAAACTGCATTCTCCAAGGCCAGAGACAATCAATGTGACCGTGATTTGCCATGCAACCCCAGAGGAAAGAAATCGAAACGGAGCGGTTTCTTTGTGGTCTTTGTGTTGGGAAGTGTCAGCTGTTTTTGAGACCACCTTGTCTGCACTTAAAGAAGCGTGAAATTCTAAGCTTGAGATACAAAAGAAAAACTGGGAATTATAGATTTAAACATTTTGGCATTAAGAGAAAATAACCACCAATTTTTTCTTTTTTTCTTTTTGGTACATTTTAGAAGTCTATAACAGTCTGTCTGATATACCGAAATAGATATTGTGTCCTAAAATCTAAAAATCTGTATTTAATTATGTTTGAAGTTTTGTCAAATTCTTTCATTTTCATATTTATTAAACTAGCTTTCTGTCATTTGATCTGGGAACGTGTTTTATGGGAAAATCCAAGGAAATTTTAGAGTTACAGGAATCCACAACGTCTGTTAAAGCTTCACTTTCTCTTTCGACATTGCACTTTTGCATTTGGGTTTTCCTGCCATGTTATACTTTCCATCCAACACGATAAAGGTGGGATGATTTGGAAAGGTGTATTCACAGCATGTGTAAAAGCCATTTACGAAATTCCAACAAGACCGGAACAAGTTGATTAAAACAAGAACTGGCACAGCTTCCAAAAATAAACCACTCCCCATTTGTGCCTCCATCCTTTCCAAGACCGATTAGTCCTTCTTAAAAACACCCCTATCTGATTCTCATTTATTTTAATCTGCAAATTAAGACCAAACGATTCAAAACCGAGTTCTGCACTCCTTTTTTTGTCTAATATAGATTTTTTTTTTGTCAGGGTTGCTATAAAAGGCTGTTGCCATGGTGACCATCGTGTTCAATTGGAAAAGGGGATGGGTCGTGTTTTCATGTTCCACAGGGAAAAGAATGAGAAGCAAAGGTGCGAATGAAACTATGTTCTCTTAGAAAGATGGAGGGTCACTCACCCATTTCTTTTTTTTACCATTTTCATATAAAATTTAGTACAATCTTTTTGAATAACCAGCAGTAGTTTGTTCTTGCTTAAGAGAAATCACAGTATTTTATCATACTTGTGCTAATATTTGTCTTTGTTTTGACACTACACCTCATAAATGTTTCCAAAGAGGCTGTTGCTTGACTAAGTATGAGTAATAATAGTGATGAACAACTAACTGAAATCTTGCTTTATAAGGGTGTTTTCCAGTATAACACTTACCACGTTGTTATGCCAATTGTACTTGAAGTGTTTTTGAACATGGTGATTATGTGAGAATTGTGTGTTAGTGCTGCAAGTGCCATCCTTGTGAACCTCTTATGAGAGTAATTGGATGATGGTCAAGAATATCTCATTCTTGTTCTTGAAGTCAGTTGGCTGACATTTGATTTTTTGAACTCATATTTGAAGGAACTGTGGTTATCAGGGGTGTGGAATCGAGTCACATGACTCGACACTTGACTCGGATTTGAGTCCCAAATTTGATGACTTGCGACTCGACTCGACATAAAGACTTGAGACTCGACTTTGACAGCAATGACTCGAGACTTGACTTAAGGTTCCAATTCTCTTCCAGTGACTCAGCATCAGTGTGGAAAGGCATGAAAGAGATAACGAACTACAAGACACCATCCCTCAGCACTTAGGAGAATCAACAACTGGCAGACGATTTGAAGGAGTTCTATTGCAGGTTTGAAAAACACCCCACACCCGCCCTGAACACCTCTCCACACAACCATTAACACCTCCAGCAACCCCCCTCTCCCCACACCTGCAATTCAGATCAGCGAAGATGAGGTGCGCCAGGTCTTCATGAAGCAGAAAAGGAAAAAAACACCAGGCTTAGACTGTGTTACTCCAGTCTGTCTGAAATGCTGTGTTGACCAGCTGGCACCCATCTTCACAAAGCTCTTCAATAGATCACTGGAACTGTGCGAAGAGTCCCCGCATGCTTCAAATCCTCCACCATCATCCCCATCCCAAAGAAATCCAAACTTATAGGACTAAATGACTGCTGCAGGCCTGCGGCTCTAACGTCTGTGGTCATGAAGTCATTTGAAAATCTGGTGCTGGCCTACCTGAAGGACATCACTGGACCCTCGCTGGATCCTCTTCAGTTTGCCTACAGAGCAAACAAGTCTGTGGACGATGCAGTCAACATGGGACTGCATTATGTTCTGCAACATCTAGACAGACCAGGGACTTATGTGAGGAATCTGTTTGTGGACTTCAGCTCGGCCTTTAACACTATCATCCCAAACCTCCTCCTGCCCAAACCTACTGGGCTCTCCGTGCCCACCTCCATCTGTCAGTGGATCAACAGCTTCCTGACAGGCAGGCAGCAGATAGTGAGGCTGGGAAAATATACATCCAGCACCCGTACGATCAGCACTGGAGCTCCTCAGGGCTGTGTTCTCTCCCCACTGCTCTTCTCTCTCTACACTAACGACTGCACATCTAAAGACTCCTCTATCAAGCTCCTGAAGTTTGTAGACGACACCACGCTGATCGGCCTCATCCAGGATGGTGACGAATCTGACAGGAGGTTAAGGAGCTGTCTGTCTGGTGCAGTCTTAACAACCTGGAGCTTAACACGCTCAAAACTGAGGAGATGATCGTGGACTTCAGGAGAACCCCCCCTGCTCTGCCCCCAATCACCATCATGAACAGCACTGTAATGACAGTGGAGTCATTCAGGTTCCTGGGCAGAACCATCTATCAGGACCTATAGTGGGACAACCAGATAGACTCCATTGTGAAAAAGGCCCAGCAGAGGCTGTACTTCCTTCGCCAGCTGAGGAAGTTCAACCTGCCACAAGAGCTGTTGATACAGTTCTACTCTGCCATCATTGAATCCGTCCTCTGCACATCAATAAATATCTGGTTCAGCTCAGCAACCAAATCTGACCTCAGAAGACTACAGAGGGTAGTCCAGACTGCTGAGCTAATCATTAGTACAACTCTCCACACTCTCCTACAACTGTACTTATACAGAGTGAGCAAAAGGGCTGACAAAATCACTCTGGACCCCTCACATCCAGCACACTCCCTCTTTGAACTGTTACCGTCTGGTCGACGCTACAGAGCTCTGAGCACCAGTACGACCAGACACAGGAGCAGTTTCTTCCCCCAAGCAATCCATCTCATGAACACTTGACAAGAATTATGGTACACACACTATTTATACACTTATTTATCTAACACACATACTTAGTCTACACTTTAATTGCACATAATATACCTGTACATACAAAACTGTCCATTGTTATATTCCTGTACATACAATTATCAATTTGTATGTAGTCATTCCTTATTTACTTGTTCTTGACTTGTTTAAGACTTGAAGCAAAAAGTTGAGAACTTGCAACTCGACTTAGACTTGCTTATTTTGACTCAGGACTTGACTTGCAACTTGTCTGTCTTGACTCGAGACTTGACTCGAGACTTGAATGCAAAGACTCGAGACTTACTTGCAGGGGTGGGCAAACTCGGCCCTTCCAAGTCACCTTCCTTCAGAGTTTAGCTCAACCCTAATCAAACACAACTGAACCAGCTAATCATTGTCTTCAAGACTACTCGAAGGCTACATGCAGGTGAGTTTTATCAGGGTTGGATCAAATCTCTGCAGGAAAGTGTCCTGGAAGGGCCAAGTTTACCCATCACTGCTTACTTGTGACTTGCAAAACAATGACTTGGTCCCACCTCTGGTGGTTAGTGTGGCAAAACCATGGTTAATTTTCGCAAGGGAGGTCAAGTTCTAAAGATCTGATAAGTGAGATCTGGTAATTATTTAAAGATTCATGTTTCTTTCCTAATTAGTGAAATTAATATGAAAAAACCCTAACACTGGCCTGCATTAGTATGGACATAAATGATACCTCGAGTCATGGTTTGTTGAAAATGGGCCTTAAAAATCCAGCAAAATAGTACTTTTAGATCAGTTTAGATGCTACTGAATTTAACACGGATGAAAAATCCGAGGTCACATCATTTTTGTACAACTTTCAAAACCTTTTTTTTTTTTTATGAAAGACCTTTCTTCAGTAGAACAAATATAGTGTTACAGTAAAATCCATTGAATGCACTGTACTTCTATTCCCCGCATTTTTCCATTCTTTAAAATTAAACATGGCGCAACTTGACTAAGGTCTATAATAATAGAAAGTGGTACTTTCGTTTCAGACCAGAAACCACCTTATCAACCACATAGCAGCATGCTAAAAACCACTTAAAACACCTTAACAACTGTCTAGCAATGCCCTAGCAAACACATGCAGATTTTTTTCAATTTAATTTTCCTCTAAAGCACCATTTAAAATGAATCACAATATCATTGTTTGCTTGTTTTTTGTTGGCCATTGTGGTGGTCCCTGACATTTAGGGTATTGTTTTTGTACTCTGTTTGCTTAGACAAGGGTAATGATTTGAACCACTGTGATGACATTTAGCACAAAACCCCTCCAAGGACGAGACAGTTCGATGGTTTATACAGCTTGCGAACCCACCATCATTTTAAAAGCTTTCTTATGAAGAGTTTGTGCAAGACTGACACATTCTAACCCCCGGGCCCCTAAAAGCTCCCGCTTATGCAACCCTCCGGTGAAAAAGAACAGCAACAATGATTTGTGCAGAGTCCTGTCTTTTTTAATCACTTAAAGACACTGGTATTTCCTGGTTCTCAGCTGCTGTGTGGACACTGAACATCTCTAGAGCGTAGCGGCTCTAAACGCCTCCACTCCGACTTGTTCGTTTGATTGCTGTTCAAAGAAAAATGGAGATGAACCCCCTGATTCAGCAGATGGCGTTTGACCCAGGGTTTCTGCATTCTTGCGGCGCATCCTTTGCCGATATAGCAGATCAGCAGTTGTTTTAGAATATCAACAGTGTCTTTTCCAAGAGATCTGTTGTGTTTTCATTGTTTCGCTCATGTATTTTGCTTTCTTTTGGCACTGGTACATCATAGATACACACAAACGGATGCAGATAAGCACTAAACTGCACACAGCTGCCACACAGGTCTATCTGTGTATTCAATTGAAGATGATCTATTCCAAGAAATACAGTCAATAACATGAGGAATGTTTCATTTGGCTGGCAAGTTTATCAGTACCTGTCAGATGAGTATTCTTTTCATCAACAGACTGCTTCATGCTGACTCCCCAGATGTTGCTTTTGAACTTCAGACAGCACTGAGTGATATGCAATAAAACTTACTGTAGTTTTGTAAGACAACATCCGTATTGATGCAGTGTTTGTCAAGACTTGTATTATTTCATGTAAATATGGCAACAAAAAAAGATGCAAATGTCAGTCTGGATATCTGTCTGTGATTCTGCCATAAGTATGAATATAAGAAATACGCATAAAAATACCATTTGTTACAGTAGCAACTCTTCATAAATGCAGATGTTATGAATATAAAAGTAGTTAATAAACTGAAATTGTTAAAACCAAGATAAATAAAATAAAAAGTTTAAATTATAATTTAATAACATAGCCTATGACATAAATATCTCCCAATTAAACCATTTGAAAACAGGCTAATCCTGTTTTCAAGTTACGCATAAACTGGACTTAATTTTTGTGTATGAGTTGAGTGGATTATTATTGAAATTTCTGTGAAATTTAGGCCTCACACACTAAGATTGAAAATGGTTGTATTTGTGCCCGTAAAAATCTGCTGAACAGTAAGGCCTACTAAATAATATACCAATCCCACTCCTGTTTTTACCTCAACCCCTGGATTTCCTTGATAGAGCGACAAACCCAGCTCGGAACGAAAGAAAGCAAAGGCGGTCAGACATTCTAAAAAATAAAGAAAGAAAATCCACTCCTTGCTGCGCAAAATCACACCTCTTGGCTTATTTTTACGAGGAAAACAAACGCTCCAACTTTCAAAAAGCCTGCGAAACACCGTGAACAAACACAAGGGGAGGTCAAGTGGCGAAACGTCACAGCTTTCTTTTATTAGCCTAAATATCACACACGGAACACCATTCGGGCAATTCAATTGTGTATGATGCGTGTTTTTGCCGTTATGATTTGAGGTAGGCGTATCTTTTATGTATATATCACAAGTTTCGCTTTGAATTTAATTATTCTTAGAGCTAGGCTTTTTTTAAATCCATAATCTCAAATAGGCCTATTAAGCAACAGTAATTAGTCATTCCTGCCTTAATTGCTTCAATAATACAAACTTCACCATAGTTCGTTCATGTAATGTAGCCAAAACCTAATGCACACATCAGTCTAGAGACAGATAAGCATGCATGCCTACATATTTACAAGAGTGGTCTATTTTTAATTTCAAAATGACCTTGAAAATCCACTGCCCTCTCTGCGCTCTGGCCCCACTCTTGTGAAACGTGTGTGTGTTTTCCACCTCAACAGGATGAAAACATCAAATGTAAATCTTACCGCTGGCATTTCTTCATATTTTGTAAAGATATCATGCATAATGCATCCATGACATAACATGTTCTAAACCTCATGTCGTTCCACAGGAAGCAGAGGTTTGCAGACTCTATCAGCATCCCATGTATACGGGTACATCTTGAAGACAGTGATTATGAAGACATACTTGGCATGAAGCTCGAGTAACCTCAGCACAAGCATTTGCCAACCACAGTACAAACTGTGCTTGTTCAGCCACTGTGACGCTCTGACCTGAAGACCTGCCTGTCAGACAAATATTTGTAAAGACTTCCTAAATGCTCTTAAAATACTTTTTTGACCCTGTTTATTCATTTTAACCAGAACATTTAGAAAACCTCACAGAGATGAATCATTATTAGGGATGTTTGCTATTACATTTGCTTATATTTAAGGCTACCGACCGACTTTAATGTTTGTTTTACACACATGAATATCTCAAATTATACACGTTTTTTGAGGAGCTACTGTTATTTTTCTAACCAATTGGACTTTTGACTTAGTCACGTAGTGGATGATAGAGTAAAATCCCATTGAAAGAGCCACATGACTTATGAACAAGTAAGCAAACAGAAACACCATAGTATAATGACTCTCAAAGGATCACTCACATTTTCTTACAAAAAGGTACAAATCTAGTTTAAAAATGACTGGAAACTAATCAAAAGTAATGATTTGTGAATTAAAAATAAGATTGAAATACTTTTAAATAACACTTAAAAAATGATTAATTGTTGCTTCACATACAAAAGAGTCTGTTCAAGTCCGTCCCCTTAAGCTGGGAATGTTATTCCCCAAGGTTTCATGCCCCACTGACTCTCACTTTCTCTCTTTTTATCACATACAACACGACCAGAACAAACATTCGGACCTTCCTCTTGTTTAATTTGCAGATAATGTAGCCAAATAGAGGCATCTCATGTTTAATATCTCATAGAGATGGTCCAGTCCAAACTATGAACTCTCTGAAATACCATCTCCAATCCTTTTATACATTCACAATGTACACATTGTATCTGATATTTGTGTTTTTAGCTCGCTTTCATTTTCTTGTGAGATCATGACCCCTGGATTTTGGTGAAACTTGGTCAGACTACAAAGTCCTCGTGTTTGGCTTTGTAGACACTTCTAAAGGGCAGTTCACACCGAGTGCTAACTATAACCATGAAGTTTTAATAAAAATAACTCCCTGAAGGGGAGGGTGATGAACAAAATATGAGATCGGAGGGAAAAATATATTTCTGTGTTTTTCAGTGCATTCTTTTGCAAAAGTTTTGCATTCCAGTCAAAAGTTCCTGAGAATGTTGCTTTCATTTTTCAGCACTTTCCAGAGAAGCTTAGTGTCCGGCTCACAAAACCTTTGTATTTTATCAAGAAAGTTGACCGCCCTTTATCTAAATATGTATGATAAAGTGGCCCCTGTCTGCCCCCCCCCCCCCCCCAGTTATTTGGTCTAGAACCGCCCCAGCGATCAATCGCAAAACTTTGTTTTTAAAGACACTTTGTGCACACTTTCAAAACCTTTTTCCAGAGAAACGTTATGTTCGTTTGCACAAGATTAGCATTTTCTTAAGAAACTTTGACCAATCTTTTGCGTTCCCATGAAAAACAAAGACCTTAACGTTTTCTTGGAGGAACTCAAATTTTGCATGAGAACGCAAAAGCAATGAAATTATTTTCCTTCAATCTCATATTTAGTCTGTAGTCATCCATAAAGAATAGCGCAGTCCACATTTAATTAAAAAAATAGTTGGAATCACTTTCAGAATGATTTTTCAGGTGATGAATGCTAAAGACATCGACAGCCATTCAGAATCCACCTGACTTTTAAAGAGCTTGAACATTTAAAGCGGCAAATGACAAAACAGCATTGATGCCTTTTTGCAAAATATTATCGTTCGTTGGTGTGGGTGCTAAACAACACCTTGTTCTTGGTGTGAACGGGCCTTAAAGGGATAGTTCACCCAAAAATGAAAATTCTGTCATCATTTACTCACCCTCAAGTAGTTCCAAACCTGTATTAATTTCTTTGTTCTGCTGAACACAAAGGAAGATATTCTGAAGAAAGTTTGTAACCGGGCTATTTTGGGGCACCATTGACATTTTATAGTAGGAAATACAATACTATGAACATCAATAGTGCCCCAGAACTGCTCTGTTTCCCACATTCTTCAAAATATCTTCCTTTGTGTTCAGCAGAACAAAGACATTCATACAGGTTTGGAACTACTTGAGGGTGAGTAAACATGACATGATTTTCATTTTTGGGTGAACTATCCCTTTAAGGCCCATTCACCAAAAATTATACAAACCCCTTAAATTGTAGCTCTATAATTAAAGGATTTTGTATCCTTTTTTGTATTTTGTAGGCTATCACACATGCATTTGGGAACTTCTTGAATTCAAAACCAGAAAAACGCCCACCATGTCTCGCTAAGAGCAAAGTTTTCATTGTTTTTAAACACCGATGTCCATTTTAGGAGATGTTGCACAAGTATTCCTCACATTAACCATTGGTTAAAGTGCAAACTGTAGCGTTCTGCAGCGCATCTATTATAAGAAAGAGCCTCAACTCAAGCTGTTGATATTTCTGGACAAACAAAAGCCCACGATCGGTCTTCTCATGCATATTAATGAGATTAATGAATGAGCTGTGTGAAGAATACAATCTCACTTTAAAGCCTCCCCCATGCCTTTTAAGATGCTCATGCATGTCAAGCTGCGATTCAACACAAGGATCCGATTGTTCGAATCAATTTTAATACGCATCAGTTCAAATGTTGATCAAAACTGCTTTTGGAGAGCTTGCATTACAGCTGCACCTGAACCAGCGGATCCTTGTGAAATTATCGAGCAGCAAGAAACCAGCGTTTTTCAGAGGATCAGCGTTATATAATAGAAGTGTCATCTCACATTTCTGTATATATCAGGGAAAGCATATTGTGAGCGTCTGGCGATCGTGTTTCCACAGGCTGTGCTTGAGCTGTCTGCTGAAGCAGTTACCATGGGAACCCCCTTTTTACCCTAGTATTGAGGGAGCATTGAAGTGCTGTTCTGAAGTATTTGAAATGCAGGTCTTGCACAGTTTATCGTTTAGTTCCTGTGAATCTTTGGGCTTTAAAACTTTTACTAGCTGTGTATTGCATTCAAGTCCTTCATTCTGCTTGAATACTTTATCATTTATTTGCATACTTATTTTATTTTTTAACTCATTTAATTTGTTAGTTATAAGTAGCCTATCATTTAGATTGATAGATTTATTATTTAGTTTGAAGTTTAGAGGCCATAAAAAAGGCTGTTTTAACTTATTGAGATTATACCTCACGTTTTTACAGTAATGTATATCGTGTTTTATTTGTGTTTAACAACAGTCATATATCTTTTTTTCTCTTTATTAAGATTCATGTAGAATTTTAAACTTTTTTAAATTAATACATTTAGGCTTTTATGTCATAATGACCTAGAATCTAGAGCAAACATTTGTTATAATTTCAGTTTGAGAGAACAAATCTCTCTCCTGGAAGTTTCCTCAGATCTGCACGTAACTGTACTACCTGAGAAAAGAGTGACATCTGGTGGTGTGGTGCTGTAAAAAACACACTCCAGCGGACTATTTAACTGATTTAAGAAATTGTGTTAGCTGACCTTTAGAATATATTATATCAGATCAATACATTTACACAAAACAGTATTAGCTGATTTTATTTATATCTATAAAAACATAGAGAACTTCTGCCTTTTGTGTTTATAGAAGATATTTCACAATATTTATATATATATATATAAATAGTTAAATTAAAGTACTCAAAGTACTCCAATTAACATACATCTGTGGAACCTTAAATGGGAATTATTAAATCTGTGGAATTCTGAAAATATTAAAATGTTAATTTATTTAATTTATTCATGACATTAATGCAAATAAAATGCACAAGAAATCAATTACGGGTATTTTGAAATTATTAAAAATGAATGGATAATTTTTCATTATTCAAATAAACGATCTTACATTACATTGCAACTGTGCATCCATGCAATGAAAACAAATATTGTTAAAAGTATATTTTTAATAATCATAATCAAAAAAGCTTTTTGGAAATACTCAGACTTAATGAGTAATAAAATAATAGTGTTAATAATTATACATTCTAACTATATAATTAGCCTACTCTATTGCTAACATTTATAAAAACAAAATAGAGAGAGAGAGAGAGTTAAAATATTTAGCTTTAGCCTTTATATTAAGAAATAAAATAATAATTCATGAATGTTTACCATATAATTATTCTCATAAAATATAAAAATGCTAATTTATTTTATTTTAAATAATTATAATTAATGTATACATGGCATTACAAACTAATGATAATAATATTTGAAGTGGTTAAAATGGTTGGATAGATTTAAAGTTATTTAAACAAATAAATGAAGACATTAAATTAGTTTGCAACTGTGTGTGAAAATGTCATGAAATAATAATTTAATGAATTGTATTATTAGACTGTAACGTTAGGATATTTCGCTCGTAAATTTAACCTTGCGTGATTTTTTGCATGAATGAATAAATGAATGAATGCTTCACTTTTAAATAAAATAAAATGTGTGAATATTTCTAACAAGAATGAATGAATGAGGTTTTTATTGGTTTTGTTTAATCCTACACTGGGTCAGTGCAATGACGCACGCGACGTCAGGACTCTTCGCTGTCTCGCGACCAGACGCTCGTGAAGCCGCAGTTCTGCTCAACGGCTACCGGAAAAATGCTCCCGCTATCCATCAAAGATGATGAGTACAAGCCTGCCAAATTCAACCTGCTCGTCAAGATATCAGGCTGGTTCAGGTAAAGACGGCAAAATACGAAATATTTCATTGAGTTTCAATCGGCTGTCGGCTGTGTGGCTAAGGCAGTTAGCATGCTAACGTTAGTTAGCTCGCGATATTTCATTATAAATTAAAATGGGGTCTTTTAAATATCATTTAAACTTTTATTTAAAAAACACACAACTATTATATGCTAAAAGGTTAATTGAACTGTTACAACAAAGAAGCAGACAGCTTCAGCTAATTTTTCAGCTTGACATATGTTAGCAGGACGAAGTAAACATTTGACACAACCTGTAATCTCTTTCATTTTACTTCAGAAAATGTGTTTAAATCTATTCCGCAACAAAATGCGGATATCAAGAGGTTATTTGGTCCACATGTCATTTTTTCTGGACCATTTTATTTCAATAAACGACAGTAGTGTATTTGCTCAGCTGTGAGTTCCTTCAGCCAGTCTTTCTGGTCAGGCCACTTTATAAATGAATCAGTCTGAAACCAATTTCTCCTTTTGTCTTTGTGTCCTTCCCCAGATCAATTCTTGCTGACAAAACCTCTCGCAATCTGTTTTTCTTCCTGTGTTTGAACCTGTCGTTCGCGTTCGTGGAGCTGTCGTATGGCATATGGAGTAACAGGTAACAGTAGGGGCCAAACTCAAGACTATGCCACGTAGGTCTAAATGTGGGATGAGCTAGTGTGCTTTAGTTGTGGGCCCTAGCTTCTGTTCGCAATGTTTTGATTGGGGTTTCTCATATGAGCTGTTATCAAGTCATCTTTGAAGTGAGATTGACGGCTGATCAAAGTTCAGCAAATACAGGATATGTATACAGGATATGTAACCCATTGAGGTGCCTATCTAGACAGCATATTTCTGGTGTGTTTGAACGTTCAAATACACCTCTGATGCCTGAAAATGTATTTTAGATAGCAGATCTTACTTGGGTTTGAGAAACGGCTGTAATATTTCATATTTAACTCTTGTGGGGAAATCCCGCGGATAAAAGGAAGTGACGATAACCATTAGTATGCCATAGTATTAATAACTATGTCTTTCCATTTGTACATTTTGCATACACTTTAACTGAGGGCGTAACATTGTTGGTTTAGGCTTAATACAAATATTTATATATATATATATATATTTTGTATTATTATTATCAGGTCGCACACACTTACAGTAGTTTGCAGTGACAGAGTGACCAGAAGTTATGTATTTTTAGTTGATTTTATGTGACATTGTAGTTAGAGAAACAACAGAATTGAGCATTTCAGTATTATGCAAATGACACAATCCCACAATTTTATTTTGTTATTGTTGCTTTTTATTATACTAATTTATTTAATGTGCTATCTTTCATTTGATTATGCAAAAAAAGACACAATCTCATGAATCAGAGTGCAGACAGTGAAGCATTTATTATTAAATCAATAATACCAGTAGTAATGATATAATGGTAATATATGATAGTATACATTTTCATTTGAATTTATTTATTTTCACCAGTGTTGTTGTTTATAATACTTTATTTAAAATAATGATAATATTATGCAGTTGATAATATTATGAAAATTGCACAATCCCTCAATTTTTTGTTATTGTTTATTAGAATAATTTATATAATGTACTATCTTTCAGTTAATAATATAATGCAAAAAAAAAACAATCCTATGAATAGGAGTACAGACAGTGAAGCTTTTATTATTAGTTTTATTATTATTATAAGCAATAATATAAGTAATTTATAATAGTATACATTTTTATTTATTCAACAATGATGATTATTATTACAATCCAACAATGATTATTATTTTATTATTAATTTACTTTACTAATTAAAATACTTTATAAACAATTCATCGGTTTTAAACATTATTACATATAAAAGTATTAGTAAGAGTATAATTGAGTTATTACATTCTTATTTGTTATATATAATTAAATGTTTAATATGTATTTATTTATATTTATTTAATTGAGCAAAGTTTGACCCATTCGAAACTAACTTGACAACCAAATCTCTGTCAGCATGAGTGAACCTTTTGGACTATTTGAGAGAAAAAGTGAATAGTGTCTAACAAAAGGCCCTAGACAATGTGACTGACCTCAATATGGGGCAGGATGTATTTCTCATGTTTCTTGATAATTCAACACTTCCCTTTTTGTGTTGGTTTTGATTCTCAGTTTAGGTTTGATATCCGATTCCTTTCACATGTTCTTTGACTGCACCGCTCTCCTGGCAGGCCTTGCAGCATCGGTCATTTCACGGTGGAGGTCCAATGACTCCTTCTCATACGGGTGAGAGAACATTACAGTCTAACTTGTTTTTTGGGGGTAGAGTACCAATGACACGTTTCCTAAAAATGATGCATTCACTTCTGGTGAGTAGTGTTGACAGGAAACTGCATATGTTTGGTTTCATCACTGGGTTGTTATGCAAGTCCATTTCTTTTTAGGTATGTCAGAGCAGAAGTGATCGCAGGATTCGTGAATGGCCTTTTCCTCATCTTTACTGCGTTCTTTGTCTTCTCGGAAGGAGTAGAGGTGTGTTCCAGAATAAGATTACAGTTGGTTTACTTGCCAAGTGACATACTGATGTACTTTTGTTGAATGATGGCATCTCGTCTTGTCACCAGAGGGCGCTGGAACCCCCTGATGTGCACCATGAGCGTTTGCTCCCGGTGTCTATAGCAGGGCTGCTGGTCAATCTTGTAGGAATATTCGTTTTTCAACATGGAGGACATGGACATTCACACGATGGTGAAGGTAATTATCTCACATAGAATAAGCATACAATCATGTTTTTAATTAAAAACTTTCCCCGTTCAAGTTTCGGGTAATATGGGAAATATTCTGGTTTATGGGATTTTTAATGCCCAGCAGGTAAATAAATCAGGCAAAAATTGTATATTTCTCAAAGAAGTCTCCTATGTTTCAGAAATATAAAAAAAATCCTAGTTATTCTGAACTTTTGATCAGTAGTGTTGCATCAGTTGCATTTCACATGTATATTCTCCATCTGTAAATGTTAGAAAGTCATGGAAATATTTCCATTTTGCTGTCAGAAGTTCATGAGGTTTTGCTTTTCTATTCTCTGCTAAACTTCAAAGACTTCAGTGAAAGAGCGCCGCCACGCGCATGCACACCAAACAGACAGAGCATTAAAATATGAGCGCGATAATTCTGACTAAAATATACATTTAGCTGAAATATTTGTAGTTGGATAATATATGTGACATGTAGAATTGTAAACCTACAAGTAAGTCTATGTTTATGATCTAATGGGCTAATCAAAATAGCCTGACACAACTCTGTGCTTTTTTCTTGTTTATTTTCATTTTTAGTTTAGTAAATTTAACTTCTGCTTTACAAGCCTTATTTTTGTTTTTAGATTGCAATGTTAGAATGAAATTAGAATTTAACCCTTTTTTGCACAATATAAAGGCTTCCCTGGTTAGATTCACTTTATTTGTTTTCATAGCCTTTAATATGTGTTTTGTTGGACAACATTGGGCAGTAAGTGAAATATATATTATAGGCCTATTAAATACAGATTTTTAAATCCAAAAATGAAAATATAGAGATATAAACCATATATCGGAAATCGGCCCAAAAATACAGAGCAATTTTTTTTTGCCCATATCGCCCAGCCCTAATAAATATATATTTTAATAGTATATAAAATAGGGTTGTCAAATCAATGAATCGTAATTAATCACATCTAAAATAAAAGTTTGTATTTTTTTTTCCCTTTATAAAAAGCGCCCCAAACCTTGTTTAGTCTCTGAGAATCGCCGGTACTGTTGCGCGAGCGAGA
Source organism: Gymnocypris eckloni scoliostomus (assembly GCA_027564155.1). Lineage (NCBI taxonomy): Eukaryota > Metazoa > Chordata > Actinopteri > Cypriniformes > Cyprinidae > Gymnocypris > Gymnocypris eckloni. The sequence goes on along the minus strand of CM050418.1, from coordinate 16,776,007 downwards.
GGTTTTGCTCTGTTTGTTGATTTTTGAAATATAAAACTTGGTGAATTGATTTGTGTTGGTACTTTTTGAGCACCTCTAGCACATTTGAACAATACCGTTATAAAACTGATAACCGTAATAATTTTGGTAACTATAATCGTGATGAAATTTTCATACCGTTACATCCAGTTACACACACACAAACACACACACATATATATATATATATATTTATTTATATACATATACAGGTACATCTCAAATTTACATCGAAATTTTGATGATTATGGCTTACAGATAATGAAAACCCAAAATTCAGTGTCTTAGAAAATTAGAATATTGCATAAGATCAATAAAAAATGATATTTTAAACAGAAATGTCAGGCTTCTGAAAAGTATGTTAATTTCTATGCACTCAATACTAGGTTGGGCCTCCTTTTGTATGAATTACTGCATCAATGCGGCGTGGCATGAAGGCAATCAGTCTGTGACACTGCTCAGGTGTAATGAAGCCCAGGTTGCTTTGATAGCGGCCTTCAGGTCATCTGTATTGTTAGGTCGGGTGTCTCTCATCTTCCTCTTGATAATAACCCATAGATTCTCTTTGGGGTTCAGGTCAGGCGAGTTTGCTGGCCAATCAAGCACAGTAATACCATGGTCATTGAACCAGCTTTTGGTACCTTTGGCAGTGTGGGCAGGTGTCAAGTCCTGCTTGAAAATGAAATTAGCATCTCCGTAAAGCTTGTCAGCAGAAGGAAGCATGAAGTGCTCTAAAATTTCCTGGTAGATGTCTGCGCTGACTGTGGACTTCAGAAAACACAGTGGACCAACACCAGCAGATGACATGGCAGCTCAAATCATCACGGACTGTGGAAACTTCACACTGGACTTGGATTCTGTGCCTCTCCACTCTTCCTCTAGACTCTGGGACCTTGAAACGAAAATGCAAAATTTACTTTCATTTGAAAAGAGGTCTTTGGACCACTGATCAACAGTCCAGTTCTTTTTCTCCTTAGCCCAGGTAAGATGCATCTGATGATGTTTCTGTTTCAGAAGTGGCTTGATAGCCTTTTTCCTGAAGATGTCTGAGCGTGGTGACTCTTGATGCACTGACTCCAGCTTCAGTTCACTCCTTGTGAAGCTCTCCCAAGTGTTTGAATTGAGTTTGCTTGACAGTATTCTCAAGCTTGTGGTCATCCATGTTGCTTGTGCACTTTTTCCTAAACCCAATTTATTCCTTCCAGTCAACTTTGCATCTAATATGCTTTGATACAGCACTCCTTGAACAGCCACTCCCTTCAGTAATGACCCTCTGCGACTTACCCTGTTTGTGGAGGGTGTCAATGATCGTCTTCTGGAACATTGCCAAGTCAACAGTGTTCCCCATTATTGTGGTTTCAAAGGATAGGAGATACCCAGCATTTATACTGTATGGATGGTCATTTATTGAAAATCAAATGTAAATATTCTAATATTTTGAGAGAGTGATTTTGAATTTCATTAGCTGTAAGCTCTAATCATCAAAATAAAAAAAAAAAAAAAAAGTTTAAAGTGTTTTACTTTACATGTAATGAATCTAAAATATATGAACGTTTCACTTGTTGAAATAAGTTACAAGAAATATTTACTTTTCACCATATTCAACTTTTTTTAGATGTACCTGTGTGTTTGTGTGTGTGTGTGTATATATATACACACAAAATAATGTATTTTTATTTGTGAACATTTCATTAACATTTATATACAGTTGTATGTGTGTAATTATTATTATTTGCTGAAATAAGGAGCAGTTTCTTTATAGATATGTCCTCTTATTTTTAAGGTCATGGCCACAGTCATTCTCTATTTAATGGCAGTGTGGGACATGGACACAGTCATGGAGGCGACGGCCACAGTCACGAGTCCAAACACGGACATGACGATCATGGGCATTCACACGGAGGACACGGACATTCACATGATGATCCCCACTGTCACGGTAAGACCTCAAGCTACCTCATTGATTTGAGTGCTGTTTCTGTTATGATTCAGCACCATTATAATGCATCAGCTGTGTTATTTGGTCCTCGTGCTGTGTGAAAATTGCAGAAGCTGTTTTGATCTTAATGGTTAATGGTATAGTGTGATTCATTTCTAATCTGTCCGTGTCCTCAGATGACCATTTGCACACACCAGGAAAAGGCGCCAGCAAGCAGATATTACAAGGTATGTCTGTTTTCTATGTCTGTTCTCCTCCAGATGGCGCTAGAGATCTCTTTTGTCGCAATATTTGCCTTACTGTTGAACAGGCACTAGATATGAAAATATTTACAATCACATCTATCAGGTCTAGACAGCTTTTTCCTCTTTTGTAGGTGGACAATATTATGAATTCCTAATAGATGAGGTCCTAAAGTCATAACTCCTAAAATATTAGAAGTATTTTCTTCATTTAACCACTTGAAATGAATGCTCAGACATGACTGGATGATGGACTTTTATGTGCAACCAAGTGACACCTCTGACCATCCCAACCTCTAACCTTTGACTCTGGGTTAACACTGACACCAGAGCAAACACGGTACACTGTCGCTTTAAATCCCTTTGTCCGAGCTTGTGTGGGAAAGAGCAGAGTAGAAAGTAGTTTGTCCCCTTCACCCTGGCACACACAGAGAGAGAATGGATCCTTTGGGAGGCCTGCTCAAGGGAGAAAGAATAGGGCACAGAGAGGAGGACCATGTAGAGAGGGGGAGGGAGGAGAGGAGAGAGGTGACAGTGCAAAAGGTTACTCTGCCTCCATCCAAGCCGAGGGACCTCTTCTCCTCTCCCGTGATGAATTGCAAGTGGATTTTACCAGCCTCCCATCCTGAAGATTTTCATGTCTATTTTGGCTATGTTTATTATGCTTACGTTTTACACAGAGTACTTGGCAGATGTACTCTGTTTGACAAAACGTGCAGCATGAAATATTATGCACTGCACAGACTGCTGTATTCCAGAATGCAGTGCACTTGACTTTCCTATACAGTGCGAAAAATGAACCATAATTAGTCAAACAAAATGTTTATATACCAATGGATAAGACATTAAAACTGTTTTATTTTATTACTATTGCCATTTATTAAAATAATTATAATAATTATCGGTTTACAAAAAATATACTGGAATAATATTATATATATATATATATATATATAATAAAGGAAATGTTATTTATTTCTGATGTTATTTTACATAAGATAAATAATTAATAATAATAAAGTAAAAATAATTTACATAAAAATTAAATCTCATTATTATGAAACTATTCTAATATTTTAGAATATTTTTTTTTTTTAATCATTGCTATTACTAAATTACTATTATTGGAATGGTAGTAAAATTAATGTTTATTATTGTATTAAACATTATTTTACAAACAATATAATTAAATATTTTATTGTTATTAACATTAAAATATGAATAATATTAATATATTGTTATTTTGCAAACAATACATATTTTAATTAATAATACATATTGTTCTTATTATTTTATAAAAACAGTTTACTAGTAATTATTTGTGGAAAAGTGATACAAAAATAGATTAATAATATAATAACTATTAGTTGTAATAATGAAAGGAAAATATTTTGTATTATATATTTTCATATAATTTGAATATTTTATAGTTATGCATTATTTTACAAAAACAGATTATTGTGGAAAAGTGATACAAAACTAGATTCATATAATTATAATTAGTAGTAGTGGTAATGAAATGATTAATGATATTATACAACACATTTTCATATATTTATCATTTTAATATTTTATATTATAATTTATTATTATTATATAAAATCTATATTTTAATTGAATTTCTTTTACGGTTGTTTTGTCTTGATTGTATTCAGTTTGTACAGCATAGTAAACGATCAGTATTAGTAGTAAGCTAGTATCACTATTAGAATGTTATTCTAAACACAGCCACTGTTTCTAAGGACACAGAGAGCTCCAGCATTCTTGTTATTGTTCTAGTATTTGTTTTGACCACATTTGGATGAAGTCTTCACTTATTAGGGAGTTTGCTCCATTACTGCGGTCATACTTTCTGTAAAACTGAGAGTAACCACAAGTATGTCATCTCATTCTGAGGCAAGGAAAGGACTTAGTGGACCTTCTCATAGTGTGCGTCACACCACAGTCCACAGCTATTCTCCAGTACAGACCTCTGAGTTCAGGAAATGTTGACTGACTCACTCATGTTTGTTTTAACATAGTAGCGTATGATATGCTATGATATATTCTGGACAATCAGTCAGGCAGGACAGTCCTGCAGGTTGACCATTCATTGAGGATGCACTCCTATGACCTGTTTGTGGAATGACCTCATCAGTTTGAGGGTTACCGCTAGAGATGGTATCCAAAACAACGGGTTTGTTCCGTCCACAGCAGTCGTGTTAAAACATGAGTGCTAGTAAATGTTGTATCCTCATCCCAGACACAATATTAACTCAATATTAGTGATTTTAAGTGAAAGCAGGACCTTAAAGCCCTAGTGCATAATTAGCTGTAAACTACCTACAGAGATCTACTTCATAAGTGACCAATTTGGAAAAAGTCTAGTCATTAACTTGAGCAAATTGCTTTTAAAGTTATTTTTTAAATGTTTTTTTGTGTATATTAATATTGAGATATATATTCTCAATATTGATATACATACAATTAATATTAAAACATAAATATTTATACATTTGTATTAGTTTTAATGTTAAGTAATTAATGTTGAGATATTGTAAACATTTGAAATAGTATTGAATATATTTGTATATTTATATGCACTACTGCTCAAAAATCTCATGTCAGTAGATTTAAAAATATATATATATTTTTTTTTATTTAGCAACGATGCATTAAATTGATCAGAAGTTACAAATGTATTGTAACATAAATAAATATAACTATTAGGGATGGGATGATACACCTAGCTCCCGATTCGATACTATCACGATTCTTGGGTGCTGATACGATATGTATTGCGATTAAAACAAAATCTTAAAGAATTTCGATTCTACAAGTATTGCGATTTGATATTGCTGTGTTACGATAAAAACACATTTTCGCAGTCATTTTTCCTATTTTATTTCAGTTTTCAGTAAACATAAGTAAATTCCAATAAAAAAATACTTTTTCGAAATAAAGTGCCCATCAAACTAGTTCCATTTAATAAAATAAAATAAAGAGTCCTTGAAAGCTCTTGAAAAATATATATATATAATTTGTTAAAAAACTAAACAAAGCAAATGTATTTAACAAAAATTAAGTTAAGACTGTTAAGAATATGATTAATACTGAATAAACAGCGTATAAGGCTATTAAATAGCAGTACCAAACTAGTTTTGTTAAGACAATTAAGTTGGTTTGAGCCACCACAGTCTTTTAAACATATATAAAATGATACAAAGTGAAAATAACATGATCTTTTGGGTTATGGAAACAAGTTACCATGGTGAATATACAATATTATAATGAACTGTTAATTAAACGTGGAAACTGCACCTGAATAGAATAAATATAATACCTTCATGCAAATCCCAGCTAACACACGCAGTACAGTTATGTGATTTGTTGGTACTGTACTTTTATTGTACTGTACTGCGCTTTAGTAAAGTGATATACAGCGTGGCACCGTGTTCGCACAAGCTACAGAAGAGTGTGCGCTACCAGCAGTATAACATCTGACAGGACAGGATAGTTAGTTTTTTCTGAGGTGAGAGACTTTATTTCATAACGATAGAATAATTACACTGACATTAAACCTGGCAACATCTCATCTGAGGTGAAGTCGGGGCAGTTATGGCCTAATGCATTGAGCATTGGACTTGTAACCCGAGGTTGTGGGTTCGAATCTCGGCTCTGGCAGGAAATTTCCATGACTGAGGTGAGACCCTTGAGCAAAGCACTGAACCCCCAACTGCTCCCCGGGTGCCGGCTGCCCACTGCTCCTGGTGTGTGTGCACTTGGATGGGTTAAATGCAGAGCACAAATTTCACTGCTGGTTATACTCTGTATAATTGTGTATGTGACAAATAAAAAATACTACTTCTTCATCTGACCGCAGATACTGAATCAGGCACTCTTTATTTAAACTGCATCTGACAGAAGTGTCAACAGCTTTCATGCATGTCTTTTAAAATAAACGTCTCGCATCAGAAAAACATTAAAAGTTGATAATGTTCTTAATATGAATTAATATCGCTTCTGGTATAAAAAACGATTTTAAAATCGTAAATAAAAAAATTGCAATAGTTAGGTGAATCGATTTTTTATAACTATCCTAATAACTAATAACTATCTACATAAATTGTAACAACATAAATATTATAAACATTATAAATGTCTTTACTATTTGAAATACATGCTGTTATTTAGACATTTCTATTCATCAAAGAGTCCTAAATAAATGCATCAGTTAAATGTTTTAAAATATTAATAAGAACTTTTTCTTGAGGATCAAATCAGCATATTAAAATAATTTCTGAAGGATCATGTGACACTGACGACTGGAGTAATGATGCTGAAAATTCTGCTTTGCATCACAGGAATAGATTACAGTTTAAAATATTCAAATATAAATATTTTACTGTATTTTATACTTAAAAATCCAACACTTTTGAAACAGTAGTGTGTATTTTTATGTATTTTTAGAACAATAAATCTTAGCCCTCATTTTCTTAATTTCAGGAGTTTTTCTACACATTGTTGCGGACACGTTAGGCAGTGTCGGTGTCATCATATCAGCCATCCTAATGCAAAAATACGACCTGATGATCGCCGACCCCATCTGCTCCATGCTCATCGCGCTTCTCATAGGAGTGAGGTGAGTACACTATTATAAAAATAATAATCATTTTTTTAATTTATATAGCGCTTTACATAAGTAAGGGGGATATCTCCTCATCCACCACCAGTGGTGTGCAGCCACTGGCAGCCATATTGTGCCAGAACGCTCACCATACACCAGCTACAGGTGGAGAGGAGATAGTGATGAAGCCAATCAGTGTATGGGATGATTAGGAGGCCATGATGGTCAGAGGCCAATGGGCAATTTGGCAAAGATGCCGGGGTTACACCTCTACTCTTTTTCGAAGGACATGCCAGGATTTTTTAATGACCACAGAGAGTCAGGACCTCGATATAACGTCTCATCCGTAGGATGGAATTATAAGCCCTGACCTCTCTCGACTCAACTCGAGACAATCCTCCACCCTCAAACCCACCCAGAAACCCTCAACAGCTCCTAACACAGATCATACAAAAGCCACTTCACAGTGCCCTTCACCAAGAGCCCTGTGAAGCCGTTGGCGCTCCAGCCGGGTGAATTACAGGATGCATGCTCCGAGGGTGGAGACCAGAGCAGTTTCTCAACATGTGGCGAAGCCAGAAAACCCAGAATATGACTCTCTCATGTGGCATTTTTCAAACAACTCCAGTCGAGAAGGAAAAATGCATAGCATTTCATCACTTTATAAACCTATCCATACTCTTGAAAATGCCATCAGATGCTTTTATGGTGATGAATATGCTTTATGTTCTGTGTGATGTAGGTAAATGTATGCAAAGGCTGTGTAAATTTGAGCAGGACTGCACCATGTTTAAATTGCAAATGGCTTGTGGTTACTCCAGTGAAGAGGCCCCTTTTTGCAAAATGCAGGAGTTTGAGCAAAGCCTTTCCCGCACATTCATCTTGTCCCTCCAACCCCCCCTCTCTTTCCCTCTTGTCCGTGTTTGAGGCTTTTCTTCTCCCTTTCTGGAATGTGGTGGCAATCTCTGAATGTTACTTCAACAAAGGCATCTTTTAAGATGGATTTTTCCCTTCTCTTTGTTTCTCAAAAAGCGCGGGGTTTATGTCATCGAGACCCCATCTTGGACATTTTTTCCCCTCTTCTTCAGTTTTCCATGCAGTGGCCGAATGACAAATCCTGAGAATCGAGAGTAGGGCTAAGATTGTGGACTTTTTCCCACATTGGACCTGCGTGACAGCATCTCGGTCTCATTCAGGTGCAATCTGGAGGCCAATCTGGTATGGCGCATGTACAAAGGTATCACACCAGTATGGAAAGTCATTAAATTCCAAAGCAGATAATTAAAAACAGCTGCAAACCAGAAATGAGCCTGTTAAAGAGCTTGTGAAGCTTAAGACTCTTCGTTCCTGTGGTCCATCTGTAGACATTTTGTCTCTTGACACTGACTGATTTTGTTATGAATAAACATGTATTGGTTTTGTGAGACTTTAAATTAAGCAAAATTTCTAAATGTTTTCTGAATTGAATACTGCCATGTACACTACTGTTCACTGTTTTTAAAATGTTTTAAGACGTCTTTTATGCTCATCAAGGCTGCGTTTATATGACAAAACATATAAACGCAAACATTATTACGAAATGTTATTGCAAATTAAAATAACTGCATCAAGGGATTCAATTACATTTTAAAATTACAAAATAAAATGGAAAACAACGAATTTTACGTGAAATATAATCAGGGATGCATGTAAGTTTTTCAGTCTGGTTCTCGTGAGAGCACCTGGAGATTTGGTTTGCTGCTCACACTACACATAGTGTGACCCGTTAAATACAACTATAAACATTTTATAATTAATAATAGTATTATTGCATTTATGTAGTTTTTTTTTCAATGTAAAATAATACATTTGGTATTACATTTAAATAAAAATACCATTATTTTATAGCAAACGTACAAATTACAATGCTAATAATAAAAAAATAAAAATAATGTTAGATTTATTTGCAGGCCCAGTGTGTTGTGATTCGCTAATCCACTAGTGCACGTCTAAAAGTCACGAAGTGGGAGAGAGAGGGTGGCAGGATCGGGTTTCAGGATTTGAACTTGGGACGCCCGTAGCACAATGGTGTTATATTTTGGCACTCTGCCTACTTGGCCGTGGGTGCCATAATGTTTTAATAGGAATTGTTAACCTCTTCCAACCTAATCAGCAAGCTTTTATTTTGGTTGGTTGCCATCAAATAGGGCTGCACAATTAATCGTATCTCTAATCGCAATTACAATTATGGATGCCACAATGACGTAATTGTTCAAAGCAGCAATTAATCGTTCAAAATCTTATCTTAAGTTATCTTAAGGGTTTTTGGATTTTTTTATTTTAGTTTTAGCATGGCATTATAATACAATGCATATTTTAACTTTTTTATTTAAAGAAGAAACCAATCCAATATACAGTATAGTTCAAATTTGAGGCTCGATACTATAGAAGTTTTTCAGTTAGTGTTTTCAGCTTGTTTATTTTCATCTAAAAATATGGCATGCGGTTGCTTCAAATAATGGTATAAATGTCAATCAATGTAAAATGTGATGATCGTAAATAATAATCGCAATTACAATTTCAAGGGAATAATCGACAATTATGATTTTGTCATAATTGTGCAGCCCTACCATCAAGCACTGCGGAGTTAAGCGTGTCATTAAATGAAATTTAAATTTAGCTCTGAAACGGGCAGCGCATAGCCTGCAAATGTGTTCAGTTTAAATGGAAATATTATACAGTGTTACAGGTAGTCTGTCTAAAAGGGTGATTACGCATTAACAGCGGTCAACCATGGTTTGGTGCGCAAACTTATTTACTTCAGCGCATTTACTTTTTTATTTTATTTGGTTGGTCATGCGTACCTGCACACTACTTATGTAATATAATCTTATGTAACATTTTAAATGCCTTTAAAAATAGTATGATTTTTTAAAATTATTTTATTTTGTGTTCCACTGTACCATGCAGTACACATTGTGGGACTTGCCAAATGTACTACGTCAATGGTAATTGAAGGGTTCAAAATGTGCATACTAAGTACAGCATATCTACTATATACTGCATAAATAGTAGTATGCTAGTATGCTTTTCCAAACATCGCCCAAGTAAATGATGTGTTCTCCAGAACTAGCCTTAATGTGTTTGGGGAAACACGCTGTTATGGATATAGATTTATTAAACACATGATACACTAGTGTGAAAGATGGTACTGTGGACCAAAGCATGAGTACATCTGCAACTCTAGACTCTCTTACGCATTTGAACTTCATGCCTGTGTACATCTGGCGCAGCAGAATCATTTATCGTTGGAGTCTTGAGGGAGATAGACCATAAATGGCCACATGGAATGTATGTGGTTCTTCGATTGATCGTTAAGATGGACTCTGCTTTGTTTGGACAGCATTTTTCCCATGTACCCCTCATTGTGAGATTGATATTCTCAGGAGAGCGCCTTATGATCCAGCCATCTTGCTCGCATTTTGATGTTTGACCTTTCACTTGGATGATGGACTTCTCCTTCATCAGGCACACCTGAAGCGTGACAAATTGGCGCAGGACTCTCGGCAAAAGATTCCCCCGCTGCACGCCAAGCGGGGCGTGTTTAGCTAAGGTCACTCTGGGTGCGGTAGGCTTGCTTTAGGGGAATATCTGGGTATGGCTGTAACGGCTGGATCTGTCCCGGTACCCTGTGATTAGTTGGAGGGAGTGGAGAAGTCCTGCTGCTGTGAACTACAGCAGTCCCCCACCACCAAAGTCTTCCAAAGACCGCTAATCGCTTTGGCTCCTAGTCTAAAGCCTGAGAAATAGACGCTTAAAGAACATTAACAGTAATTAACATTTGTTCTGGCCGTACTAAGCTGGGCCTTTGAAGATAGATTCATTTGTCAGGCCTCAGTGCAAATGTGTTTAAATGGCTCTCCAAAGCTGCTTTTGTGAGATGTCCTCACTGCAGAACACAAGATCCAGGGGGCGAGGTCAGATCTAGATGCAACTCCTCCCACCTCACATTCACCTAAACCTACCCGTCTCCACCCCCTGATCTCTAAACCCACCCATCTCCACCCCTAAACCTACCATCTCCACCCCCTAGATGTGGATCCAACCTCGCCCAGTGCAGGTGGTGAACAAGCCACATATACATGCAACACTTTATTTAACTCTCAGCTCTGTATATAGAAGTAATCAATGTTAACTGAGGGCTGTATCATTCAGTCTGGAGAGTTTCTGATTTCCATCGGGTTTCACTCAATACAGGTTATTGTTTGAGCTACTTGAATTGATTTCATTTTAATTTCATATAAGCTGGTTTTGGTCAGTTAATATAAAATTAAAATGTAGTTTTCAAAGTCTTTTCAAGATTCTAGCTCATTTATGTCCAAGCCTTTTCAGTTTTTAAGCTTGTCTCCTTTTTAAGTCTATGTGGCAAATCTCTCAAAAGTGATTTCATCCCAAAATCAGAAGAGGGGGAAAAATAAATAAAAATATATAATTTGTGTGTGTGTGTGTACAAGTTATGTTTGAAAATTTGCTTAAATAATGTAACTTATCTGATTTTTGAGGTGAAATGTGACCCATAAATGTTTGAGATTTAATTCAGTATTACACAGATTGTCTTCTACATTCAGATTGAACTTTTGTGACCATCAGCTATGTGGGATGAACGTTTTAGTATTAGTGATCATTTGTAGAGCTGTTCAGAAGATGTTTGAAAGCTTGCAGACTCTCAAACTATAAAAATGAGCTCTTGAATCCAAGCAGAGGTTTTATGCACATGGCTTAGGCTAATAGCTATTCAATCCTGTGGTTATGGCCATCGCTTGAGCGCAGTTGGTTCCTAGCAGGAAAGCGTCTAAAGCTTTTTGTGGTGGAATCCCAATAACTGCTTGCCCTAGAAATGGAAAAGTTTGTTAGGTATTATTGCATATAAATCTCAAGTTAAATGTACCTGTTCTAATTCCCACTGCTGTTTCATACGCAGACCGCACTACAGTCACCTCATTCTTGTGGTGGTTCTGGTGTCGTAAATATTTCTGTGCTCCAGTTAGGTACTCGGGTTGTCTGGGCGTGATAACCAGTCATTTCCATGTGGGTTAGAAGTTTGCTTTTATGAGTGACTGCCTTGTGCCGTGTGACTCCAAGATGTTTTCCTGCTTTCCAAAAGAGTCCGTAGGTGATTACTAACGTCCTTGCAGAAATATTTTATCCTGAATGTCACCCTGACCTGGGTGGTGACATTTCATCCGTGTCACTGGCCAGCTTAACCTTGATGCTCGCACGTGATTGTATTTCAGCCAGCTGAGTCACTCGTGTAACTGCATTACTGAGTTTTCGGGGCAGGTTAGCCATCAAGCGCCAGCGAACGGGGAGTAAGAGTGCCTCTGTTTCACTGAACAGGAAGGTGTTGAACAATAGTGTGATGTCAGAGGTCTGAGGTACCCTCATCCAGTACTTCCTGTTTTCATTTGTATTGTCTAAAAGAGAGACAAACACACCGAGAGGAATGCACAGTGGGCAGTTTTATGATATGTGCCCTGTCACAGTATATGTTGGTGGAAACATGGTAATTATAGAAAAACTTTCAGAAAGTTGACTAATTCTGCGGTGTGACATGCTACAATTAATCTAACACTACTTTACACAGCATTTAAAAAATATTTTATTTATAAATAGTGTTTATAACCTTATTTTAATTGAGAGACTACAGGGAATAATGGTATATAATGTTCAGTATATAATATATAAAAAAATGAAATATCAATTGTTAATGTATTTAATTTTTATTAAACATTTTAAAAATATATTTTTTATAATTTTTTAAATATATATTTGTCATTACTATATGTTGAAATGTAATTATTTTTCAGTTGTCACATTGCTGGACCATTTACTAAAACCATTTACATAAACTAATAATGTCAATAAGGTTAAAATATTGACCAGCCAAAATTTCAAACATCTAATTGCATTACTCAAGTAGGCTAGTCTGTGTTTTTTTTAGTTTAATAAATGTAACTTTGCTAATGTTAGAATGTAATGTGATGTTAACCCTTTTTGCACATTATATATGCCTACATGGTTACATTCACTTTATTTATTTGTTTAATCCAAATACAAAATACAGAGATATGTTCCGTATACCGCAAATCACCCAAAAAATACAGATATATAAAAAAAATGTTGCCCTACTTTGAAGAAACATGCATTTGGTAATATTTGCTCGATTCGCCCTCTTGTGGCCTAGCTTTGATGGGGCAGAAACGGCTGACTGGTTAGGAGAGAAACAGGCCTAGTCCTTTCTTAACCGGTCAACCGTTTCTGCCAAGGGATTCTTCAGCAGAATGAATGGGTTTGGATGTCTATCCTGGTGTGCTCAGAGTTTCTTGCCGGCTCACACGCACTACAACTGTTGAAATGATATCAGCACAGCTCTCTGTTACTCCACCCCAACCATAAGATGGGCAAGTTTATGTTGGACCACATTGAGCATGCCCTGAAATAATCCGAATGAAAAGAGTTCTTGTTTGTCATGATAATGACAGAATTTCCTCTCCTCAGCTTATAACACGATGTGTCAAGCTGTTAGGTCACTAACCGATTCATAACCAATGACGTCTTTATGTGTGGCATCCCTTCCTGTTGCCAGAATTTGCCTAGTGCTTGGCGCTCCATTGAGCTCATGTCTCACACAACAGCGACTTATTTCTCACCTCCCTCTTTCCCACAGTGTGGTTCCTCTGCTCAGAGAATCCATTGGGATCTTGATGCAACGGACGCCTCCTTCTCTGGACCATACCCTTCCTGAATGCTACCAAAGGGTGAGTCATTTCCATCTTCTGGATCCTATTTATGAAAGTTGTCTACTTGGTTAGGTGGAGTTAACCTGGGATATCAACTGGAATTATAGCCAAGGCACTGTTTACATCTGGTATTAAGATGCGTTATCATCAATCCGATCACAAGTGGACAATGCTAGAAAACGGCATCGGCATGTTCTAAGAACTATAGTTGACAGCATATACAAACAAAAATCTATGCAAGTTTCTACGAGTAATTATTTACATAATAAAATAAATGATTAAACATTACTATTCCCCCAATCTGGAGTAATTTACAGATTTTCACTCACTTAAACAACTCTCAAAATAAAGTGCTCTTTGACTGGAAAGAGGAAGATAGTCAACTTAAAATGAGTTGCTTTATGTAGCAAAACAGATGTCATTTCCCACTGTTTATAAATGGTCATTTCTTTCCCCTAACCGTATTAAATGTCATCTTTCACATCAAATTCTTACTTTGTTTCAATTAATTCAGTTAGCATAATAAGAAACTGTAGAGCTGTTACCATTCAAATTAAATTAGTCTTAACAAACTCGATATTTCCACTGCTGAGCAAACAGAAGCTGCATCTGAAGTGTTATTAGATGTATTTACACTGCAACATTTCAAATGCAGAAATCATTTTATAAGATTATTGTTTTTCATATTTAAAAAAATAAATACAAATAAATGTTGAAAGAAATGTAATACTTTTAAACATGACTAAACCACCAGTAGGTGGCGGCAAATGTCTGTTTTAATGAGCGAGTCATTCATTTATTCAAGGATTCATTCAAACGGCTGATTCATTCAGAAACCAGTCAATTGACTGTCCTTATGAATGGGCCACTGAATCATTCGATTCGTTCAAAAACGTGAATTCATTCAGTAATGAAACACCGCTGTGTGTTGCTCGGAGAGACACAACAGTTCTGCTGTGGCTTTGATCGGAACTATTTTCGTCTGTGAAATTAAGCAAAAACAGTCACTTAATTTTAGCCTCTTGTTTATTGAAATACTACTGTATAAAATCAGTGTCACATTGCAATCGGGCTGATATTGTTATTCGGGGAAACATCATGGCCGTCTAATGGTACTTACCTAAATCATATTTTGTGTATCTCTTTTTTTTTTTGACCGCAGTATGCATCTATACATTTTGAGTTACTTTGTGTGTGCCGTCTCTCTCACACACTCACTCAGGCTATGCAAACCTCATCTGGCACGAACATAAATACATTATCAGTCGCCGTTTACACTGAATGCCATTAAAATTAGAATCATTCTCACGAAACTGACGTGTTTACACTAGGGATGGGTCACGATTTTCGAATATTGGATTAGTACATTTAATTATAGAATATCGATTAGGTTATGCGATTATTTTCTAAAGGTGTTCCCACACTGGGTGTTTTGTACCGTGCCCGAGCGCTTCTGAGCCCCAACGCCTTATTCGTTTGACTAATGCGATCGCCCCGTGCCGCGCTCGGACGTGGTTCGTTTAGCAGGCCCTGGCTTGGTTGTAAGAGGTGGACCAGAGTGCGGTTCAGTTGGACTCGGGCACGGCACACATGTATTGTGAGCGCTAACCGCGCCGGATCACTGAACTTCTGATACGTGCAGCCTGATTGCGTGAACAATAGACCTGTTAAGCAATATATTGTGAGAAGGCCGTTTATTACAGCGTCCCAAACAACTCAAAATAATAAACCACAAAGTTAACAAAACGATGCACTCCGCTGAGCGAGAGCTTCTCTGCCACCTTCACATGCTATCGGAAACATCCTGTTTCCCACTTATGAAGTCGTGACGAGCTCGCTGCATTCAAATTATTTGTGGAATGAATAATGTAATATTCCACTGGTTGATAACCATAAATATTTCTGTAAAAAAGATTTGTGCTGTTTTAGTATACAGGTGTAATTTTCACTTTAACTTCACGCAATGTAACATGATTTTATTATTGTAATTTTGACTTTATTCTTAAAATATGACATTAATCTTATTTATTTAGTTATTTATTTGAGAAAGATAAACTGATCAAACTTGCGCTCGCCGCTTGGTATTTTAAAAAACGAAAACTTTAATTTAACAAACATAAAATGTTCCAATCATATTTCTGAATTAATAAAGAAATAATAAAGAATTAATTTAAATTAATAAAGAAACTAAACAAAATAATGATCACTTTGCTATTAAAAACCAAACGGAACTATTTGAATGGCTGCAACAGCAGCTTTGTAACGGGAGGAGAGAGAGAGAGAGAGAGGAAGACACGGGCTCTGGTCGGACTCAGGTGGAGAATTCTGAGAAGCTGCAGGGATCTATATTCGTTCCCTAGTTCAATTAAAAGTTCCCCGGACTAACTGTGAACAGATTGCACCCCAGTCTTCTTTCCGGACATGTGAACATGTTAATAAAAATAAAACAATATATAAATGAAATAGGTTATTGTTATGAAGACAGACGTTAATGTTATGAAGACCGACGTTAAAATTAATGTTCACATAATAAGTGTTGTCATTCAGGCGGTTCACAAAATGTTGTAGTTCATAGTATGTTTTAAGAATGATATTCTGTTTAGTGTGTAATATGTTATAAGCCTAATATTCATTGATGAATTAATCAACCTGTTAAGATTTTTTTTTAAATAATATGAATGTTCATGCTCATTTTTAAAATAGAAATGTCCTAGCCTTACGTTACAACCTTTAATCTGCTTGGGTTAAGATAAACTATTCTCTAAATGAATGTGTTATCATACAGTTTGAAAGCCTAATGGTTTATCTCGCTCTCTCTCTGTTTATGTGTGTGCATGTGTGCGTGGGTGGGTGCATGCATGGGAGGGGTGCGATTTTCGAATAATAATGCACAGCGATTATCGAATATTACTTTTGCTTTAAATGCCCATCCCTAGTTCACACGCGACTGTGAGTGTGCGCGCGGTTGTGGCATCTCTGCCTGAGCCGCTGGCAATAAAAGGATCAGTCATGTGAAAAATCGTCCGATTCCGATCACTCGCCGGTCAATCTCTAGATACTGGGATGTGCATCTTATGACGATTTACCTGTTACGATGCAGTGCGATCCGATTTCAATTCAACACAATGCGATTCAATGCAGTGCAGAAAATATGGTCACTTTTAATGTCTTGAGGCCTGTTTCATTATTTGGCATTTCATGCCAAATAAGCCAGGCTTATTTCAGTTAGTCTAAATCATTGTCAAATGATTTGGTTCCATGAAGTAAATTTAACATAGGCCTAGATCAGGCTTAGTCACTTTGGCAACTTATGCTGGGAAACTAACCTAGTCTAAAGCAGGCTAAACGGAGTTCCTCTAAAACTGACATATAGGAACACAATCATATTACCACTGTCTCACATACTATTTGACTATTTTAGTTTTTTTACATTTTCTAGCCATGCTGCCTTTCTCTGGTTTTATGACAGCTGTACCGTTTATAATTTGCAGAACAGATTGCAGAACATTACAGTCTAAAATTGTTCTTTAAAGCATTAAAATAACCACATTAAAAATGAAAATTTATAATAAAGAAATTGACTATATTATATATATATATATATATAACTGCTATAAGAAACACATTAACTCATTTGAGCTTAGTAATTAGGACTGTACCTTTGATTTACTTAAAATAGTGCCTTTACAGTTACTGCTAAAATACACTATGTAGGCTTAAAATTATATTTTAGCAAAATGTATATTTTACTCAGAATTATTGCGCTCCTATTCGATTGCGCTCCGTCTGTATAGTGCGCAGCAGCACTCATTCACTCGCGTAAGCCTTGTCCACTCCTGACAGCAAAATGGATATGTTTGCATGGCTTTCTAACATTTACAGATTCAAAATATACCTGTGACGTCAGTTATGCACTGAGGAAAACAAAACGTCTCAAATGCATTAAACAGCACAGAATCAGATATATTCACTGTTTGCCATGGTGGATCGATTTGATCCATGATCAACATTAAGGGCTATTTAAACATGCACAAATTAGTGGGGTTGTGTAAAATTAATTTGTCAATCGATCGGTTTATGGAACCGATTGATTAGTTAGTTTATTTCAAGGTTAGATTTTGGACTTTTCCTCGGGTCTCTGCAGTGTTGTGATCTTTATTACGGTCTATGGTTGTGATTCATCATGTTCACGCAGAAGCAGTGGTGATGAGAGAACGCACTTGAGTAACAGTTTAGACAGGAGAAATCAATCTACATATAAAATATTGGTCACAGATAATTGGTCACTTTCTAAATATTAAAAGTATAGCGCATCCACTAGTAATTATTTATTTAAAAAAAATTAAAGATGCAGATATTTTAGAAATGATGCATCGCGATATGAATAACTTGTAGCCAATGCATCGCATCGTTAACTTTTTATGCCGATGCACCAAGCAAATCGGGGAATTTTCCCATCCCTAATAGATATGTATGAAGCAGTTACCGATGCAATACGATTCACCCCTATGACCCCATTCAAAACTTTTTGTCCACTTCCAGAGGTAGTCGAAAAACGCATTCGACCAGAAAGCCACTAAAAAAATCTCCCTCCCCTCAAACGAAACTCAGACAGAAGCGGTTGAAAGTGGACAGAATAGACGGATTAAAACGCCTTCTTCCTCGTCCACATGTGATGCGATCGACCAAAAGGCATTTTAATACCAGGTGAAAACAGGCCCCAAATTGTCCCGAAATGTAACTAGCCAACCATTTATTCACATTTAAAGAATGGGAACTTGACCTTTGAGACTCAGAACCTCAATCTTCATCCCGTTGCAAGATGGAAGTTCCAGGTTTTGGCCTGTAACAGTTCTAGATAGCCAATGACGGTCCAAGCACCCTATTCAGCATCAGAACCAGAAAAACCTGCGGATGCATTTGCTAACTTCTAGTGTTCCCTGCAGGTCCAGCAGCTTCAGGGTGTCTATAACCTCCAAGAACCTCACTTCTGGACCCTTTGCACAGACCTCTACATTGGTACACTCAAACTCCTCGTGGCGCCTGACGCAGATACTAGATGGATTCTAAGCCAAACGCACAACATTTTCACTCAGGTGGGGACTGTTTGAAAACACAGCTGTAAGAACTTCATTTCACTTAAGAGATGTTTCAAAGTTTCCATTACATGATATTTTCTGCCCTGTGCCCAGGTTGGCGTCAGAAACCTTTATGTTCAGATTGACGTGGCAGCCATGTAGAAGTCCACCACACTTCTCCTGATCTTTAGGAGTCTCGTGACCAAAGGCCTTTTGTGCTGCTGTGGGGAAATTCTCCACCTCAACCCATCTCTTTTTGGGTTTCTGTCGCTCCACTTCCATCTTGGATCAAGATGGAGCTGGTGCAGTCCAGCAGTCTGACTCCACTCTTGCCAAAAACAACTGTCCAGCTACAACAACGTGATGTTTTGAGGGAAACAAGAACTTGCAACATTAGTGCACCCTCTCGATCATTTGAACTTTTTGTTTTTGAATTTCCCCATTGCTTTAGATTTTTTTTATGATCCCAACAAACTGTTTCTTTTCCTTATAATTGCTGCCCTTTCCCATCATCAGAATGGGATTTTAATTATTGGTGGTATGAATGTGGAGTTCATTGGACATTTGTAAAAATAGCAGTATGTGATTCATTGACTTTTTGTACATCACCTGCTTTGTTTTTCGGTTGTAAAGAGGTGCAGAATTTGTTCACCAATGCCATTATGTAAACATAAATATTTGTCTGCATTTCTTAAGTGCCTTTTTAAAAATGATCATGGACAATCGCTGGGACCATCATGTTTGATGGTCAACATGAATGCGATGAAAACTGGATCTTTATGACCTTGAGTTCTGTCTACAATTAAAACATTCCTTTGCATTTGGCTTTGCTGTTTATGCATGGTGTAAAATGTGTACGAACAAGTTCCCAAAATCTGTCATATAGACAGAAGGACACTGTTTTCATCCATAAGTCTGATGAATGACTTGAAATCATAAAACAGCTCCATGATTTCTGCATGAATGCACAAGAAGGTACAAGCATTAGTAAGCAAGTCCAATATATTTGCAGTTAAATGTCAGAGCCTATTACTGTTTATTTCCTTTCAAGTAATTGGTGTAAACAGTTAATCAAGGCTGATCCTTTCTAGACACAGACCTTTACCAGTTTAAAATTTATCAAGATTTCCTCCAGTGACTTTCTCAATTTAAATACGCCTTTTTACTTTGTGTTTTCAGCTGTACTGAAACCAAATTAAAATTAAATAAATTCTGCTCTGGAATGGGTTGACGAAAGAGCATTTTAACATTTTCACTTTCGTTTAAGAAGGTTTAAAAGGATGAAGAGTTTTGAGGTATGATTTACAGGACAGTATTGTCATCATAGAAGTCAAGTTCAAGTTGAGCTTTATTATCATTCTGCTACATACAGACATACATTGAAGTAAAAGAAAACAATATAAACCTATACACAACTAACCTACTGACAGATTTTGACTAAATATACTGTATATAAATGTTAACCTATGCATAGACTAAAAAAATACAAACTGTACGAATGCTTCAAATGAATACTGTACATGTGCAGAGAGAAACATCGTAAGTCAAGCAGCTGACTGGTGAACAGTGTAAGGTGATTTGTAGTGCATGAGCATGTAAACATACATATACTATTGAGTCTTTTGTGGGATTATGTACACATAGTAATGTGTGAAATGTGTCTAGTGTGAATAGAGAGTGTGTTACTACAGGTGGTTTGTACAGGCCCACTCACCTGTGTGTAGCGCACTTCGAATTGCACAAAAAAGTATCAGAGTTTTTTCAGGAGGTAGGGGTTTGTATGGGGTTTCAGAAAGGACTTGAGTTCAGATGTTAAACTTTGTTTACCAAGCTGTTAAAATTGCACCATGTTAGATTATATATATATATGATGGAAATACATAAAATATTAATTGTTTACAGATAGGTAGGGTAAAGAAATCTCACTTCTTCTTTGTAAGAATAAACCATGTTTCCCCTTCATGGGAACGAGACACTGCGTCCCCTAGGGTTCGCTATTGGGGAACGCCGTCAGTGTGACCCGTGCTTGAAGCATACATATATAAAAACACCACCTGTTGGCGGCGACAGCCTATGGCGTCACTACCGCGCGACGATATAAGGCGCCGGAGAATACGTCATTCTCTTCTTCGTCTTCACTGACTGGTTTGTTTGAAGCGTGCATTCTGGTAAGAGCACAGTTTTCTCTCTATCATGGCGAGCACTAGCAAGGCGTTTAAGATTGTGTGTGGATCCGTGTCCTCGTTATTTGACACCCGATGACACACACAATCTTTGCCTCTTTTGTTTGGGCAAGGAGCACGCACACGATGTCCTTGAGGGGAAAATCTGCGTGCACTGTGAGCTTTTTCTATGAGAAAGCTCCGCTCTCGTCTGTCCCTCTTTTCCCCCCAGCTGTCTGCTTCCCGCGATTCGGGACCCACCGCTGCCAAGGCACGGAGGCAAATGAAATCGTGGGGTTTGCAGTTGGATATGGCCGATGAGTTAGAGAGGGACCGCCCCTTTTCGTGCGTGTCGGCCGAGAACGAGAGTGAGCAGCTGAATTGTGACGATGCGATCTTTCTGACATCATCAGATTCAGCGGCTAGTGCTCTGTTGGGTTATGCCCAGTGTGTTCCTATATGTTCCTGTGTGGCTCAGTGGTAGACCATTGCGTCAGCAGCGCAAAAGGTTGTGGGTTCGATTCCCAGGGAACACATATACTAATGAAAATGTATAACCTGAATGCAATTGTAAGTCGCTTTGGATAAAAGTGTTTGCTAAATCCATAAATGTAAATGTAATAACCAGGAAGAGCAGGAGATGTTTGAGGGCGAGGAAGTTGAGACTGAACCCTCTCAATCCTCCTGCACTGCATATGACGAGTTATTGGAGGTTATGGACCATAAAATAATCTTTCTGGCCATAAACCCCCAGCTCGAGCGAGCCTTCCTTTCTTCCTAAATCTCCATGTGGGGGTTGAGAAGGAGGGGGAAAAAGCAATATTTCTCGTATTCATAGTTTCAGCATACAAGTTACGCTGACATTGAGGGGATGCATAAAATAATCTCTCTTAAGACTCCCTCCTTGCCATCTAAGCCCTGAATCTTGCTTAAATGGTATGCAGCAGCAGGTCAGACGTTGCACACTAAGGCGTACCAGACTGATCTGCTGAAAGACCTGGATAAGGTTCTTTAAAATCCAGGTTTGAGCTCGAACAACCAGGGGTCCTAGCCCATCTCGGTCTAGGGATCAGAGATGGGCTCAGAAGGCTAGTCTCGCGACTCATGCCCCTCCCCCGCCTGCGGCTAGGGCTAGAGAGAGGCGCGGGTCAGAGAGAGGCAAGACCTGAGGGAGTTTTTCCAGACGAGGCGTCCGAAATGACACTTTCGTCCGGACCAGAGTAAGACATCTACTCCTTTCCCTTAGGGGGGCATCTGCTCTCTTATTCCTCTCTAATTCCCCTGTAACCACCGTAAACTCCACCTGAGCGAGGTTAGGTGGAAATTTCCTGCTAACTAAACTAAAAAAGTTGAATTCCGCTCCCTTCTGGGCGTCTGAGTTCCCTCTCATTCTGAGGAATGAGTTCTCCGCTCTCCAGAGCTCGTTGTCGGTAGAGCTAGCAGTGCTCCCCTCACCTAGAGGGTCACCTATGAGCACGCCGCTCCCTTCTGAGCGTCTGAGTTTCTCCGCCCCCCAGAACTCTGTGATAGGTCGCTCGCCTTGTTGGTCGAGCTAGCATTGCTCCCCTCACCATAGAGGGTCATCTATGAGCATGCCGCTCCCTTCTGAGCGTCTGAGTTTCCTCTCACTCCGAGGAATGAGTAGCTCTCCGCTCCAGAGCCATAGAACGTTACCAAAATATATATATAAGTGCACACGCTAAAGCTCTGGGCACTTTCTAAAATCCACTCAGTGGTAAGTGCACACGCTAGACTTTGGGCACTTTTCTAAAATCCACCCAGTGGTAAGTTCGCACATGGAATGTTCTGCGTTCTTTCTAAAATCCTGTAGGGTAGGGTTACGCGCGCAGCTTCGTGCCCTTATTTGAGCTGGTCAAGCCCCGGTTTGTGCCTTGGGCCCCACTCCCTTTGCTCCAATATTTTGGGTCAAAAAAAAAAAAAAGGAAACGCTACCAAAGGGTCTGTTGAGACAGTTCCCTCAGCAAGCTTGTGCAGAGCAAGCGGTAACCCTTGGGTGACCGGCCATGACCTAGTTACTACCACTAGGTGCTTGGCTATATCCCCTTAAAGGAATCTTTCTCTGATTCCAAGCCTTTGAGCTCTACCCTGGGCCCGGTATTCCCGACACCTAGCAGGTAAGTGTTTTAGGGTATGCAGCTCGGGTTTTTGGCCGATGGGGATAATATCACTGACAGCCATCAACCGTCCCAGGGGCAACTCCCTTATCCTGGTAGAGTTGGCTTAGTGCTCGCCTTTTGCGCGAAATTGGCTTGCACTCCCCTCAGCATGGTGGCGTGGGTATAAGGTTCCCCAATAGCGACCCCTAGGGGACGCAGTTCGAAGTTCCCATGAAGGGGAACGTCTCAGGTTACATATGTAACCATGTTTCCCCGAGGGAGAACGAGACACTGCGTTCCCTAGGCTGTGGACCATGCTTCAGATGCAAGCTTCAGACGAAGAAGTGAATGACGTATTCTCCCAGCACCCCTTATATCGGGGTCGCGCTGGTAGTGATGTCATAGGCTGTCGCCGGCCAATAGGTGGTGTTTTTATATATGTATGCTTCAAGCACGGGTCACACTGACGGCGTTCCCCAATAGCGAACCCTAGGGGACGCAGTGTCTCGTTCCCCCTCGGGGAAACATGGTTAAAACGGGTGGGGAACGTTGATCCTGGAGGGTTGGTGTCCTGCAGAGTTTAGCTTCAGGGTTGGAGCTAAACTGCTGCAGCATGGCACTCCAGGATCAATGTTCCCCACCCCTGGTCTAAAACAACCGTGTTTAAGGGGCAGGCCCTTTAAGGCTTGTCAGTAATTGTCCATTGTTATGATTGGCTAACATTATTGCATTGGAAACCGTATCAATGCCCCCTCACTATTGCATGCAAGTGTTTTGACAACATGGTCAAAAATAAAATGGTAATTTCCAGACAAAGCAATAAGAAATCATTTACCTATGGTTTGTGATGGAGCTGCAGTCAGATCTAGTACCGCTTCATCTTTCCACAAATGTTTCTTTGTGAACTCTCCATGACACTGTGGAGCATGGTCCAACCAATCCTCAGACACGATCTGAGATGCCATTAAATATAAACTATCCACTTGTTCCTTAACCTGTACTTTTAAAGCGTTTGCTGCATCCTGCAGGCGCCCCTGGGTGAGGCCAACATTAAGGTGAGAAGACTATTCATCGATGTTAAAGGCAGTCTTTATGCAAATGACTGAGCCCTGTGACTTCACCTGGCACCTCAGATCCAAACGAGCCGTTTTCTGAGGGTTTTTAATGAATGCTTTTATTGATGATGAGGACATTTTAAGTTGTGAAACTTGCAGGATGTATTAAGCATACTAAGACCACTTCTACTGTATCAAAATATCAAGGGAAATTTGATTTCTCAAGTCACGACCCTTTAAGAATATTTGGATGTTGGAAAATGTATAATTTCCTTATTACATATAGACAAGAACTTAAGATTTTGTTCAAGGGGTGGCAAAATGATACATATCATTCACTTGAACTAGTAAATATTTAATGAAAGTTGGTGTATCGTGGGCTTTGTACTTCGACAGCAGTATAAACCAGATGCAGATCTGTAAACCCAATCATCTCTAAATGCAACACGTGAACTCAAATTTGTCTTTGTATAAATAAAGCAGACAGAGGCAAAATACTTTCTGACACTAGCTTTGTTCACTTTCTATGCAATTCATGCTGACAGAAATGAAATGAGAGACAACAAATAAAACCACAGATGTAGAAGAACCACATGTAGGGCGTTGATGTGATCAGTGGCTCTGAAATGAGTGTCTTTATTGTACGAAAATCAATCCTCATCCATTATGAAATGCTCAAAGGAATCTCAGTATTTGCTTTTATCTTATTTACATTCTTACTGAGAAAGTCCCATTAAGAAAGCCTCTTGGTACGGAAACATTATCCCAATTTCAAAGAAAGCTCAATTTCAGAGGCACTAATGCAACCCAGATGCAGTTGGTCCACAATAACCTTTTCCATTTCCTCTATTATAATTCCATCATTTACTTTTTGACAGCAAGAACATGACTGCCACACGTCAAAATAATCATCCCACTCCTAATCTAAATCTATTAATGAAATACAACCCTGGCCAGACCGGTATTTAAAGGTTAAAGTGGTCAAATTTGATCTGGAATAACAATTATGTAATTTGCGTGCTCTCCCGACCCTCCAGCAGCTCCAGGCTCTCATGTTGACCGGCTTGTCCACTTTTCCTTTTAAAACCAAGAAGCACTGGAAAGGCAACTTTTTAGCACAAGCTTCTTGGATATCAAGAAACGTATGTGGAACTATCGGTCATCTTCAAGGTCATCAATCCCTCAGGACCGCAGAAGAGTTTCAACATGTCCACCTCTAGAGGGTGAAGGTGTCCGCTGATGATCATTGAGTGAAGTGGTCCTCCTAGGTCACTGGATGCCAACTCTTGCAGTGTCCCAGAACGGATGGTTTGGTCCTCAGCTCCGACCCGAGCCAGACCAACACACACTGTGTCTTCAGTCATTGCTGCATTAAAGGAAAGAACATAGGATAAACCATGAAACCAAAGCTCACCAAGCTTTCAATCAAATCTAATCCAATGATCCATCAATGCTTGCCAGAGCTGTCCAGATGGTTTAACCACAGAGTTCACAAAAATGTTCATGCAATTTAGTAAGGTTTGCAAGAGTTACCCAGTTCCTCGCCCCGAACCCGTCGGTTCTGTAGTATCTCCAGGAGTTGCTCAGCTGCCTGAGCAACAGTCATGAATCTGGGAGGCTCGTAAATCTTTCGACCCCTGGAAAAAGAGGGGACTGGTAAACTTTAAGGTGAGCAGAAGTATCTGGTGTCTTCTACTAATTTGTCTGGATCCTTGACAG
The DNA here is from genome assembly GCA_027564155.1 of Gymnocypris eckloni scoliostomus. Classification (NCBI taxonomy): domain Eukaryota; kingdom Metazoa; phylum Chordata; class Actinopteri; order Cypriniformes; family Cyprinidae; genus Gymnocypris; species Gymnocypris eckloni. Next base: position 16,750,292 of record CM050418.1, on the reverse strand, counting down.
TGTTAAAATTTGTTAAAGCCCAGGAACCTTAAAGAATTTGTTCATTCCTGAATTAAAATTTCCTGATAATTTACTCACCCCCATGTCATCCAAATGTTCATGTCGTTCTTTCTTCAGTCGAAAAGAAATGAAGGTTTTTGAGGAAAACATTCAAGGGCTTTTCTCGATATAGTGGACTTCAATGGGGACCAACAGGTTGAAGGTCCAAATTGCGGTTTCAATGCAGCTTTAAAGGGCTCTATATGATCCCAGCTGAAGAATAAGGGTATTATCTAGTGAAACGATTAGTCATTTAAAAAACTTAAAGATTTCTATACTTTTTAAACACAATTGCTTGTCTTGCACTAGCTCTGCAATGCATGTCTATGACTTTACACATTACGTATGGTTAGTTTTTCGTCTTTATACTTCTGTTCAAAAGGCTAGTGTAGGGTGAAAAAAATCCAACTTCAATATCGTCTGACATTTTACCTTTTTTGTAAAGCGCATTTGACTTTCTTTGCACGTTCGCTTTGTAAACACTGTGTCGGTACTTACGCGTGACCTTTCCAACGTGACTACGTAATGCAAGAATTCGTGGATGCAGAGCTAGTGCAAGATGAGAATTTATGGTTAAAATGTATATACATTTTATTTTTTTTGAAAATGACAGATTGCTTCGCTACATAAGAACCTTATTCTTCGGTTGGGATTGTGTAGAGCCATTATAAAATGCACTAAAACTGAAATTTGGACGTTCAACCCTGTTGAATTCCACTATATGAAGAAAAATCCTGCTTAATTTCTTTTTTGTCTGAAGAAATAAAGACATGAACATCTTGGATGACATGGGGGTGAGGAGGAAATTTGTATTCACGTGTGAACTAATCATTTATGTTGCAGGTGGTCCCAGAACATTGAGCAAGTAGGTGGCCATTAATGCAATTTACATCTGAGCTTTAAAGTGAAATATTCTGCATGCCTTACTTAAGGTGCATGAGCCATTAACGGACCAACATCCTTGATGAAATCAGTCAACTTAAGGAAGTTGGAGACATGCCTTGAATTTCTTTTTGGGGCCGGTTCCCCCTCCCTGCTGTGAAGGGCACCAACCTCACTGGACAAGCATCTGACTGTGACCAAAATCATGCAACATATGGTTATTCCATTTCCGAGTAATGGTACAACAGTGCCAATAAATCTGGGAGACATTAGCACACTTTCCAGCCTTGAAGGGAGCATGCACCAGGCCTAATGCTCGTCTCCTTATAGCGTACATAGTGGAACACTAAAACCCATTTGGGGTTTATGCGGATTGGATATAAAATTACACGAAGTGCATGACCAAGGGGGGAGATAATTACAGGACACCACGGAGAGAGCAAGGGTTAACAACCGTCTTCTACGACAAGAAATAATTCAACACCTGTGAAGGTTTTTCGGAAAGACTTCGAGTTCAAGTTTGAAAGCAGACAGCGAATTTCACTGTTGCCGATAAAACATTTTTGAAGGCTTCAGATGGGAAAATTATACTGCGGCAGTTCTGGAGGCGACCCAGGGAAGGGCCATGATAACATATCATGCATCCAAGTCAAACAAGCTGCCACGGTTTTTACTTTTGTTATTTTTTTCCAACTCAACCAGTCTGCCCCCCCAGCAACTTGCATGAATGATAACTCAATGTCTGCTGGAAACCACAAAACAACCTTCCTGGAAAAGCACCACAGACTAGATATAAATCAGCACTACCCCACAGAAAATCAGAAAGTGAGTCTTACCTCATTAAATTCTCCATGGACTGTTCTTTGACTTTGATATCTGCAAAACAAGGGAGTTGTAAGTGTTGTACGATACAGTAAGCTTGGATTTTATAAACTGGGCCTCTCTGGATGTTACTGTCACATCATAAATAGTAGGTCGCCCCTCCATCTGGGGCTGTTAACCCCACACAGTCTAGAGCGTGAGTACATTTTCAGACTGCACCTGAGAGGGCCTCATATTGAGAACAAAGACAAATGTACAAATCACGACCAGTCATGTTCTCACACCATGTTAACCTAAATATGTTCATAAATAATGGACCAATCAGATGAAAGTTCAAGGCTAAACTTCAGCTACAGTAAAATGGGATAATTTCTTTGTTTCCTACTTTCTTTATAAATGGAAATTTGGTATCAAAACTGATTTGCATGCATTTTAGAACAGCAAAACAATTATGTAAATCTAACATTTTACATAAAAGCTTCACAAAAGATTTAAATTATTAGGCTAGAAACCAGAAAATCTACATACAATTAATTGTTAAAAATACAGCAAATTTACACAAAACAAGTAATCAATTATATTTGTAAATGAAAATTCATGATTAATGAATTTTATTTCTGAAAAATAATAGAAACTGGGAAACTGACATAAAATTCATAATTAATTGAATGATATTTGACAAAAACAGAACCCAGAAAATTGTCATAAAATGTAAAGATATTTGTAAATATTTTTTTTTTAATAAGTACAAATGTTAAAAATTTAATAAAAAAGAAAACTGACAAACAAACAAAAAAAACAGAAAATGAACTAATTTAAATGAAGAATATATTAATGATATTTGTAAAACAATTTTTTTAAACAATTTTTTTACATTTTAGTTAGACAGGAAAAAGTGGCTGGAGTAGCAGTGTAGAGAATCAAAAATTGAAATGGAACAAGTTCACGTCCGGTGTAGACACTGTATTGGACTAGACTTTTTGGAATTACAAATCTAATTTAATTTTTTTATTTAATTTAGAAACACCAGCAAATAAATTGACCAATTTTTGCCAGCTTGATTAATAGGCCACGTCTTGTTAGCAACGTTATGATGAATGGATGCAGTGTATAGTCCCTGTCTTTTGACTGTGTGTCTGGTGTGCTTTTGTTGTGTCTGGAGGTTATTGTGTTAGATAAGCGCACTCGCGGCCAAGGGTGGATGGGGAGGTGTCCAATCCCCGCCTTCCTCTGTTTGCTTTTGAATAATGAGGTTAATAACCCTGATCCCTCTCTTGCTCATTTTTGTCCTCGCTCTTGCTCTCCGACTCCTCAGCTGGGAAGCACCTGAGGACTCCACCTCCCCCGTCCGCCAGCCAATGAGACACGACGACGACCAGCAGACTACGATTTTTACCAACATTCATTACCAAAGACGCCTTCCAATGGTAAATCCCACTGGTACTTTGGAAAACGGGGGTTTATTAAGAGTTGGCTGGAAATCTCCACGGCACACGGATATAAACTTAAATTATTTGCGACCACCTGCCTTGGGGGTACCAGAGCGTTTGCAACGGGCCCAAGTTTAATTTGCACCCTGAAGGGAAATACCTATTTGGCGGGACAGCAAAATACAGGGGTCGTCTCATCTGGTTTTGACACATTCATTGCTACAGTGACTGTTAACGATGCAACACACATACATACTTGAGGACGTGAGCCAAGGAACAAACCGGAGAACCTGACAATTGTGCAACATCATATACATTTCTAATTAGAACACCTCGTTCACAAAGTCTCAAAGGAAGTGCTTACCCAGCAGGCACAGCGTGTGCAGGCCCATATCCCTGTTCTTCTTGATCTTATTGTAGAAGCTTTCAGGTCTCCATGTGTCCATCCAAAACACAATGGACACCGTTTCCCCGAAGTTGTACAGCTAAGGAGGGAAATGCAATCACATTTATACTTTATTTACTCACACGTCCCACCAGATCTTATTTTGCATTGGCCACTGTGTTCATGAGTAGTCAGCTCTGTTTAGCCACCGACAAGGTGCTTCCTGTTATTCAGTAAGCATGACATCATTCTGAACACTAGAGTGCCACACAGCTGACACAACAAAGTGACATTACAGCAGGCAGACTTGTTACTACAGACCCTCTGAAGCACGTATTAGTGCGATATGAACAAACACATAGGTAGGGATGAAGTTGTCCCCCATCTTCCAAATCCAGGGGTGACCAATCCTGCTCCTGGAGGGCCACCGATAACCAACACACTTGCCTGGAATATTCTAGTGAGTCTGAAGACCTTGATTAGCTGGTTCAGGTGTGTTTAATTAGGGTTGAGCTAAACTCTGCGGGACAGTGGCCCTCCAGGAGGTTTGGACACCCCTGACCTTATTTGGTTACTGAGGTCAACTAGAGACCTAGATGAATTCCTTTCTGTTTATCTATAATAACAAATTCAGCAGTGGAGACTTAAAGGACTTCACCCAAAAATGAAAATTCTGTCTTCACCTTGGTACTCTCTTGAATGCATGTTGACTGACACGGAAGAGAAGAAACTGTTGAATAAAGGCATTATTTTTGTTTTCTTTGTGCATAAAAAGTATTCTTATAGCTATATAACATTGCAGTTGAACCACTGATATCACATGGACTATTTTAACAATATTTCCTGGGCCTTAAACGTTTCAGTTCCCTTTGTTTATAGAGGGTCAGAAAGATTACGTTTCTTAATATGTGTTCCGAAGATGAACGAAGGACTTACGGGTTTGGAACGTCATGAGGGTGAGTAATTAATGACAGAATTTCCTTTTTTTGATGAACTAACCCTTTAAAGCAGATAAAGAGATTTTTTAAGGATCCCACAAATTACATTTAAGGGGGAAAAACATTGACAGAAACAAGAAATCATACCTGCAAATTATTAATTTACTCCCTTGTTTTAGTTAAATTACTGCCATTGGGTCAACTAAAATTAAAACAAGACAACAACATGAATTAAATTTACCTAAACAAGGGAACTGATTAATAAGTTCTGCAAACGATATACAACTAAAACATGGCCACAAATTAATTTGTTGTGGGAACACATTTTTAGTTTGTGGACATATCTATTTGTTCTTGCATGTCATGTGTGGGGGTCTGCAGGTTTTAGCGTGGTGCTAATAGTCTAAGAAAAGAAGATGTTTTAAAAAATGTCTTTTGAACATGAAAAATGTGTTTGTCCACACAATGAAAGTCAATGAGGTCCAGTGTTTTTTTGGACCCCACTGACTTTAATTGTATGAACAAAACAGTTGAATAATTTGTCAAAATATCTTCTTTTGTGTTCAGCAGAAGAATGGAAGTCAGTCAGGCTTGGAACGACACAGAAGTTTCATTTTTGGGTGAAAAACACAATTAAATTCGGCTTTTAAATTCACATTTAAATTAACAATGAAAATTCACCTTACCTATTTCTAAATACAAGCTGATCATATTGTTACCAATTGATCTACACAATTTTTTATCAAAATGTCATAACTCTATCTTCCGGTAAAACGTCAGACTTTTTTTAGTGACTAAATACGCCATATTTCTCCAATCATTTAGTCACCGCACCCTTTCTTACAATCTCCTGCAAGTTTGCATTCAGATCTGCCTCCATCCAATCAACAACCAATGAATAGAACCAAGTTCCCAGGATACTTTTTTCATCTTTGATCATCGGCTGTGTCACATTGTGGAAGAAAAGATCTACCACTACTTTTCATTCATTCCAACTATTAAGATCGTCATTCAGAATCCACTACCTAGTCATAGGCAAGTGGATCAAAATGAATCCTTCCAATACAATCTTTGGAAACGAAAACTGATGTATTTGGTAACAAAAACAACAGACACTTTGGGCATAGAAAGTCTCAAGTCATGCTTTTTTGTGGAATCCCTTGTTGTTGATTGCTTACAATTAGTGCATCTTGATCTACATTCAAACAGTAACTGCAAAGCGTGCGCTAACCTACCAGATCCCTCTGGGGCTGAGAGCAGCAGCTGTGGCAGATGATTTAGGACCTGCTTTTCCTGCCTAAATAATATCATTTAGAAATGGCACCACTGATCTCAGATCATCTGAAGACGCCTATCGTGAGCTTAGGGCGGCATCTGGGGCCTCTTGGTACACAAAGCTGCCCTGACAGGTCAATACAGGGGGCTGTTATTGATGGGCAGTAGGCTTCGTTGATAGACTCTGCTGGGATGCCAATGGCACAAAGGCCTTAATGCCGTTTGACCGTTTTCACGAGAGACTGGGCCTGAATGACGCACGATAGCGAAGTACATTCTCTGTAAAGTACATGTTGACACTGAAACCATGGGGCAGCATTGAGTTAAGGTGCAGTTGCATTTCCGAATTCTCTGCAAAATTTAGAGGGCAAATTATGTCTGTTGGTAATCGTGTTGCAATGTATAAATCAGAAGTCACTTTCAAAGCGAACTACTTTCTGTTTCCAATTTGAACCAGTTGCGGAAAAATATTTCGCCCTCAGATGAAATTCCAAATTGCATCGATTCTAATTTAAATGACTGAATTTCGCTTGCAAAAATTCACAGATCAATGGTAAACTTGGGCCTTACCTGCAATCCACAGCAGCCCACCGCGTTCATTATGGAGGCATTGTGAATAACTCGATGCTGTATCCCAGCATTCATCGCTCGCAGAACCAGGTCGCTGTGGGTCGTAGCTCTGAAGAGAAGAAATGCAGTTGCTGTTTTTGGTACATGACACCAAAATAATATGCGCCAACCGCAGAAAAATAGCTACTTAACATCTTTCTTACTACTTTGTTGTGCTGTTTACAATGTGGAAGTAATCCAAATTGCACCAAAAATGCTTATCCTTTCAATCTTGGATATATCATTAAACTTTATTAAACCCACACATTCTTAAGTGCAGGAAAATGAGAAGTCAGACCCCTGTTCCCCTCCCGCAATGTGGGTTTCGTTGGTTTGGCTGGAAAAGTGCTGGAGCCAAACACGACTCAAAGCTCAACTGTGACTAGAAGCGACCGAGACGGGAAAGTGCGGCATAATTTGCCCATCTCGTCTGGAGAATTTCCAAAGTACCCACGCCTAAGACGTCCACATCCTACTTCTCGTAAAAGCGATAACGTTGCACCCCCGAGCTTTGGTGCTCAACCACTCAGTGGTTCTTCAGGAACAAATGTCTTGAATAATAGGAAATATTTTCATTATTTATCTTCTGTCAGGCTGTAGAAAGTGCTTTCTGATAGGTTTTTTCCTGATGTTTCATTACACTTATGGTAGAAAGGGAAATGTATTTTGAGGAGTGCATGCTTTCAAGTGTACTTACTCATACTTGAGGGCATTATCAGAATGGACTTTATTAGCCAAATAAGTTTGAACATTTCCAGCAATTTCTCATATAATTTATTTTCTAAAAACTAAAATATAACTCGGATAGGCCAGTGATAAAGCTTTCCGAAGAAAGTCTGCGTAATGTCTGGATTTAGGTTTCCAGATGAGTCACTGCACTTGTGGGATTGTGGCATATCTGATGACAAGTTATGGGTGAGTCAAAACAATGGCAACATGAGGTGCATCATATGACAAATATGCATAGAAACCTCATAAATGAAAGTTGCCACACTGTACTGTCGAGAATTAATCCTCATTGGCGGATAATTTAGTTCAGGACAGCTTGTTATTACATATGGATTAAATATGACAGCAGAGACTGGCTACTGTAGATCTTGAAGTAGTTAGTCTTACCCAAAAGGATCACCAACCACTAGAAACGCCACATCACTGACATCTGCTCCCTTCAGGATCTCATCCGCCTGTTGTTCCACCATATCTCTGTCCGCCAGCAGCAACTCGCGCCCATAATACTCCTCCTGAGACAGAACACATCGGCGCCAGAACCTCTGATTAAAATGTATTTGAATTTCATATCAGATTGTAAGTTTTGATCAAAATGCTTGATATTATTATTATTATTTGTATTGCTTGATATTATTTTTGAATACATACGAAATTTGAATATTATATTTGTAAATATAAAAAATATTTATATTGAATTAATTTAGCAGATGCTTTTAAACAAAGCGACTTACTAATGACAAAAACAAAAAGCAATATTATGAATAAAATAAATGTTCTTATGGACGAGCTAAAACAAACCTTGAAATAAAAATTCTTAGTCTGACTGTTAGTGGAAGATTTATTTTAATTTAAATAGTTTTGATTCACAAAATACATATAAAAAACATTTCTATGATAAAAAATAATAATTTCCAAATAATATAATTTTTGTGGGGCCAAAGTGTCAAGGTGGTGAAAAATATCTTATTAAATGACTAAAAACATAAAAATCAATATATACATATAACTACGTATTACAAATTTATTATTAAAAAACCGTTGTCTGCCAAATAATCAGTGTGGTGCAGTAAGTTGTCCATTTTCAAGACAACTTTTAAACAGGAAATGACATCACAGAGACGACACCTGCAGAGCTTCGTGATTACATGTCAAGGTTCTTAAAAATATCATATATTTTGAACTTTTATGAAAAGACACTGCTATTTCGGGTCAAATTGGGAAGCCCAAAATAACATTCATGATTCAAACATTTCTAAAACGTATTTTTACCATGAAATATGTTTGAAAACGTTTATAAACTTTTTTAGAATTATTACAGCATATTTTATGTGAAAATATAGAATAACCCTTTTTAAAAATGTCTGAAATTTGTTTTAATTTATTTTATCATTTCAGGCAGCGTTATTTGTCATTGACCAGAATATTGCAGAATAAGTGAGTTTCTCCCCATCTTGTATTATTTATATTAACGCAATATTCTAAAATGCAGTCATCTGGTTTTGATTGTGATGTAAATCGAGCTGTAAACTGTCAGGATTCAGATATTCTAATGTGTTTAATCATCCACATACCAAAGCTTCCTTCCCGACGGTCAGTATGGACGTGTAAGCCTCCAAATAAACACGACTACACTGCCGGACGATCTCTAAACCTTTAACAGTGATGTCTTTACAATCGCCCAGACCAAGCCCGATCAAATACAGCATCTCTAAACCACAGATCACACCGGAACGCAGTTACACTTCAACAAAAGGCTAAATCACAAAACATCTACTTATAAACGCTTTAACGAGCAAAAGAGCTGCCTGACGAGATACTATTATGTTTATCAGACACTGAAAAGCTGTCAGAATACACTCAGTTCTTCACCGTTCTCTGTTATCATGCACTCACATGGTACCACATGCAGCAACTGACAACCGGCTGCCGTAAAGTGCAGAGTAGTTCACGACAGTGTCGCATACTGTCCAAAGAAACAGAATAAGCGGTGATGATTGCTGGTTGGACTGAACTAAACCACTAGACAAGGCTTATTGACAAGACGTACATTTATTTTAAAACCACATTCATTGTGTCTAGGATGTTGTGCACAGGTAATAATTGCCCATAAGCCATTTTATAATTTTAAAACAATAGTTAATAGTTATAATATTATGTATATTTATATATACGCGCGCACACACACACACACACACACATATGTAAGGAATAATTGACTCCGAGCCGTTGAATTATTAGCAAAATAATGCACACCCGAGGTGGTGATGCGGTCACTAAGTGGAGTTGCCGTTACACCTCAGGTGTGCATTATTTAGCTAATAATTCAACGGCTCGGAGTCAATTATTCCGCTTATACTTCGGTTGCCACACTGAAATACATCGATCAGATGACATATTTCAAGGCATTCGTCCGATGTTTCTACTTCAATCGCTATTGTGAGTAGGATTATTTCTTCTGCATCTCATCCAAGCCTCCTGCTAATTTCAAAACGTAATTTTAAACCGTAACGGACGCTTCAGCCATTGATAGCAGACTAATGCAGTTAATACAGTTAATAACTAAGTTATGAAAGAGAGAGATTGATGTTACCTCTGTGAGTTAACGTTAGTGATCGGAAGCAATGTCGATAGTGAGACTTAAGCCTGGAATACACTACGCGATTTTTGCCCTGATTTCCCACCGATTTTACAGTCTGAACAAGTTGACGCTAGTTGAGGAAAGTCAGAGCCAGTCCGCAGATTACAGCTGACAGATTCCACAGAAAATCTCGTTGTGTAATATGGTCACAGACTCCGATTTTTTTAGCTTCAGTCTTTGATTCTATCCAGTCGGAGGATATCAAACATGTTTGATATTTTCAGCCGATTTTAGACCATATGTGTTCATTTGTCATGCGTCTCCTAGCAACAAGGTGCACGTTTCTGCGTTCGTTGTGATCGGAACAACTTTAAAGTCTGGTAGTGTATGATCTTCAGACACGTAGTGTATGATGCCCAGTCTTCCTTTGTCACCATTTATAAAGTCGGTAAGTGTATGATGCCTAGTGTTTTAAAAATCTATTCAAATTTTAAAAGTTGTGTAGTGTATTCCAACCTTAAGTTCCTTTTCTTCACGAACAGAGCCGTTGTTGCTAACGTTAGCTCGCTTGTGAGAAGTCATGTAGTTTTAAGTTCTTAAACTATGTTACTGATAAAATCATCAGAGTAGTGCTAACTACATTAGCGCTTATGATAAGGTGTGTGCAAACTATAACGTTATGTGCGTCTGTGAGGGAGAGACCTAGAGCGGGAAAGAGAGAATAGCGTTAGACTATGTGCTTTCGTACATAATAAAAAATAATTTTGTGGCAAAAACATAGACAATATCTGTCGATTTTATCTGTTTGTTTACTGTATTTATTTGTTTGGCCAGTGTCGTTTTGGGTTTTGGTTATTATGTAAGACCTTTGAAATAACAGAAATCATTTGGCGAAGTGATACAGAACTGTAATGCGGTCAAGCGTGCTGCCTAGAACTACGTTTGCCATACGTTTCCCTGAAAATAGCTGCACACCTCAGAACATTCGTCAGCCAATCAGATTCAAGTATTCAACGGCCCTGTAGTGTGTATGTGTATACAGGTGCTGTTCATATAATTAGAATATCATAAAGTTGATTTATTTCACTAATTCCATTCAAAAAGTGAAACTTGTATAATGTATACATTCATTCCACACTGACTGATATATTTCAAGTGTTTATTTCTTTTAATTTTGATGATTATAACTGACAACTAATGAAAACCCCAAATTCAGTATCTCAGAAAATTAGAATATTACTTAAGACCAATACAAAGAAAGAATTTTTGACCAACTGAAAAGTATGAACATGAAAAGTATGAGCATGTACAGCACTCAATACTTAGTTGGGGCTCCTTTTGCCTGAATTACTGCAGCAATGTGGCGTGGCATGGAGTCGATCAGTCTGTGGCACTGCTCAGGTGTTATGAGAGCCCAGGTTGCTCTGATAGAGGCTTTCAGCTCTTCTGCATTTTTAGGTCTGGCATATCGCATCTTCCTCTTCACAATACCCCAAAGATTTTCTATGGGGTTAAGGTCAGGCGAGTTTGCTGGCCAATTAAGAACAGGGATACCATGGTCCTTAAACCAGGTACTGGTAGCTTTGACACTGTGTGCATGTGCCAAATCCTGTTGGAAAATGAAATCTGCATCTCCATAAAGTTGTTCAGCAGCAGGAAGCATGAAGTGCTCTAAAACTTCCTGGTATACGGCTGTGTTGACCTTGGACCTCAGAAAACACAGTGGACCAACACCAGCAGATGACATAGCACCCCAAACCATCACTGACTGTGGAAACTTTACACTGGACCTCAAGCAACGTGGATTCTGTGCCTCTCCTCTCTTCCTCCAGACTCTGGGACCCTGATTTCCAAAGGAAATGCAAAATTTACTTTCATCAGAGAACATAACTTTGGACCACTCAGCAGCAGTCCAGTCCTTTTGTCTTTAGCCCAGGCGAGACGCTTCTGACGCTGTCTGTTGTTCAAGAGTGGCTTGACACAAGGAATGCGACAGCTGAAACCCATGTCTAGCATACGCGTCTGTGCGTAGTGGTTCTTGAAGCACTGACTCCAGCTGCAGTCCACTCTTTGTGAATCTCCCCACATTTTTGAATGGGTTTTGTTTCACAATCCTCTCCAGGGTGCGGTTATCCCTATTGCTTGTACACTTTTTCTACCACATCTTTTCCTTCCATTCGCCTCTCTATTAATGTGCTTGGACACAGAGCTCTGTGAACAGCCAGCCTCTTTGAAATGACCTTTGTGTCTTGCCCTCCTTGTGCAAGGTGTCAATGGTCGTCTTTTGGACAACTGTCAAGTCAGCAGTCTTCCCATGATTGTGTAGCCTACAGAACTAGACTGAGAGACCATTTAAAGGCCTTTGCAGGTGTTTTGAGTTAATTAGCTGATTAGAGTGTGGCACCAGGTGTCTTCAATATTGAACCTTTTCACAATATTCTAATTTTCTGAGATACTGAATTTGGGGTTTTCGTTAGTTGTCAGTTATAATCATCAAAATTAAAAGAAATAAACACTTGAAATATATCAGTCTGTGTGGAATGAATGTATACATTATACAAGTTTCACTTTTTGAATGGAATTAGTGAAATAAATCAACTTTTTGATGATATTCTAATTATATGACCAGCACCTGTGTATATATATATATATAAATGTGTGTGTGTGTGTGTGTGTGTGTGTGTGTGTGCTGTTTTCTGTTTTCTGTTTATTTACTTCGTAAAGCAGGTGGTGGTTGAGGAGAGACCCCCCCACACATGATTGTAAAGCGCTTTGGGTGTACAACAATACACAATAAAGCGCTATATAAATGCATAATTCATTCATTCATTCATAAAGCTATCAGTTTCATCCTCAAATTGCAGAAAAAAACATTATGTTGATAAATGTGCACACAATCTTTTCCCAAATACCACAGAATGTAACATTTTATGACTTTCTGGGTTGTTGATTTATGATTTGTGCAGCACTTTTAGCATGTTTGGATGTTATGGATTCCAATGTGTTTTCCGACTGTTAAAGACTGGATTTATGATTGTTTGGATTACTTAAAAATGTGTGCAAATCTTAATAATAACAAATAATGTGTAAATAATTTCCTTGTTATCTATGGATTGAAGCTGTTGTAAATGTATAGGTCTCTACTATGATTCCTAATGTGAGTGGAGATTAATCCATGGAGCTTAATAACCACGCTTTAGTGGACCTTGAGCTTGACCTGCTTTATTTGTAGGTTAATAGGCTGTGAATTAGGGTGAGGACCTTTTGTTACACACAGCTGATACCTGTAATGAATGAACACAAAATGCAGTCAAAGGTCCTTAATCTAAATATAAGGCTTACAAGCCCTAAAGGCTCATGGACCATCTGGTCTCCACCCCAATGAACTTGCAACATGAAGTCAAACAAAGACATTTCAGATTTTTCAGGCTGTTATGTACTGGTTTGATTGACACAAAATTATTTTAATCTATTTGCTTTATTTTGGAGATTAAAGTCAAACGTAAACATTTGCAAGCAAACTCAAAGTTTCTGAGTGGAACGCAAACATTTTGCAAGCAAACGCAAATTTTCTTGGTGGAATGAACAAATGTGGTTTTGCAGGGGAATGCTAAAAGTTTTCCAAACATTTCTGTGGGGTACGCTACGCTACGCAAAAGTGTTGAAATATATTTTCCAGATTTGTTTCCATCACTATATCACTCTAGGTTCTGTTTTACTTTATTTGTGTTGTAAATTTTGTTAAATATATGTATAGTATCATATTTTTTAAACATATAGTCTAGTAGAATCAAATAAAATAGAAAATAAAGTACTGCAAATAAAGGTATTTTACGTAAGCTATAGTGTTTTATTGTCATCATATGTAGAACTGTCATTCTTATGCGAACTGATTTCTCGTTCTGTTTACTAAAGTTGCAGACAGCGCATCGAGGCGTCGTTGTTTACCTCAAATCAAACTGACTTGTTAAGCACATCTCAGGCCGAGAGGTGTGTGTGTGTGAAAACATATGACTCGTCTCGAGGCCTCTCCAGTGGAGCTTCCTCACCATTTGTAAAGCACAGAATGGACTCCGTCAGTCTGCATTGTGCCAGGCAGAATGGGCTTAGTGGAGCCTGGCAAAGAGAGGTTTTTTTTTTGCGCTGTGGGCTTTGGATCCGTGCTGTCCATTCCACTGCCAGCACTGCTCGCTGCCTCCCAGCTCATTGCTACGGCAACCGGACCAGGCCAGCATCTGAAAACAATTTGGTTCTTAATGAGAATTTACTTTGCGCAAATGGTGGGAAAATTGGGGGTGGGAGAGGGCGAGGAAAAGGGGAAAGAAAGAAAGGAAGGAATGAGGCGCCTGGATCTCGCATACTTGTCTTGAACTTCTAAGGCATAGTGGAGAAATATCCAAAGTTGTATTGAGGTTATTTATCTCTTGTTACTTATTTATTTAATAATCTTTATTCGATTTGTGCTATATGAGCCCGTATAAACATGACAAAAAAACATAATTTTTTACAAAAGTTCCCAATCCAGAGTGGTAAACATCATTCTCATCCACTCATTTCTAAATGCAACATTATGTAATGCGTTTCTTGATGTCCTGTGTGTGTATGAGGGGCATTCAGCTCTCTGATCGATGGGGAACGACGCCAGCTTCTACTGGGATCCCCCATTGTACCCGTCTCCCTTTTCCCTGGTTTTGTTTGGGCCCAGTCAGCCAGTAGCAAATTGACCCAGCAGAAAGGGCCAATCTGGTTGGACTGTGTCGAGAGAGACGGTCCCTACAGAAAAATGAACTGTTTGTCTCTGCCAGGGTTTGGTCGGACCACCTCAGCATCAGCTCAGAGGACCTGGCGCCGCTAGAGGACCAGAGGGGAGGTTGAGATAGGCATGAAGGGGTGGGAATTTGGGCTTTCTTTGGACCAATAAGTTTGACTCCTGAATTAGTCTAGGTGGGAACTAATTGGGTGAATGTCACAAAAACATGTCTGGGTCACATTTTACCCCTAAATCGAAAGAACTGAGAAATTCTATTGTTTTATATTTTATGTTTGGGAATTTTTGACAATTGTTGACATACAGTAGGTCACATTTTACCCCCAACTGAAAAGAAACAGGAAATTGTATTATATATTTTATATTATGAAAACAAAACCTGTGGTTGACTTGCTTTTTTTCTGGAATTTTTGACCAGTTTTGTTTTGACTTGCATCCATGTATTACCATATGCTAACAATTCACTCAATTTATTTAAATAATATATCATTTTCTCATTTTGCATGTATTCAAAATGTGCAAAATTAGATATTATAAAAAATAGTGTGAATTGTTAGCATATGGTAAATGTTTAAATTGAATGTGAATGCATTATTTGGTCTTGGAAGGATTTGATTGTGAATGTTAAAGTTTGTATTGAGACCCCCTGAGAGTAGACTTTAGAGTTTAACTAAGCACAGTTCAAAACATTGTTGAGATCTCTTTTTAAACTAAAGGAGACAGATATCTAAATTTTCAGTAAAATCAGTCATGTCTGGGAGAAACCACTGAGATCACCACTTCTTTTAGCTTCAGCTCGAAGTAATTTAGGTCATGATTTTGTATTTATTTTAATTGTAATCACTTTTTATCTCAAGACTTAAAATACCAACACTGTCTTATCTTGAGACTTAAAATACCAAGAGAAGTTTGTTTTCTTAGCGATATAAAATATTAGCATATATGGCATATGCTCTGTTGCTATACTTATAACAGAAATGTCCAGTTAATGCCCCAGACCTTTTTGCATCCAAACAAACTCACAAACGTCTGATAATGCCTAGATCTGGTAAAATAAACCAATAACAGGAAAAACGCCCCCTGTTTCCTATTCCTGTGCTCCGGGCATGAATATTCCCCCAGCGGCCACAGCCTTCTCCCACGATTCTTGGTGGGAAGTCTCTGGCTCCTTGCGTACGTCGTTGCTGTGAGGCAGACGTGTCAGGGGAATACTGAAGAATGTCTTTTTGGGGTCTGTTGTATTTTCACCCCCACATTTTCTCCGTAATCCTCGCTCTGGTTATACATAGCTGACAGCATGAAGCTCTGATTAGCAACTAATAACCAGTAGTACTAGAAAGAGTTTGGAAGTGCGTTCAGTTGATGTGGTTGGGAAAAATTGGCCACGTTGGATAATTTCGGCTAGATTTTGTGGTAGAGATTCCCCTACGCACCTGACTTAAAGGGGTCAAATGACTTTGCTTATTACATTATTTTGTGTAATGCAATGTGTTTATGTGGTTTAAGGTTCAAAAAACACATTAGTCAAGCAAGGCGTGCTCTGATTGGCCAGCTATCCAGTGCATTGTGATTGGAATATGTTGTCTTGCATCGCACAGAACAATATCATGTCTGCACCATGATCGGAGAAACGACAAACAACAAGCATTACTCTACACTGCTCAAAACTTGCATTTGAATAGTCAGTGGCAATGACTGATTCTATTTGTTTCCAATTTAGGAAGTCAGGATTAATAAAATCTTGAGTTTCCTACAGGTTCATAATCTCATAAATTACCATTCCAATGTGACTTGAAGAGAGTATCGGTCAAGGATTTAAAAAATGCAAACATGTTCTATTATATTAATATTTTGTTTACTTTCTGCAATTTGAGTCATTTGAGTTTGGTTCTGATAACATTCAACGTGTGAACGGACAAGTCCTGCTTTAATCATACCTTGGGGAATCCCAGTAATTTGAGATACTAAAACGGTTTGATATATCAGGAATTAGATGCCTCAAGAGTAATGAGCATGCATTATTAAGGATATTCACCATGTGTAAACAATGTAAGGTCATGAACACGGTGCAATTACACTACAGGTTTTGTGTGTGTGTGTGTGTGTGTGTTGGTCTGGAAAAGTCTAAAGTGACCAGGAAGAGCCTGTGGAATGCCGTTCACTTCCAGTCAAGGGATGCAGTATACAGAATGAGTCACTTCCTCTGAAGTTGACCTTTGTCCTGTTGAGCATGCCCTACAAATGCCATAGACATCGACACATCCTTCCACTAACAACCCCAAAGTAAAAGTGACGCGTCAATGCCATGCCAAGTGCATACTTAAATTGTCAGGTCCAGAATGCTGCCTCAGCAACTGTTGGAAAGTCCCATTATAGTGTTTGAACGCTACTTGAAATATTGAGGCGTATTGGGAAATTCCTGAGGAAATAGTGCTCATCTGATTTTGGCGACAAATAAATATTTGCTACCTCAAAAAACGGGACTTGGTGGCACCACATGGCAGAGCCACTGAGGGAATGTGTGTGAGTGTTTTCCTGCACAGAGAGCTCCTCTTAGCATTCCATGTAGTCTTCATTTCCCATGCAAAGCCCTAGTGTTCAGTCATGCCTCCTGAATGAGCTCCTTTTGTGCGGTAATTGGAGATCGTTCTGTGCAGCTAACAAAGAGTTGCTGGGCCTCTCTCGTCCCTCTCCTCTGCCCCACTCTCTATTTTCCTGCCATCTATCTTTTTTCCCTGTCCTCCTCATTACGCCCTGGTCTCTTATCTCTTGTGTAATGCAATGCGTAAAGATGGTTCAAAGCATCTGTTTAATATCTTTGGAGGAGGCTGTGTGGTAGCGAGTGGCTTTCGTCGCAATCTTAGCATTTATTGGATTGGTGTTCCATTTTTTTGGTGCACCATTTCCCCATTTGCCTCAATCAACAGGCTTCTGAGATTTCAGTTGGATGAAGCACAATTCCACAATCCCAGCTGACCAAACATGGGGAAAAGCAGAAGAATCCGGTTCGAGTTATGCTCAAATCCATATCCGAACCCAACTTAATGTTTGTTTTGCAGACCTTGCGTGGATGTGAATCAGAGTTCCAGACGTTGAGGTTTTCTCTGTTGAAAATACATCATATTTTTGGTACTGATCGGAACACTTGCCATGGAAAATCCACAAAGTACACTCTGAAGTACCTTAAGAATAAATAAATACACACTTGACAGTCATTATAACCATAATAAACAAAGAGTTTACTGGATCTGTAGTTGTTGACCCTCAAGACTTATGACTTATGATGCTCATGCTTCTATTGTTATTTTTTGTTTTTAAATATAGGTACATCTAAAAAAATGTGAAAATGGTGAAATAGTTCATTTTTTTGTCTTGTAACTTATTTCAAAAAGTAAAACTTTCATATATTTTAGATGCATTACATGTAAAGTAAAACACTTCAAAAGTTTTTTTTTATCTTAATGATTAGAGCTTACAGCTAATGAAAGTCAAAAATCTGTATCTCAATATTTACATTTGATTTTCAATAAATGACCATCCATACAGTATAAATGCTGGGTATCTCTTGTTCTGAAACCACAATAATGGGGAACATTGCTGACTTGGCAATAGTCCAGAAGATGATCATTGACATCCTCCACAAACAGGGTAAGTCACAGAGGGTCATTACTGAAGGGGTGGCTGTTCAAGGAGTGCTGCATCAAAGCATATTAAATGCAAAGTTGACTGAAAGAAAGAAATTTGGAAGGAAAATGTGTCCAAGCAACATGGATGACCACAAGCTTGAGAATACTGTCAAGCAAAGCCAATTCAAACACTTGGGAGAGCTTCACAAGGAGTGAACTGAAGCTGGAGTCAGTGCATCAAGAGTTGCCACGCTCAGACATCTTCAGGAAAAAGGCTATCAAGCCACTTCTGAAACAGAAACATCGTCAGAAGCATCTTACCTGGGCTAAGGAGAAAAAGAACTAGACTGTTGCTCAGTGGTCCAAAGACCGCTTTTCAAATGAAAGTAAATTTTGCATTTCATTTGGAAATCAAGGTCCCAGAGTCTGGAGGAAGAGTGGAGAGTCACAGAATCCATGTTGCTTGAAGTCCAGTGTGAAGTTTCCACAGTCAATGATGATTTGGGCTGCCATGTCATCTGCTGGTGTTGGTCCACTGTGTTTTCTGAAGTCCACAGTCAGCGCAGACATCTACCAGGAAATTTTAGAGCACTTCATGCTTCCTTCTGCTGACAAGCTACGGAGATGCTAATTTCATTTTCACAGGACTTGACACCTGCCCACACTGCCAAGGTACCAAAAGCTGGTTCAATGTCCATGGTGTTACTGTGCATGATTGGCCTCAGTGCTCTTGCACCGTCTCTCTGAACCCCAAAGAGAATCTATGGGTTATTATCAAGAGGAATATGAGAGACTCCAACTGACAACAATGCAGATGACCTGAATATTTTTATCAAAGCAACCTGGGCTTCATTACACCTGAGAGTAGGCCTATGTTCACCTCCATGCCACAAGGGGGTACACTGATGCAGTAATTCATGCAAAAGGAGGCCCAACCAAGTATTGAGTTCTAATTTTCTGAGACACTGAATTTTGGGTTTTCATTATCTGTAAGTCATAATCATCAAAATTTCAAGAAACAAAGGCTTGACATATTTCGCCCACCTGCTGAGGATGTAATGAATCTATAATATATGGTTTCACTTTCTGAAATGAATGACAAAATATTCGGACCTTTTCATGATATAATTTTTTTTAGAGGACCAAGTAGGTTGCCACCTGACTTTGTTTTCCAAGGACAGTAGATGTAGACATTACTGTTGCCACCGTCAGACCATTATCAGAAACAAGAGGCTGTACTGAGTTTACTCCAATAGATACAGCCTCTTTGCTTTTGTCCGCCATTTTGTAATGGTCAAAGCTGGTCCTTGAATACTCAATAGCAAGGTATATATATATCTGAATATCCATTTCTGCAATAGACTTCAGCAGATGATTTCGCTACACTGACACAATACAACAGTACGAACCTGTTAGCTAAGACAAAATTAAAAATGAACATAATTTTAAAACCTGTAATATTGAGTTAAAAAAAATAATAATAATTCACCAGTGAAAGATTATCCCATTTCTTTGTGAATTTATATCTCAGCTCTATTTACAACCAGAAGCTACACTATGTTCTGGTATCTTGGAAAACTCAGTTTTTTACTGTGAGTGACGACATGTTGACCATTCCAAGATGACAGATGGGATCGACATCTATGGAGGGGTCAAGTGTGGAATCTACATATACATATTTATGATGTACCCTAGCATACATGTAAAAAAACTCAGTATGCTTAAAGCGTTAGGTCACCAAAAAAATGAACATTCTGTCATTAATTACTCACCCTCATATTGTTCCAAACCCATAAGACCTTCGTTCATTTTTAGAACACAAATTAAGATATTTTTTATGAAATCCGAGAGTTTTCTGACCCTCCATAGACAGCAACACAACTACCACATTCAAGGCCCTAGAAAGTTAGCAAGGACATCAGTAAAATAGTTCATATGACAACAGTAGTTCAACCGTAATGTTATAAAGTTACAAGAATATTTTTTGTGCGCAAAGAAAACAAAATTAATAACTTTATTCAACGATTTCTTCTCTTCTGTGTCAATCTTTGACATGCGTGCACGAGAGTATCACAATGCATGTGTGTGATGCTACTGACACCGGAGCCAGTATTCTATTTTAACCATGTCCTTGCTACCTTTTTGGATCTTGAATGTGGTAGTTGCATTGCAGTCTAAGCAGGGTCAGATGGATTTCATCTAAAATGTCTTAATTTGTGTTCCGAAGATGAATGAATGTCTTACAGGTTTGAAATGACACGAGGGTGAGTAATTAATGACAGAATGTCCATTTTTGGATGAACTATCCCTTTAAATCTGTGTAATATGAGCATAACCAAATTTAACAAATAGCTCATGTACACACTACGAAGTTTTGGAGTGACAACTGCATTTAAATGTGTGTGTACTAAACCTTACATTTTAAAAGTTGTCTAGCATCTATAAACAAGAAACTAAAGTTAGCAACCAGATGTATTATCATCCAGTTTTGGAGTTTAAGTATGTATGTGGCTATTGTCTCACTAGCTAGTTTCGATATGATCTCCATGATCCTAAATCATTAACCCATACTGGACAACAGTCTCTCAGTCCTCTTCACAGTGACTCTTACAGTGAGTCATTCCAGAATTGTACAGAAAAAAAAGCCACAGATGATGAGGCTGTTACACAGCACTGATCAATACACATGGCATGTACTTTTCCTGTGCACATGTGGTCCAGTCCAGTTGAGTTCAGTCATGTTTTTGATCACCCTCCATAAACTGTATCCATGTGGATGTAGATAGTATAACTGCATCATTTAGGAACATCTCAGCTGGTTGTAGCGCTAAGATAAGAGCGTCTGCAACTGTCAGGCGTTATCTTCAGACTATCCCTGGAATGTCACTTCCACTTTTGCAACACATTGTTTAAACGCGGCTGTTCACCAGAAGTTGACAATCGCAGGCTGTTGTGTTTAAAAGATTTTTGTTCAATTTCACAGTGTTTTGTTCTGGTTTACACTTATTCTCTGGGTTTCATGTGTGTGTGTGTTTGTTTGTTTGTTTGTGTGTGGTGCAGTCAAAGAATGAGAAGTCCTAAATGACTGAGCTTCCTGAACTTCGGGACAATCTATCATAGGAAATTCAAGTACATTGTAAATAAACATTGCAGTGTGTCTCACTGACATTGTTAGCTGGCTAAAGCAAAGCAAGGTTTCCTGTTACTTTGAGCTTCACAGTGTTCAGACATTTACATAAAATATCTTAACAACTAGATTTATATCTTTCTTTCTGAAGGTGTGAGTAGTGTTTGCCTGCGATAGGCCTTCTCTTTGCTACAATGCTAGAGGGCTTTGATTGGTAGCTATGGAGTTGCTAGGTTGTTGCTAAGAAGTTCAATGGTTTGCAATGTAGTTGCTTAGGCCTGCTTAGTGTTTGCTGCATCATTATGTTCGCTAAGGTGTTCTCAGTGGTAGCTAGGGTGTTCTGGATGGCTGCTTACCTGCAATAAATGCCTACCTCAAAATCTCTGATGTTCTAGTTTCTTCTGTTTGACTTGGGTCCTACATTCAAAATAAAGGATTTTTTAAACCTGGTTTGTATTTGTTTCATAATAGTGATCCATGACTCTTCATAGACAACTAATAAAAGAAAGAAAGGAAGTCTGAAATGTGTTTCTATGCTATCAGTCAAACTCACTTTAAACTACATCCTCTTCTTTGAGGTCTGAACAGGAAAGCTAAATGAAAACACTCTCTCTGTATATATAGTAGTGTTTAGGGCTGGGCAATATAACCATAATCTCATATCACAATAGGAGTCATTTTATTTCACGATAACAATATATATCACAATATAGTTATTTTGGAGGTCTTTAAATAAGGTCTTTATATCAAATATCAAAATCTTTGATACCATAGGAATGTCATAATTCTTGTCATCAGTGTCAATCTCACAAAAAACTAATTCTAGCCTAAATTAAAAATAATAATACAAAACTAATGCTTGCTGAAGACAAGTAAACAGTAATAATAAATGTTGCATACATTGTATAAATTAATCAAATGTATAAAAACCCTGCATATTCCTCATGTGTAAATTAAATATATTTCTTCTTATTAAAGATATAAAAGTGATAGACTCAAGAGCAATGAGAGATTTTCTCTTTTGTTGTTTGATTTACATGAATGTCAGACAGCTGGAATATTAGACTGCTGTCACTTTAAGAGCTGCCCGGATCTAATATACTGTTACACATGTTTTCTTTCTCAGCTAAAGATGCATGCAAATGATACATTTTTGTGACCACGCAACGTCATGTACCCATGATTAAAAATGACCGGCTAACAAAATTCTACCGGTTAATCTTGTCTACCGGTATATCGCCCACCCCTAGCGGTGTTTGTGTGAAATGCATTAATGTTCTAATGACAGATGGGCCCACTTGTGTGCCCTTTGACCTCTGTGTCTGGAAACGGCTGCAGTGTTACTGTAACAGCAGCACATTGTGGTCTGGGATCCTGACCGCTAACCCTGCCTTTCCCAAACATAAAAACACACATCACTGATGTGCTGATGTCTGCAGCCGACAGCGGATAAGAGGCAATGGAAATGACTCACACAAACAATTACATACAGGACCTTCTATATCATTTCAGTTTCTATGATATCTTCACACTATATGATTCAAGTTCATATGTCATGTTGTAGCTTATTATGTACTTAAAATTCACCCAGAAATCATTATTTATTCACTCTCATGTTGTTCCAAACCATAGACACGTACAAAAACCTGCATGTCTCCAGATTAAACTCCTCTGTGTTTGTTATGAACACTTTCAGACACATCTCGACTAGACGTGTCCATCTCAAACTGATGACTGATAACACAGAAAGGGTTTACTATTCCATTACAATCCTATTTCAATTCTAAAATGTTCTGTTAGTTTCTGATTGATGCCATTTTTAAAGAGGCTACTAGCTGAGAAACCATGAAATTGATCTTCAATGTAATGAAGAACTGTTTATTGAGTTGTGTGTGTTTATTGTTTGCATTGTTTTAATCTCTCACTGAATGACTTAAATAGCAATGGATACACATGGATTTAACCACAACAATGGATTATGCTGTTTGCTGAATCAACAGGGCCTGGACACCTTGCAGAAGAGTGTTTTAAACTAAACATATGATATCTTTTGTTTATGGACAGTTTATCAAAATCAAGTGAACCCTAGGGTTAAGCTTACTTTTACTCCACATGAGTTTTACTTTACAGATCTTGTGTTTTAACTTAAAACAAATCAGCAGTTGCTTTAAAGTCAGTGCAAAATGTCTAGGAGAAGTGATTCAATCAAGTCTGCTACAGGAAGTAGTATTGCACTGAACTATGTCTTGATCTTTGTTATCTGATGCAAAAAAAGCCGTCTGCCCTCATAGTACCAAAATTATTTAAAAATTATGTCTCAACTGACAACCTTTATTTAATTTTTATTGATTTAGAAAATTAAAAGATATTAATTTTTAGATGGTCCTAGTTGTTTTCATCAATTCATAAAACATATTGTCAATAATAAATTATGTAAATGATGATCTATTTATTTTAATTATCAGTAAATGTTCATCATTACATTAGTGTTATTCATATCATTGGAATACTATTAGTAATAATCATTTGTAGTTTTTATATTTTCTGGTTTTATTTTATTTGAGCTATTTTGAGTCATTTTGTTTTTGTTTATCTTTATATATATGTATTTATTTATTAGCTTTTTTATTTATTACTTTATTTATTTTTATGTTGTTAAATTAAATTAGCATAAGAAATTTTGCAACTAGCTGAAATAAAAATTATTTTATATTATATTTCAGTTAACATTTTATTTAAGTAGTGAAATTTGTTTTATGGTTTTGATTTTCGTTTCAGTTTTAGTTAACTAATAAGCCTGCACTGCCATGTGTGACTCTGACTATTGTCCTCTTCTCTATACCATTATAAGAAACAGCATATTTTGTTTTTCCACCTTCAACATCTGGTCATTAGTGCTTTCTGTTGTCATAAGAGCGAATTGAATTTGAATGACCAATGAGACGCTTTAATTATGGCATGTTTACATATCTGCTTCACTGACCACGCCCCTCTCTTTCTTTACTGTTTGTTTGTCTGAAAGATGTCCACCATTGATATGCTTGATTATACAGGCACATTCACTCACAAAATCCAGACGAACACAAGAACACACATGCAAAGTATTCTATTCACTTTTATCTGAAGTTACTTGTGCCACTTCCGAGCTTCCATAACCCTGGTTTGTTTTAGTGAAATTATCATGACTTCCCTTTTCTTCTCACTTCAGTTGCTCTTATCCCAGAATCAGAGGAGGCATAAACAGGGGAATTCCGTCTTGAATACAGACGTTCTGCTCCTGGGTTTTCCATTACATTCTTCTGCAGAATTCCCTTGTACCTGATGCACTGTTGCTTCTCTCTGTTTTCACCTCTTTCTTTGATTAACAGTGTGGATTTCAGCTGCGTGGGTGCTTTCCGTTCTGGTTGTTTGCGCAGACCCTTTTTAATGTGGTATGCAGGAAAAAGAGACAAATAAATGATAAAGATCTCTTCCACAAACATTAATGACCAGACTTACATCCCTTGATTGTTTCCCTTTTCACTATTTCATAGTTTGGGGAAACACATTTTTATTGGCCCTCTCTGATTATTATGCTGGTCTGTTGAACTTTATTTATAAAAATCACTGTTGTATTCATATTTCACACACACACACACACACACACACACACACACACACACATACAGTGCTCAGCGTAGAGTACACCCCCTTTGAAAAGTAACATTTTAAACAATATCTCAATGAACACAAATACATTTTCCAAAATGTTGACAAGACTAAGTTTTATATAACATCTGTTTAACTTATAACATGAAAGTAAGGTTAATAATATAACTTAGATTACACATTTTTCAGTTTTACTCAAATTAGGGTGATGCAAAAATGAGTACACCCCACTGAAAGTCTCTGAGCAAAGCTAAATTTTAGACTACAAATGTCTAATTTAACGAGAATTCAACCACAGGTGAGTCTAATTATTCATTACACAGGTGTTCAGCAGTTGACTATAAAAGGGTGTTACTTAAAGAAAACCCTTCCCATTTCATGCTGTCAGCAACCACATGGAAGAGAAATGTTACAAGACCTGAGAAAGAAAATAATTTCTTTACACAAGAAAGGTGAAGGCTACAAGAAGATCAGCAAAGCTTTACTTATCAGTCAGAATACTGTAGCAAAAGTGGTACAAACATTTAAAAAGATGGAACTGCAACCATCTCACAGAGACGCCCAGGTCGCCCACGGAAGTTAACACCTCGTCAGGAGCGCCTTCTGATGAGAAGGGAAGAAAATCTCACTGCAGTTATCTAAAGAAGTAGAAAGCCAAACTGGGGTGACTATTTATTTCCCATGACACAATATGGCGTACACTGCAGAGGAATGGCATGCATGGGTGCCGCCCACGAAAGAAGCCTCTCCTAAAGCCCAGGCACAAAAAGCCTGCCTAGTGTTTGCCAGGGCCCATGCTGACAAAGATGAAGACTACTGGGACTCTATACTCTGGAGTGATGAGACCAAGATAAATGTTTTTGGAACTGATGGCTTCAAAACTGTATGGCGTCAGCAAAGGTGAGGAATACAAAGAAAATGCATGGTGCCTACAGTGAAACATGGTGGTGGCAGTGTCCTTATGTGGGCTGCATGAGTGCTGCTGGTGTCGGGAGCTGCATTTCATTGATGGCATGTACTGCTCTATACTGAAAGAGAAGATGCTACCATCACTCCGTGCCCTTGGTCGCCGTGCACTTTTCCAACATGACAATGATCCTAAACACACATCTAAGGCCACTGTTGGATTTCTGAAGAAGAACAGGGTGAAAGTGATTCAGTGGCCAAGTATGTCTCCTGATCTGAACCCAATCGAACACCTATGGGGAATTCTGAAGAGACAAGTTGAGCATCACTCTCCATCCAGCATCCAATCTCTAAAAGAGGTCATTTTTGAAGAATGGAAAAAGATAGATCTGGCAAAATGTCGCCAACTTGTTCATTACATGCCTAGAAGACTTGGTGCTGTCATTAAAAATCATGGAGGCCATACAAAGTACTAGATTTAGTAGATTTTGTTGTGGGGTGTACTCATTTTTGCATCACCCTAATTTGAGTAAAACTGAAAAATATGTAATCTAAGTTATATTATTAACCTACTTTCATGTTATAAGTTAAACAGATGTTATATTAAACTTAGTCTTATCAACATTTTGGAAAATGGTTTTAGTGTTCATTGAGATATTGTTTAAAATTTTACTTTTCGAAGGGGGTGTACTCATTTACGCTGAGCACTATATGTAAATTGTTTCTGCACTGTCTGGAGCACGCTCTCAAGAATTTCACTCACCAAGGCACATGTGCTGTGGTGATGTGACAATAAAAGCGATTTGATTTGATATGTGGTCCTTCCTGTTTCCTGTCTTCATTATTAGTTTATTAGTCTCTGTCTGTGTTTTATTACTCCTCACCTGTTTCAGTTCTTCCTCGTTTGATTTCCTAGTGTTCTTTAGCCCTGTGTTTCCCTGTCTCCCACGTCCGGTATTGCATGTCTACCCCTCGTCCTATGTGTGTGTGTGTTCCTGCCTGTTCCATGTACTCCTGGATATGTAAGAATAAAAACTGTTTATGTTAATTCCCTTTGTCTCAGCGCTCCTTCGTCTCCTCATCTCCGCCACCGTAGGCGAAACGTGACAGTAACATTTATATATACAATAAAATATTTTTTTAAAGCTATTTTTATTTAATTAATTATACAGTTTTTTATATTACTATTTTATATATATATAAAGGTTTAGTAATAGCTGTGTATCAGTGCAATTGTTTTATTCATTCATTTATATTTATTTTTCAATATTTTGTATATAAAGTTGTAATAATAGTTGTATTCCAGCTATTAGTTATTATGAGTCAGAATGCACCTGTGAATCAGTCTTTCTGTGTGACATAATCATCTATTCTTTTGAAGGTTTGCTTCTGTGAGGACAAAAAATGAACATCGGATGAAGAGGAAGATTCACTTCAGCCTAATGCTTTCACCATCATTACTCACAGCTCCTCTCTTTCTATCTTACTTTTCGACTCTTTATGTCCTCTTCAGAAAAAAGGAAAATAGCAGAAAAAAGAAAGAAAAGATGCCTCTCAGGGAGGCATCCAGGAAATGACCATTTAGAGGCATAAGCCATTTTTCCTCTCACAAGATCATCTCGAGATGACTTCAGAGCCATGATACAAGTCACATCTACAATGTCCTTCAGCGCTCGTGGTTACAAGGCACGTATTGTCCAACACATCCAACAAAACATGACTTAAATTCTCAAGAAGTTTATAAAATTTTTTGCATCATGATTAATTGAACTGCAATGCATTCTGCGGGTTCTCGCTCGAACTGCGCGGGCAGCTCATTAGTAAATTACAGGCTCCGGATCCAAGTGAGCGGGTGGTAGTCTCCTCCCTATGGGTGTGCTTTTGCTCGCTCCAATTCAGTGAAATCCCATTTCCATTCCCTTAGCATGCTTGGTTGGATGCTTTAATACGCCGCCCACCCTCAGTTTACCCCTAAAGGAGCCTCACTCCGAGTGCCCCATCACTAACAGCCCTCTGATAACCAAACACACACACACATGCACGGATACAATATATTAGGGATCCTGAACTTCATTCCATGCCTTCCCACATCTTCCCTTTTTTGTCTTTCCTTCATTCTGTTTCCTTCCCCCTCGAGAGTTTGAGCTTTAATAATAGCCCTATAGTGGCCGTTGGGTCCTACAGCTGCTGGAAGAGTTGGCCAGACTACAAAAACTGGCATGAAATTACTGTGAAAATACAGGGGTTTAAAAGTTAGTTAAGCTAAGTCTAAAAAGCAGTGTTTGTGTTGACTGAGTCATTGATTGATTGGCTACAACATCATTCAATCAGCAATTGTAATTTAACAAAAGAGATGTTTGAAGCATTTAAAGTGTCTCAAGTCTAAAATTAGCCAGGAGGCAAGTCTAATGCTGGATCTAGAGTCCTTGCACACTGAGTACGAATGTTTTTGTATGCATTTTTTTCGTATTCGTCATCCTTTCCTATCAAAATGCTTGTTACGGATGCGAAAATGCATAACCGGTGTTCTGACATTTTATCCTACCGTCAGATTTTCCTACCGCCGGCTTACTGCGAATGCGCGTATCAATATTGCACGCTGAACAACAATATTTAATGTATCTGCATTATTGTAAGGGTAGGTTTTGGGTTGGGGTTGGTGTAGACGTTAATAAAACACAATCTAATAGGTAGAAAAAAATATTTATTTTTGGTTTCCGGTACTAGATGTATCCTTCAATCCACAACAGTGAATATAACACGTAATTACTGTATGTGCATTACTGTAAGGGTATATTTAAGGTTGTGGTAGGTGTACACATTAATAAAACATAATTTAACAGGTAGAATGTTTCGTTGTCGAATTGTATTACCCACTGTTTTAATGGGAGGAAGCAAAATCTGACAAAATTGACAGAACACAGAGTTCAAATTATATTTTTTTATGACTTTTTTTAATGATATCTAAATCTTAAGTTTAAAGTTCAGTCTGTGGTTACGTCTGAAAGCTAAGTATTTGGTTGTTCAACTTGTATTGCAAATAATTCCAAATATATTTGAAGCTTAAAAAGACAAATCTAAAGTTGTGCAATTCTCAACCAAATCTCATGAGAAAATGTAAGTAAGCCAGTTTACAAGTTTGCGATTTTGTATGAATTTGTACATTTTAATTCATACGAAAATGTGCAATTTAAAATAAGCTTAAAGGTCCAAACAGGGCTGTTCACACAGAAAGTTTTTGTATTCAATTGCGCTGCTTTTCCATTGTTTGAAGTTGTACGCATTAATTCACATGAGAATGTGTGATTGTTCTCTTACATGCAAGACGGTCTTTCAACTTCTTACGTCGTGTTTTAGAATACCAAGTGTTAAAAAACGCAGACACTTTACTATCCCATGTGGCCACTGGAGAGGATTTTGACTGGTAATGCAGCCATTCAATTTTATTCATGCTGTTCTATATCCACCGTATTTTTCCTGTAAGAGCGGACACGGCCATTTGTAAATGTTAATGGTTTCCAGTGTCATTCACTTCCTGCTATTTTTAGCTGTACAAAACAGCTAATTTCACTGCTTGATATTGCACATTGTTTTCCCAACATGTATTATCTTAATCGAACACACTGTGGTGTGTAGTTCAAACAGTTTTACTGTTTACTGCACTTCTCATGATTTCCCTACAGCGGCTAATGAACCGGAAGTAGTTTTGAAACTAAATATAGTACCTACTAGACAAAATGCAATTTCGGACGCAGGTTAAGTCTTTTAAAAACTGGTGGAATGCCTCGTATCCACTCAAAGGCAAGACTTATATTTTGAAGCATTGATGCTTCTTTTGCCGCGAGCAGTCGTAATCGGATTACCTCGTTCTTATTGCTCACCGCTAACAATGGATGCGATTCAATAATGATGTTGGGACTGATTAAGATGCCGTACATCTGGGCTGGCTGTGTGACTGCATCCAGTTGGAGTGTGGCTGATTAGATTTAGACATAATTGATTATGCAGTGATTTAATTTAAATTCATAACCACCTGAAATAACATTGTGATGGGCTGGTGCCCCGAGATTAGACAAGAGGGACGGAAGTAAACAAATCACCTTGCTGAAAAGAACAATAGACACCATCACAAAATTTGTATAGGTTTTACAATGGGATTTATATTGGTTTTAATGGAAACTGTAATGGACACCGTGGGCTTACTTGCAGTTGGTCACTTCTATTGGTGGCTTGTTAAAACCACTCAATCCTAACGGAGTATGTCCCAGAACACTACAGAATAACATTTTAATGGTTTTAATAGTTAAAAGCTGATGGTTTGTAGTGGAAACCATTATAATTTTCTGTGATGGTTTCTATTGTTTTTTCAGCAGGTGGTTTGTGACTGAACAAAACAAACAGAAACGCGCATTTTCTTTGTCAGTGAGTTTTTCGTCCATATGCAACATCAGGTTAGTATTAAAATCACAATTAAACTAAAGTTTACTGAGTCAGTTGCGTTTCTTTGTTCGCAAACATTCTATATTCTCCTCAGGATCCTCCTGCGTTCCTCGTACAAAACAACGACTTGTTCTCTTTGCATGTCAGACCTCCTCTGTGCAATGTAAATGAAACATTGCTGGCTGTATGATTTATGCTCCTTTCATACACAGCATATGTGTTTTGTGAACGCTGACATTTTTGCTTCAAGTTGAAGCGTTAATGATTGGATACACAAGCGCTTTGTGTCAAGCGCGTTCTTTCATATTATAATCAGCTTTCCACTCAAACAAATGGCAAAAATATGTAAATTATCTCTGTATTATCGGTTTAAACTGCTCTATCATAGCCATTGGCATCTGATGAAACACACATTTATCAAAACAAACCCGGTGAATTAATGAACTTGAAGTTTTGTTTATTTTCTACCAACATCTTCTAACGGCAAGAAATTGTTGTTAAATTAGCTTTTCTCCTGTAGAAATGGATGGAAAAGTCTTTAATATATAGGCTATATTTTATTAATTCTACAGCTGAGTATTATCCGTGAGGCTTTGGTTTCATAAGCATTTCATTAATGCGGATATCAGGATCAGACAGATATCAAAATGGACGTTGGGATGAAAAATCGTGTTCCTTGTATTATGACTGTTTGATAGGACACCAGGTGACAGATGGATATTGCATAATTTAGCCATTTCAGTGAAATATATGCACGTGATGAACACTTTTTAGTGGTCACATGATATATTTCCAAACAAAATGGAAAACATTTTCAATGAAGCATTATTTACAATTTCCCAGAGTTTTGCAAGGTCATGGGTTCAATTCCATACTTGACATTTACAAACGTCATGTATTTGAAGCTATAATTACCATCATAAACATATAGTGAAAATGTTCATGGTCAGTTTATGGGAAGGTTGCATGTGGCATTTTTAGAAGCATGCAGTTACTCCAGTGTAAAGTTTACTTTTGGATATTCCCGAGATGTGAACCCTCGTCCACCTGGTATATGGCACTAGCCACATGATTGTGTTGGGGTTGTGGTGCTGGATCATATCAAAGGAACCGAGTGTAGGAAACCGGATTGGAAAATAAGAGCCGGTTCTTCAACAAGATGGTCATTACAGCTGTGAGTAATGGTTTAGTGAGTCATCTACTTGCATCCTGGAACATGTATCCTTTAATGTGCAACACTTAAGAATTCAGTCTCATAGGGTTATAATGGAAACACTGTTGCGTTTTAGTGAACAAATGGACTTGAAGATGCAGGCTTGTTTTGACCTATGCTTAAATGTAATATTGGATTAGGGTAAGAGGAGAGTGCTAGCTATAAGAAGCACATCTGTGACTAAATGAAAGCTTTAGCGTCTCAGCAGGGAGGCTTAGGTCATTATCTGAGCAGACAATCTGCAGGAGGAAATTAGACAATTTGTTGAGAAGTGAGTGTTTGTGTGATTTAAAATAATAACTTCCAGTGGTTTAGAGTCTGTTGATAAGAAAAAAAAAATATATATATATATATATATATATACAGTATCTCACAGAAGTGAGTACACCCCTCACATTTTTGTAAACATTTTATTATATCTTTTCATGTGACAACACTGAAGAAATGACACTTTGCTACAATGTAAAGTAGTGAGTGTACAGTTTGTATAACAGTGTAAACTTACTGTCCCCTCAAAATAACTCAACACACAGCCATCAATGTCTAAACCGCTGGCCACAAAAGTGAGTACACCCCTAAGTGAAGTGTACTTGTATGCGCTTTAAAAAATACATATATAATAAAAAATCCAATGGAATTCTTATATATTAGATTTGCACTAATGTAACACTATTATATAATAAAAATAATATACATTGAATTACTAAATGTTCTAATTTATAAATTCGTTTATATATATATATATATATAGAGAGAGAGAGAGAGAGATAATTATTGAAATGTTTTGTATAAATTGATGCACCTTGTAAATTATACCAAAAACTACATTTATTTATTTCACATACATAATATATTATTTTTAAAGAATATAATATATTTATTATTGAAACAATACAGTATTATATTAGTTAATTACATATATCTATATAGCATATATGATTTTATATTTTAAAGACAAAATATTATTTAATCTAAGACTCTGATATAGCAATATATGCTTCAGAGCTCTGGGTCTGGGACATCCTAGATTAGGAATGAGCTCTGATGACAGCAAATATTAATCATTGTTGGTTATGTCCTCATGTGACAGGTTTTGAGATTACGTGATTTTAAAGACTAACTCTGGTTCAAATGGTGGCATTGACGTCGGTCAGCATCCCGTCCAGTTACGTTTCCTCAACTTCCTTCCAGCAGCGCGGCCCTGATAAACTCTCAGTGAGTCAGCCTGCTGATGTTGTGTTTATACTTCTCCAGATGTTTGGCGGAATATCGATTGGAGCTGTGCATGCTGCTTGTGACAGATACGTGTAAGAAATGAGTCACTGGAAAGGGAAAGAGTGAGAAGAGATGGTGACAATAGCGTGGGACCTCTTGAGACTGACGGTGAACCAGTGTATATGTGTGTGTGTGTTGTGACAGGCTTTGTCAATCTCACCAGGATGACATTTCTGAAAGTTGGAACAGTGTTTCAAGAAAACAAATGGAATAAATAGTGTTTTAATTTGAGGTGTTTGGTAAGCCAAGCATCACTGTTACTATTGCTAATAAAATTAAACTTCAGTACCTCGAATACCACAAAATGGAGAAAAATGTCACACTTTTATTTTTCTAAACATTTGGATATACAATGTTTTCCATGTTGTGGCAATTTTCCATTTTAATGAAGGTATGAGACAAAAGTCTTTGTTTTGAAGATTTATTTTCTTGCAAGAAAAGCCATGGCTGCAGAGTGTGACAAAAGGAAAACATGTTGACTCAGCATTTATACTCCAATCAAACCAGGATGCTTCTATTTGATCCAATCATAATGCATATCCAGCCAATGTGTCCATTTAGGGCATCCAACCATGTCCCCTAGATGTCTAAGTATTTCATGCAAATCATTTTCCAAAACGTATATCTAATAAGCTAAAATTCCTGAGTCAGGTATTTATTTTAGAGAGATGCTGACCAACATCATTTATTTAAAATAAAATGTATTTATTTATTTAAAATGAACATGGTCATCCATATTTGCGTGCATATTTTATAAAGTAAATAATATAAAACAATGTATTAACTTTGCTTATGACATTTTTTTTACATTACCAAACTCTCTGGTTTTTAACAGTAATAGTTTAGTAGTCATAATAGCATCCAAAAATAAAGGTTGACTAGAATAACATAATATTCAAGCAGGTTTTATACAGGAATTTATTTATCAACGTTTATTAAGTCAAGTCACCTTTATTTATATAGCGCTTTTAAAAATACAAATTGTGTCAAAGCAACTGCACAATATCAAAATAGGAACATTTTTGATTTAAAGGCATTTCATTATTGAATTTAGTAATGGCATCGTCCAGCTTAGTTCAGTTTAAATAGTATCTGTGCAATCAAGTCGATGATTGTGCTGGAAATGAAGTGTCCCCAACTAAGCAAGCCAGAGGCGACAGCAGCAAGGAACCAAAACTCCATCGGTGACAGAATGGAGAAAAAACCTTGGGAGAAACTTAAAGTTTTCATTAGCCTCTTAAGTGTTTTTTAAAATTTGTTTTTAAATATTGTTTATTTATTTATTTGACTTTAAAATTAACATCAAATAATCCATCCTTGTTTTTGAATAATGTGAACAATATTTCAGTAGAAGTGAAAACTTGCTCCGCTTGTTAATTTAATTTTCACCTGACATTAGCAGACCCTCTTATTTTAAACAGTAATGTTTAACAATCATGAAACAAAAAATATACAAAAAAACAAAACCAAAAACACATGATTTAAGGTGTGTTCGACTTGAAGCTTGCAGAATGATCAGAGTATGACATCACAGTACCGCGAGAGTTACTGGAAAGCATAAGGATCCATCTGCTCTCTTATGGCTCTCGCGGTACTGTGATGTCATACTCTGATCATTCTGCAAGCACTAAAGCACTGCTTCAAGTCGAACACACTTATTTAGTTCTCGTAAAGGTTTTGTTGAAGAGATGTTTTGAAATATTTAGTATTTATTTGTGTACTTAAAAATTAACATTAAGTGATCCATATTTAGACTACTTTTTGAATAGCCTAATAAAACAATAGCTTATTTCATTAAACAAGTAACTTGCTCCGCTTTTGATTAATTTTCGGCTGACTTTGCCAAGCCCACTTATTTTTTAATAGTAATATTTAATACTCGTAATAGCATACAAAAAAAAGATTTGTATAGAATTGTATATATCAAATGATATTTAAATTCAGTTCAATATAGAAGTTCAATATAAGATATATTTTTAATAATGTGAATAGTATTTGAGGCAAAATTAATAATTTGCTAATTTCCACTTAGTGGGCTAAAGTCAGTCACACCTTAACTTTCTTCCAAATAACACACATTTCATTCATAATATTAAAACACAGGCCTGTAATTTGCACATTTTAGTTTCTTCTGAATTGTGTGAAATGGCTAATAAACGGAATACACAACGATTATGTGGAGGTGAATTGGTTTAGTCTTGACTTCTGCTCGTGAGTGACAGTGTTGTGGGATGGGAAACAAATTCGGGGTTTTGACAAATTTCCCAAGTCTTGCAGATGAGGAGCTGGCAGAGCAATGCAATGCACTAGGCACCACACTGCACTTTGAAGGGCACTCTGATTTGGACAGTAGAGAGCTTGTGCAGGAAATCAAGAACTTCCCTCACCTGCCATCAAAAACCATGAGCCTCCTTGAGCTTATCACTTTTATGCATGATGAGGATCTATCTGAGATCCACCCCAACTCTCAGGATTGCACTTACTCTGCCAGTCCCTGTGGCTCAAGCAGAGAGGAGCTTTTCAAAACTAAAGTTGATCAAGTCATACCTGAGGTTAACCATGTCTCAGGAACGGCTCACTGGCCTTGCTATCATCAGTATCAATCACTCAATACGGGAGCAGATTTCGTATGATGACATTATTGATGATTTTGCATCAAGGAAGGCAAGAAAGGTCAGGTTTTAGTTCTAGTTTGTGTTTTATGTTCTTAGTGCTATAGTGTAATAATTAGATTTTCTTTAGTGCGATTTGTGATGAAGGATTTGTGCTATAAGAATATTTATTCTAAATTGTATTTGTACATTATTCTTAATATTTTATATTATTGTTGTTCTCTGCTCTTGTTACATTCTGATTGTAAATATTTGTGTGCGCATGCGCAGTAAGCCGACGAAAGAAAATATGACGGGTAAGTTAGAATAAAATGTCAAGACCCCGGCGTGTGTTTGATTGGGGTCGGAGCTAAACTCTGCAGGACACCGGCCCTCCAGGGCCGAAGTTGCCTATCCCTGGCCTAGACTGTAGAAGTGAGACACATTGCGGAGTCGACACGTGACTCGTGAAGAAAAGCGCGTTCTGGACTCGCGTAGTTTTATCAGCGCCATGGCAACGGCAACGGCTTCACGGGGACGCGCCTCTCCTCCTCACGAGAGAAATCAAAGCACACGCTGCTGTCTGGCTGTGATATATATCTGCTGCGGGAAATGGCTGTTTTCACATGTACTGACTCGCATAATACTGCCAAAGCCATGGTGTCCCTCTTTTGTTATCTTCTTTCATATTTGCTCGTTTTGTTTGCGTCTTATTATCATTAACCGTTTTGGCAGCTGACCGTCAGCTGTTTAAACAGCTATTGTGGATTAGCGAGCTGATTGTCATCCAACTATTTACTATGAGCTTAGCATCCAGCGCTTCTGTTGCCCTTGATAAAAAGTCACAAATCAGCCCTCAGTGGATAATCAAGGTCAATCTTGGTTTGTTTGTTTATTTTATTTATTGTATCTGTATAATTTTTTATTATATTATGTATTTAATTATATATTTGAGCTTATTTTATGTTATTTATTGTATTTTCTTATCTATTTATTCATGTAACGTTAAGCTTATTTTATTTATTTTATTGTTTGAGTTTTATTGTAGTCTTTTTTATTTTAGTATCTATTAATTTGTTTACACTATATTTTATGTGTTTATTTTAACTTATTTGATCTTATTTTTTTTAATTTAGCTTAATTTATTATTATGTCTATTTAGTTTTGTTCGACTATTTATTTGATATTTTTCTCAATTTTTTCATTATTTATGTATGTATTTATTTATTAGTTCATTATTTTATATTATTTTTTATTTTTTGTATATATATTTCATTTTATAATTTATTTACCTGTTTAATTTTTGTATTATATATGTATGTATTTAATTATATATTTAGCTTATTTTTTATTAATGCTATTTCATATTTTATCTTATTTATATATGTAAGCTTTATTTTTTATTTTATTGCATAATTGTATTATTTAATTTTATAATTTACTTATATTTTATTGTTTTTAATGTATTTTATTTGTTTTATTTGATCTTTCTATCTATTTTGTGTTGCTTGATTATTTATTTAGGGTTATTTCTCTATCTTTCGTTTTCATTGTTTATTTATTTAAGCTTATTTTAATTGTTTATTTACTTGTTTTATTAGGTTTGTTTTATTTTATCTTGTTTGTTATTTATTTGACCTTTTATTGTATTGTATATTTTTTATTTTAGTATCTGTTTTCTTTATTTATATATAATATTTATTAATTTAGCTTGTTTTATTTTATTATTTTAGATTTTTATTTTCTTAATTGTTAATTTTGCTTTATTTTATTTTTTATTTTGTTGTAGGCATAAATCTGAGTATCACATCAAGCACACTTTCAAATTTGAAAGAGATTGCCTCAAAAGGACAGATCAGTTACAATCACATCTTAAATAAGAAGGGTGCTGACATGATTACCTTGGTTGTCCTTTGGTAGATTGACTTGTTTTGCTGTTGTTACTGAACTGAGATCAGTTCTGAAATGTGAGAGGATGTAGAAATCTGTAGGTCAACGGTCAGCAAATACTGGCGTTTTGATTTTACCCTGCTTCTATAATGACCAGCTCCGATATCTTCCTGCATAA
Organism: Gymnocypris eckloni scoliostomus; assembly: GCA_027564155.1. Lineage (NCBI taxonomy): Eukaryota > Metazoa > Chordata > Actinopteri > Cypriniformes > Cyprinidae > Gymnocypris > Gymnocypris eckloni. The sequence continues at coordinate 16,712,943 of CM050418.1, read as the reverse complement.
CACCGGCCAAATCATGCATGTGTGCATGTGTGTTGCGTCCTGCGTTTAAAACACAAAGTCTTCTATTGTTCAGATATCTGCAAAGCCTCTGTAATAAACAGGTCTGCAGAAAGGCTTAGACTGAGCTGAATATGCGGCTGGATTTACCCTGGACAACAAAGAGCAGGCGGGTGGCTTTCAGACTCTGGCCTCCACGCTTGTTTCACTTTGCTCCAGCCCTCATTGTTCCGGGTGTGTTTGTGCTGATCACCATGAAGTTATACCAACATGATTTTACATGCTTTTCACCACTCAGATTGTAGTGGGCTTGGTCAAGAGTAACGACCAATGTAATATCTTCATTCAACATGCTTTTAAGAAATATATTTAAATTTCCTACATTGAAATGTATAGCATTTTATTATATTTAGTCAAACAACATATGTGGAAATGTTTATTTCTTATTAAATTTTATTGATTTTATTCAAGAATGTTTTTGTACAAAGATTACCCTTCAAAATCAGAGATCAGTTATAGCCATTTTGTTATTTATTTAGTGTTATTTTGTTAGTGTTGTTTTTGTGTGTGTTTTATTAATTATTGTATACAAATCAAATATGGCTACAAAGTTATAATACAAAATATAAGTATTGTCTTGCTTCAGAGATTGCAAATTAATTGTAAAAATGTGTTAAATGTCAAAATATGTAAGAAATGTGTGTGTGTGTGTGTGTGTGTGTGTGTGTGTGTGTGTGTGTGTGTGTGTGTGTGTGTGTGTGTGTGTGTGTGTGTGTGTGTGTGTGTGTGTGTGTGTGTGTGTGTGTGTGTGTGTGTGTGTTAAAAATAAAAGAAATAGGCCTATATAAAACATACAATTATATATAGGCTTATATATAGCCTATATAAGTAAGAATTGTGAAAATATATAGTATTTAATAATACAACCTTATATTATAACCTTATATAATTATTTATAGATATGTTTTATCAAAGAGTAACAAAAACTGTAAATACTTTTGCAAAAAAGTCGTAATTTAACATATAGGTTCTCCGTCCACACATCTGGCCGTGCGGTGAATAGATGTCTATAGGTGTAACCTCGACAGAAACAGACGAGAAATGTCATTATTTGGGAAACATTCCTCCGCTGCTCCTGGGCATGAGGAACTGATTACTGTCGAGGTGTTTACACAGCAAGTGAAACCGAGAAGAACCTGCTGTGTGTCACGAAGCTCGTGAACCGCTGGAGCAGTCTTGACGTTGTTATGAGCGTCTTCCGGTTAGGGCTTTTCGATACCGAGATTTTTGGAATCGAGTCCGATTCCGATTCCTGGTTCTGGAATCGATGGGATTTGATTCCAATTATCGATTTCTCTCTGTTGTTTTCGATTCTTTTTCGATTCTTGTTGTTTTTAGATCGAAGGAACCTAATCGTGCCATGACTGCAGGGTATAAAGGTCGTAGAAAGTATCCTTCTCATAATATAAAGATTTATTTGTAAAAAAAAAAATGAGGATGCTTTTCTATAGCTCTGATTGAGATCGTCTGCTTTGCCCGTGAAATTAGGCATAGCTCACTGCTCAGCAGGGACATGCATTTATCACATGAATTGAACAAGACATGAATTGTCTAAAATAAATGTGCACAGTTCAGCTGAAAGGTTTACTTTGACTGTATATGCTTGGCACAAAATGAACAAATCCGAAATAACTTTCAGACTTCTAATCACTTTGAGCGAGCATAAGGCAAAGGGTAATACAAATATAAAAAAAGTGTTTTATCTCACACCTCTCGTTATTGCGACTTTTATCTAGATGCAAATGGTGCTTCTCAAACAGAAGGCTGCTTCCTCAAATCTGATGATCTCAGCACCGACTGTTTTCTTTCAGTATATTTTCGTGAATTTAAATGTGTGCAGACTTCGTAGAATGCAGCCTTCCGTTTGAGAGGCACCCATAGATACGTTCTGTTGAACTAAAAAAAGCTCTGAACTAGGAGTCGGTTCCTCTTAATGACTCTCAATTCCCAACGCTTCGGAATCGATTAATCGATTATTTTTGGAAGCTATTCCCAGCCCTACTTCCAGTCTCAGGTTTAACACACTCCCAGTGCCAGTGAAGCCAAAAACCATGCCTAGACGTCTTCAAGATATTGACTGGTGTTTATTAATTACAAATAACTTAACAGAAGTAAATACACAGAGATTTGACCTAGTCTGTGCGCTGTTAGCCTTAGAGTTGATGTTTTTGTGCAAGCTTTGCATGAGGAGCAAAATAATGCAGGGTTTTTGTGGGAGATTTGGGTTGTGAATGAGAGAGTAAACGGTTCCACTCTCATGGTTCGACAAGCTGTTGCTGATCTGTCTTTTGCGAAGCCGTTTCATTTCCCTATCTAAGGCATTTCAAACAAATTTGGAATAACTGAAAGAGGAGCTATTTGTGGCGTGTTTTAGACGGGCAGCGTGACCTCTGAAACCGAATGTAGCTGTCCTGCTCTCTTTCCTTCTTTCAGAACGATATATTTCTTTATCAGTCACTTTTCCCACCTTTATCAGCTAGATCATGTCAGCCTGTGTAACCCCCTGGACGGCCTTGTTAAAATAGCAGTGCGTCACGTGTGTGTGTGTTGGCTAACCGTAGCCCGTCGATTCATTTGTTGTTTCCTGAGATCATATTCATTCCTCAGGAATGCTTTGGGAGGTCAATTTAATGTAGTGACTACAAGTTACAACCATTTTTATTACCCACGCCTGAGGGGACACCAGATCTTTACACTTTTTTTAAAAAGACTTCCGACTGTTCTGCAAGTGGCCAACATCTGGATTCAAAGAAATGATCTGAGTTTAATATTCAAGACAATCTCTATAGACAACATGTGTATATAAATATAATCTTGATTTATTTAAATTAAGAATAATAATATCAAACTCTAAAATATTTTATAATGTGTGTGTTTTAAGTAATACTTAAATTTTTTGTAAAAGAAGATAATTTTTATTACTCAAAACATTTTAAAATATATAAATAGTTATACATTGATTCAAACATTTATTATATAATTATAAAAAATAAATTTAATGTATTAATTATTTAACATTTATTAATAAATGTTTCGTAAGAATATAATAACACAATACATTTATTCATTATAGTATTATTTTAATGTTAAGTTGTTTAATACTACTAATTATTATTATTACTATAAAATAAAATATTTAAATAAGTGTATTATAAGTGTATTATTTAATTGAGTTTATTGTAAATATTTTATTGTTATTTACATAATTAATAACTATAAACTATATATACAAAAATATATAATAAACAATATTTATTATATAATTGTAATTCATTAATTAATTATTTAAATATTCAAATACTAAATGTATTCATCAAATTATAATTTAAATGTTTAGTTGTTCTTATTATGTACACAATTTAAATAAATTAATCGTTTTAGACATGTATTAAATAATAACAATAAGATAATAAATGTTTGATTTATTCATAAATTGGTTATTTAAATATCTAATTGTTGTTGTTGCTGTTTTATTTAAATAATATAAATACATTAATTGGTTTAATCATTATTTAATAAATTATGCTACTATTATTGACAACTATTTGTATTAATAATAATAATTATTTGTTATAAATAATAATAATAAAAAATGAATATGATACATTTATAAATAAACACTTATTCTATGGGCTAAGTTTAAAGAACATTTCTTTCCCAAATGTCATTACGTAATTCTATAAATTCTACTTCTTGTATAAAAAATAACAATAAAATAAAAAATATAAAGCTCTAACACAATTTTGTACAGAAAAAAAGAATGTGAAAAGTTCAATAATAATATGAGTTACACATTTTTACTTTTTAACCCTCCTGAATCTTGCCCCATAGATAAATATGGTAAGTATGTAAATGCGTATGTTTTGCATGGGGGTTATGTGAATGGATATTGTTTTTGTGGACTTGTTTTCAACCCAGAACTCGTTTTATGGAAAGTGTTGCCAAAGAGATTCATGTGAGCCATGTGATGGAAACAGGATTTGTGATATTTTCTGCGTGGGTCAAACATCCTTTGGCTCCACCAGTCATCAGTTTGGCACTAATTGTAAAGCTTTGTGATCATGAAATGTGAACTGCAGCTGTAGTGGAAATTCTTGCATACTAAGAGCCGAAGAATTCACAGATTTCGTGTTGACTGACTTATGTGCGAATCATGCACGATGCTCCGGATGCTTTGCATGGAATGTTTCTTTAATTGTCCGTCGTAATGGCCGAAAATCATCCGCGTTTAGTGTGCAAGGCAACGAATGGAGCGCAGAGTTGACAGGAAACACATGGCATGTTAGGTGAAAGGCTGGGAAAAGGAAAGAAACAAATGTCACAATATCTCTGTGAAATGTAATGTTACCGCAATACACACATCACGTGTCACATCGGTGCCAGAAATGTTTTGAAGTACTTTCTTAGAAGACACACCGAATTCTTCTGCCCCCAATGGGACTATTGGCTTTCCTGAAGCGGTGAAACGTACCATAGGTGAAGTCAGAGAAACACCGTTTAAAATAGTGCTCCATCTTCAACTTTGTCCTCTTCCCACCCCCCAGTCGCCCTGAAAAATATACAGCTGCAGGGTTTCTCACAGCAGCGCTGGGTGTGTGACCTTTGACCCCTCTTGATCTGATCTTTGAAGAAGCCGCTTTAACAAGAACAATCGCTCTTGAGGACGTGTCTTTAAGATTCTGGGACTGAACACATAGACAGAGCTGGGTAATAACTGATTACATGTAATCTGGATTATCAGATTCCAAAAATTAAGTACCTGTAATTAGATTAAATTACATTTTAAAATACTTGTAATCATACTACAGTTCCCTTTTTATACACATGATTGATTACATATTATTCACACAATTTATTAATTCTTCCTAATCCCTCTGGTTTATCTTTTAAATGTTCCTTTCTAAAATAGCACTTACTCTTTGTATTTTTATATCGATATTTTTTAAAATTACATGTATGTTTTACTCTTTGTATGTTTATATCGATATGGTACAAGATTATACTATTTAAATCAATGTGATAAATGAGATGGGTCAAAAGTAATCTGATTATATTACCTAAAATGTGTAATGTAATGGGTTATGTTAATAACTACATTTTCTTTCATGTAATTTAGAATCAGTAACAGATTACAATTTGTAAGTAATCTATCCAGTTCTGCACCTATCTCACTAAAAATAGTTGGGTTGAAAATGACCCAAGAGATAACCCAATGGTGGGTTACTATAGCACCTACCTAATGTTGGGTTATTTTAACACACAGAGTCCGCATACCTGTAGCCCCCTCTACAAACGCATGCTTCAGGTAGCTACACTAAGTTACCTGCGTCAACAGGGGGCTAACCTGAGAGAATTTGCCAAGGAGTTCAAGAGTGCTGCAGAGGGGCTGAACTATAATGATGCAGCTCTAAATGGCTTGCTTAATTATGCCCTTAATGAGCCTTCCAGCATGGAAGGGATGATTATTATGGAGCATCTGTCTTTTGGGGCATTTTCGGACTTTCTAGCCCACAGGGAGAGACAGTCGGTTCCTCAGCCTATTCATAGGATGACTGCCAGTCCGGAACCTCTTAAACGGGTGGGCCAAAGGCTTTTGAGACTGGCTTCAAGTTTGGATGATCCACCATTAATCTCAGCCAGAGCAGCTGGCATTTCTCCAGTGGACTCTATTCCGGTGGTCCTGGAGGCCATGGTGGCCGTTACAGAGCCACCCAATTTCCCTGCTGCTGCCACGAAGGCCGTCACTGAGCAGCCCGCTCTTCTTGTCTCAGCCACAGAGTCCGCTCCAGAGCCCACTCCAGTCCGGGAGCCCACAGAGCCCGCTCCAGTCCAGGAGCTCACAGAGTCCGCTCCAGAGCCCACTCCAGTCCGGGAGCCCACAGAGCCCGCTCCAGTCCAGGAGCTCACAGAGTCCGCTCCAGAGCCTGCTCCAGTCTGTGAACCCACAGAGCATCTCCAGAGCCCGCTCCAGTCCGGGAGCCCACAGAGTCCGCTCCAGAGCCCGCTCCAGTCCGGGAGCCCACAGAGTCCGCTCCAGAGCCCGCTACAGTCCGGGAGCCCACAGAGTCCACTCCAGAGCCCACTCCAGTCCGGGAGCCCACAGAGCCCGCTCCAGTCCAGGAGCTCACAGAGTCCGCTCCAGAGCCTGCTCCAGTCTGTGAACCCACAGAGCATCTCCAGAGCCCGCTCAGTCCGGGAGCCCACAGAGTCCGCCTCCAGAGCCCGCTCCAGTCCGGGAGCCCACAGAGTCCACTCCAGAGCCCACTCCAGAGCCCACTCCAGTCCGGGAGCCCACAGAGCCCGCTCCAGTCCAGGAGCTCACGGAGTCCGCTCCAGAGCCTGCTCCAGTCTGTGAACCCACAGAGCAGCTCCAGAGCCCGCTCCAGTCCGGGCATTTTTCTGTTTTAGTGTGTGGAGCATCTGGGATCCGCTCCTTAAAGGGGAGTTGTGTCACTGTCCTGCTGGTGTGCCCTGACCGGCATCCAGATGTCTCTGTATGTTGAGCACATGGCTTGTTGTTTGTTGTTGCTGCATGTGCTCTCCTGTCTATTGTCTGTCCCCTCCCATCTTGTTACCTAATCATTGTTTCAGTTGGGTGTGTGTTATGTTTGCTTGTACTGCAGTTCGCTGCCGGCCTGCTTGCCTGTTTTTCCCCCTCGGCGTGGTTTTTGTTCATTTTATTATTAAAAAGACCCATTCTTCCTGCACTTTGAGTCCTCGTCTCATCTCTCCCAATGCACCAAGACAGCCCCCTCCCCCTTGAAAATAGACTTAAAAGTGCACTATTTAAAGTTAAATTGTTATCATTCATGAATGCTTTTGAATATAGACCTAAGATTGGTCTCTTTTTAAAGAAGACAATCAGCAGATTATTGCAGAAGTGAAATCATTATGAAAAATGAAAGTAAAAAAAGTTAGGAAGTTTAAATTTACTGTAAATAATTGTAAGTGTACTAATTTTATTATATTTTATATAAAATACATATTTTACTAAATAGGTTTTAATCTAAATTTGGTATAAAATTAAAGCCACATGTCTAAATAGGTTGTGTTCCAAATTTGAAGTTGATATAAAAAAATTTAGTTTACTATGCAATTTAGTTTAGGCGTTATACCACAAACAGCCACCGGGTGCCATCCAAACCCCATTCAATTTTTTATGCATTTTTCTGTCACAAATGTATACATTTCTCACCCAGTATTACCTCCTATCACAAAATATAAAATATATATAATAGCAGCAACCTAACAACACATAGCCTAGCAACCACCAATAAATGAACAATCACACTTGAAAATGTGTATTTAAATGATGTTTTATTAACAAGGTTCGGGAGGAGCACGATCAGACAATCAGTCTGGCCCAGGTGAGCTGACTGAGCTCATCAGCTAATCACCTTGTCGAGCACAATCCGTGTATATATATCTACAGCCAACTAACCTCTGTTCCATGACAGTTTTCCAGCATCCCACCTCCATCCCAACTCCTCTCTCTTAATCTAATTTCATCCCATTCTTGGAATGGGAGGGAGTTCTCTGGGTTCGGGCTCTATCCCGAGCTCGGAGACCTCCTCTGGACAGCATCCCAAATATGCTTACTAATTGCTCGATTAAATTATATGTTAGTGCGAACTTGTGAAATGATGGTGATCAGGCAGACTGATCACAACTTCTTGTGATTAACTTTTTAACCTCAGTTTGTCCTAGCACACATCAGAGCGACTGCCGTGAAAGATAGGATGGACGGAGGGTTTTATGGCTGGATGGATGAACAATGACTTAATACTTTTCGGGGTCACACTTATCAAAACATTCATAAATATATCACAAGATGCAGATCACTCCAAACTGAATGCACCTACTAATCCAGCTATGAAGATGTTCCTCAGAGGTGTAAATCCCTGACACATCAAAGCATTTCCTTCACAATAGTCCTTTGCGCTGGAAGGCGCAGGCCGCTGGACCCGCACTAGGGATTTAGGGGCCACTGAGAGCAGCAGACCGGGCAGCACATGTGATTAATGCTGAACTGAAATTAGGGCAAATGGGGGGTAGATGAGCAGTCATGCTTGGCCAGCCCACCCGGTTCAGCTCATGGTGTTTGGGGTGAGTCTGTTCACAGCTGGGACATTCCCATAGGAAGAGACAAAAGAACATGGGATATGGGGTTAATCTGAATTTAGCATGATGTGATTTATTTGACATAATACAAATCAGATCTACTTCTATAATGAATTATACATAATGGTGGTTTATATTCAACCTCTATATTTTTTATTATTAATCAATAATAATAATAATAATTACATAGATATTAATTATAATGCATGTGCAATTATATATAATATGTGTGTTCTGTGTATATTTATTATGTATATATAAATTAACATACATATAGTATATATTTTTTAACTATTTACATGTATATATTTATAGTCATATTATTTATATTATAAATACATATATTTATTATATAAACATAACATATTTTTATAGATGTGTGTGTATTTATATATACATAATAAATATACACCATACACACGCATATATTATGCAAACAAAAACTTTTATTTTGGATGTCATTAATCGCGATTAATCATTTGACAGCACTAATATATATTTCACCTCTATATTTAATAATTATTACAATATTGCTAAATTATTTGTAGTTATATTTATATTACTTATATTAATGTATTCAATGATGATATTACTAATAAATAATAATTGTATGTGTTTGTGTTATAATTATTAAATTACTAATTATTTATATTTAACCTCTATGTTAAAAAATTATTAAGATTATTAAAATATAAATCGAACTGAACTTTTTATAAAACCTGAGACACTCCAACTATTTGTTCATTGTGTGTAGAGATCAATGTTTAAAATCTATTACTTTGCGCTACTCGTTTTTTCACAGTGTTTGAACTGATGCCAGTCTGTTTCCAGTATATTGTTTTGGAATGTCTTGGAGGGCTTTGGATGCTGTGGAATAATAAGAGGCGAAAGAGACTGAGGGGGAGGGCATTGAAACCGGTGGGCTGAACTGCAGAGAGGGGAGAATTGGCTCTCCGGTCTCTCTCCAGTCAGAGAAAAATTACCCTACAGTCCTCCACACGAGACTCCAGCGATGCGATAAATACTGCACCTTTGATATCTGCCCATATTGCATAAATATTGCAGGATTAAACGGTCAAGACGTTTGTCTGGAATTTAAAGGTAAGAGAAACACTTCTTTAACGTCCACCTTTAACTTTCTAAATGTCAAGCGACAGCGATCTTAACCGTCAGTAAGTCTTAAGTTATACAATTAAAGTTCGTAATATCGCGAATTGCTTTTACATATTGGTGTAACAGACCAGTTTAATCGTGAATACGACTTTTTTAGTTGCGATTGCGGCATCTCTTGTCATGTCGTACAAAGTTGACTCTTTTGAAATTCAGTATTCGCAAAAGGATATTCAAATAACAAATAACCTATTTAAAAATGTGACAAGTAGGCCTATTAATTAGCGCGATTTTTTATGGCTCTTATTTCCATGTGTAGGCTAGTTATTTTTTCTGGTTTACAAAAAGTTGTAATTTTTTTTTAAATACAAAAATTACATAAGTAGCCTACCATATTCTTTTACATTAGTACCATAATTAGTTTAGATGTTTTATTTTTCAAGTAGGTTGTTTAGAATGTTGTTATACGATATAGAAGTTTAATCGTCTTTATTTATTTATTATCTTGGTTGTGGCATCTCTTGTGTGGCATGGCATGTCGTCTGAATTTGACGTCGATAAGATTCGCGTTACGAAAAAGACTCCGACATTCTAGTAGCGAATAATGGACTTTCGAATTCGTTATATTTTAGCGGGATTATTTAAAATGATTTATCTCATGTTTTCTGTGTTCTGTTTGGTCTGAAACTTCTTAACCGATTTCGTGTGCTTCGTTTAGGATTAATAAATTACTTATTCGTTTTGATATTTTAGTTTTCTAATTGTTTTGTCACTTTTCAGTTTTCAATGAAGCTGATGTTTATATGTTTAATATAATGACATACAATTGATAATATGGTATTATACCAATATGCCGTTCTAGTGGTCTAATTTACCTTTATGTATTTCTTTTAGTGTTTTCATGATGCAGTTGTTGGACTTGTGGACCTCATTCATCCTCTCTAAGGATTTTTACCTGACTTGAGAAAACCTTACTGACATGACATCATACTAAGAGGAGAACTGGATACCCAGCTTCCCAAGTCCACCAGCACCCCTCTGTGGCCTGTGGTGGGTTCCACGTTGGATATAAAACTACCAAGCCAGTGCGAACCATGGATGACCTAATTGCCAGACACTACAACTTCACTGGGAAATTTCGCAAGGTCGACACGGACCCGGGACTCAGAGCGGACTCTGTCGTCTTCATCATCGTGTGTTGCTTCATCATCCTGGAAAATGTTCTGGTTCTCCTCACCATTTGGAGGACCAAGAAGTTCCACAAGCCCATGTACTACTTCATCGGAAACTTGGCCTTGTCAGACTTGCTGGCCGGGGTGGTGTACACTGCGAATATCTTGCTGTCGGGCGCCAATACATATAAGTTGACCCCAATGCAGTGGTTCTTCAGGGAAGGGAGTATGTTTGTGGCTCTGGCCGCTTCGGTGTTCAGTCTCTTGGCCATTGCTATCGAGCGACACCTGACCATGCTGAAGATGAAGCTCCACAACAATGGCAAGACGTGCAGGGTCTTTATGCTCATCAGCACCGTGTGGTTCATTGCTGCCATCTTGGGGTTTACCAATTATGGGTTGGAACTGCATCGAGAGCATGAACAACTGCTCCACAGTTTTGCCACTGTACCACAAGACCTACATCCTCTTCTGCACCACCGTATTCAGCGTCATCCTCATGGCCATCGTCATCCTGTACGCCCGCATCTACGCCTTGGTCCGCACGCGGAGCCGCAAGCTGGTCTTCCGCAAGGTCGCCAACGGCCGCTGCAGCAACAAGAGCTCGGAGAAGTCCATGGCCCTCCTGAAGACCGTCATCATTGTGTTGAGCTGCTTCATCGCGTGTTGGGCGCCGCTCTTCATCCTGCTTCTGCTCGACGTGGCCTGCCAGATCCGCACTTGCCCGATCCTTTTCAAGGCCGAGTGGTTCCTAGCTCTGGCTGTGCTCAACTCCGCCATGAACCCTCTGATCTACACCCTGACCAGCAACGAGATGCGCCGGGCCTTTATCAAGATGCTCAACTGTGGCATCTGCGATCAAGCAGCGGG
>CM050418.1:15919831-16101513 GCA_027564155.1 Gymnocypris eckloni scoliostomus | reverse complement strand
CTTGAATCATCCTTGACATTTGCAAAACAGTAAGTGCATTTCTCAAAACAAATCGTATAAATAGCAAAACACCATGATTACCTGCAAAAGCCAGTCTCTTGCTCAAAATACTTAGTTCATCTTTCAAAAATAAATATCTGTCAATGAACATGTCAGTGCCAGCAGAATGACAAGTCCTTGTGTACGGATAAGACAGTCAAATTGCTTAGTCATGTTGTCAATATAACAGTGTACTCTGGAGGGATGTTCTGATGTAAACTATGGCTACAGTTTTGATGACAATTATTGTAAATTGTAGGTTACACCTTAGTGTATGTGGGAGTTTGTTTGCAAGAGACTGGACATGATTCATATTTACGCTTTTATTGTTTGTACTCTAATTTGTTGACTGAACATGTCATTGCGATACAGAAAGGAAAAGACAGCACTGCATAGCACAAAGACAAAAAAACAAAAGTAGAAATGTGAATATAGGACAATCTCCTTAGGGAAAACTGTACATGCAGTGCTGTAGGAATTACAGTGCAGTCTTCCTATACCTCCTGACGTTCCTGTCTGTTGGGCCACAAATTCTCATCCACATCACAACGAATATCTTCTCTTGCGAGGCAGGGTGGAAAGAATGTTTTGGAGTATCTTATTCAGCCTCTGCTGTGATGTCATCACACGCTACATCCATGGCAGCCAGAAGGGTCATCTGTGTATGTGGCTGGCGATCATATACTTTCCATCTCCATGCTGAGAAAAATTCCTCAATGGGGTTAAGAAATGGAGAGTAGCGTGAGAGGAACTCCATCAGCATCCTGTTGTGGGCAGCAAACCATTGCTTGATGATGTTGGAAGGATGGAAACTGACATTGTCCCAAACTATCACGCACTTTGGCAGGTCATCTCCAATCTGAACCCTCTCTTGTTCAGGGATGAGATCCCTGTAGAGAGTGTCTAAAAAGGTGACAAGACAATCTGTATTGTATGGCCCAATAATGGGAATATGCGTTGGCACACCATTCTCAGAGATAATGATATTTCGACCAGGCCTTCTGCATTTCGTTAGGTTGAAGCCAGCCTCATCCATGTAGATGAAGCTGTGCGGTGGTTCACTTGCTTCCAGTTCAATTATACGCTATATCCAGAAGACACAAAATTAGTTTTATGAATTACATGCATTTTCATTTTGGCCAAGATACAGTTACATCAAATGTATACAGCACATATTAGGATATTCTTTTCTACAGCCATAGCAAATGTGTAAATGTCACACTTACTGTATATCACTATACGATGTTGTACTGTTTACTGTGAGGTACAGTTGCTGCATGCTCATACATGTTTTACCTGTACATACTGGTATCGTAGCTCCTTCGCTCTTTCACCATTTCTTTCAAATGGAACAGTGAACAGCTTCATATTCATGTGGTGACTTTTCAGCACCCTGTCAATGGTTGAGATGCTGACTGTTTGGATGTTTTCAAAGATGTTGTTGTCCTCTATAATGGCACTCTTTATCTCCCCTAGTCTTATGGCATTGTTTTCTACAACCATGGTGCAAATAGCCTCCTCCTGTTCAGGTGTGAAAAGGGGCCCTCTGCCACCCCTGTGAAGTTGTCTTGCAGTCCTATGTGGAAAAAATATAGTAATGCAAAACACAAAATTGAGTAAGATAAAATGTCACTGGTTAAATTATACTTACTGTATATTGTAAAATGCAAGTGGAACACGGTAATATTGGATGAAGCATTACAGAAAGTATACAGTATTACAGTACAGTGCCTATTGTTAGATTACATACCTGTTCTGTCAACGAAAAGTCTGAATAATTGAGGACACAGTTGTTCTCCCAACTTTTAGCTGCACCCTTCGACCAGCCTCGGCCATTGTAAACCCATGATTGAGAACGTGGTCTACAAGTGTGGCTCTTTCCTCATCAGGAATACGGATATGTTCTCGGCCCCTTCTGCCTCTTCCTCTGTTTTGCCTCACAACTCCTCCGTCACGCAGCCTCACTCCTCGTCCTCTTCTTCTTTTCTCTGGCTGTTGACCCCCGTCCAATTTCTTGTCTTTTCATTGTCAGACATTGTAACATTGTGTTGTGCTCCAGCTATATATATACTGTATATATACTTGCCAGTTGATGGTTCATGAGATGCACCTTCGTTAGAGAAAGTCAAGATTCACCTGGGAGCAATCTACCAATTCAGGACAGATTTAGAAAAAAATTCTAATGGAAATGTATAGAAATATGCTTGACATATTATGACAACTTGTTCAACCATTTTGTATGTAAAGACTTATGCTATGAACTAATGCCTAAATGTTGTGGGGGTGAGACTATTCAACAGAGACCCATTATAATACATTTTGATCAACATGACATAAGCAATTGATAATGTAGGAAACAGCAGATAATTGTACATAATCATTTGGATGTACCAAAGCATTTGCCACTTGTTCAAATAAATGAGAAATTGCTTTTTTGATGTGCACAAGTGCCACAATGATGTGAAGACTGAACAGGTATTGAGAATTTAAATTCTGATCTGAGAAATGTATCAAAGTGACTGAGAAAAACTGTAACAGGCTCATGTCTGTTAAACCTCAAATATGACTCATGAGACCCATTTTCCTGCAGAGTTTAGGTCTAAGTTTGATAAAACTCACCCACTTGTGATTTTATAATGATCCTGAAGACATGCTCAAGTGTGTTTGATTAAGCTTAGAAGTTAGAACTAAACTCTGCAGGAAAGTGGATCTTGCAAGCCAGATTTGAGGATCCCTGGCCTATACGAAACAACAGGTTCTGAAAAGTTTTGGTTTGAGCCATTCCATCTTTTGGTTTGAGCCATTCCAGTTCAATTGAGTGACTAAGAATGGCCAGTCAATGTTAGTATTCTCCTAGTTGCATTGCAGGCCTGCCTTCACAAAACCTGTGTGGGCCCAAACGGGCTGGCCCAAACTGGGCCGTTATAGGATTAAATGGGTTTGGTGCTTAGGTTTGGTGTGGGCTGGCCCTAGCCCACTGTCCCCGCAAAAAACCATCATGGGGCCCGAAGGAGCATGTTAGCAGGGTGGGAAAGGTACTAAATCCTTTAATCTGAATGTCAGTCCATCGAAAGGTAATAATTACTGATTATTTCACAGACACAACTGAAGGGTGTCTCTTAGTCACTTTCTAAGGTTTGTTGATTCTAACCTCACCAAATCTAGAGAGCAGTCCTTCCCCAGAAGCACAATCAAGTTGGTCCTACAACTTTGTTTCCAACAGAATTGGTGCACCACCGACTCCCGGAAGTTGTGTAATGCGGGAATTGCAAATTAAACCAATATATTCCACACAAGACACCCAAAATTATCGTACACTCCTGGGAACAAGGAGATAACAGCTACAACTCAAGCAAAGACAGACAAACAACAGTAATAAACACACTGAATCTGTGCTCCAAAAAGAGTAAGCCAGTAAATGTGGCCTGGTTTCCCAACCACCCGATGTGAGCATAACAAATAAAACAATCATATTTGTCCTATTTTCCTGACAGATCAAAGATAGTACACATGCTACTGAGGTATTAGCAAAGTTTCTGCCAACTGAAGTTGCTGTTGTACAGGTCAATTTAAATAAAGCGCAATTAACTCTCCCCTATGCTGTTCTTCTCTGGCTGTCAGGCCTGAGTAAGATGTAAGCTGTAGATGCATGGTAATTAAGCCCGGAAATAAATTAGATATTGACATTCTCCCTTCATTTGTGTGGTAATGTTTCCGTAAGCAGCTTAGCAAATGGCAAATGTGCTGTGCTAATAGGCTAATCCTCCAGCTGTCTGCTCAGAAACCCTCTCTTGCTTTCTTTTTCTCTCCTTTCTCTGCCAAGCTCATGATGTTGTGGGTGTCTCCTTTGAATGGGAAGAAAAGGTTGAGACAAAAACACCATGTGCCCTATTTTAACGATCTAAGTGCATGGTCTAAAGCGCATGGCACAGGTGCATTTAGGGCATTACTTTTAATGCCCTAAATGCACCATGGCGGATTCGCTATGTACATGGCAAGCGCAAAGACTGAACTGGTCTCCAGAGAGGAATTCTTATTCTGATACATGCAATGACTATGCATTGTAGCATTTAGGCATTTTAATATTTATGTAGCCTACACGATAATAATCGTTTACATTGTAATCCTTTAATCTTTAATATTTTGGCATGTTTGTGTGCTGCTGTGTGTGTAAGTAGCTTTCTGCTGGTCAATGACGTGAATTCACATGACATTTGGCCCATGATTTATTCTGTTCAGTTTAATGTCATTAATAGCATAAAAATAGTAAAATTTTGCAGGCAATAAAGAGCCGTTGTCTATTGTCAATAGTTTGGGCACAGACTCCCATCTCCATTTGTGAATACATTTATAGAGCATCTTTAAAATTTGCAGTGCTCGGTTGGCACCGAGGACTTTGATTCTCCTCAAAGTGGCCTGGATGCCAAAATTACCAATAATTGAGTCTTATGTCATAGTATGTAGTTGGCCTCTGCTGAATAGAGACGTTATTGTGATTCTGAATTTCAAAACTGACATGGTAAGCAGGTGAGGATACATATCTGTCCCTCATGACCTGTGCTTGGAGTCCCTGAGCTCTGTGAAGCTCATCAAAGTGCTGTGAACAGTGAGAGTTTAATTGGTGTGTGAGAGAGACTCAAAAGCTCTGAATAATAGATATCAAACATGTGGAGACACTCAAGGAAAAACACAGATGTTTCTGAGCCACACGGTGGATGTTTCAAGATTTTATAAAATGCAAACAGGTCATTAAAAGAAAGAAGAAAGTATTTTTTCTCCCCACATAAACTTTGTGTTGGATGAATGGAGGCTGTCACGAATTGGTTTGTCGTTTGTTCAATGTGTCATAATGAGCTCCATAAACCTAGTATCTTTCCCTGGCATTAGCCAACATGCGTCTGAGTTTCGGGGGTTTTACGGAAGTGTGAAAGGAAGCTTCTCCAGGCTTCCCCCTTTATCCATGGCTCAAACTGCTAGCTGTTGGCACATATGATTTAAGATCAGAGCTTGGTCTTAGTGACAAAGCTGCAAAAGTTTCTCTTTTCGGGTCACATTGTGCTGCAAATGTTTCAGTAGAAATTGCAAGTATTAGTATAAATACATGCAGTTTTAACATTTGCATAGTGATACATAAGGCTTATTTATCATACCTCATGCACAATGTATTTATGACTTTATAGACAAATGTTTATAGAATATTTTTTACCTAAAATATCTATAATAAATACGTTTATTTATAATAAATGTGAGAACTGAAATAAATTAAACTGTTAAATATTAAATGTTGCTTAAATATTAAATATTTTCTATTAAATTAAAACATTTAAGATTTTACATTCAACCACCTAACATAACTAAAAATAAATAATACATATATTATATATAAAACTAATACCTATGCATATAAATTATATTGTAAGTAATAATAATAATATTAATAATAATAATATAATAATAATAATATTTAACAACTATAAAAATGTGAAAAAATAAATACATTTGTATTATACATTTTACATATGGCTGTCGCATCATCCAGGATGAGAAGATTTATTTTCGATATTTTTTACTATTATGTATTTATTTAATAATAAGTTACACAAACATGTATATCAGGAATCAAAGTTGTACTTACATTATACATATCAGTATCCAAAGTAGGTGTGCATTTTGTGTATGAATTCTAATAAGATCACATATAAACATAACTCTAATTCCCTCTCAATTTAGTTTTGATTTGTTAATATTATTTTAAAAGATAAAAACATCTGTGCATCTTAAATCTCTGCATTAGCAGGCTAGACATTGGGCTAATTGGAATAAAACAAAAACAAAGCAAATAACAAAACGCGTTCGGTCACGATTGTAACCTCGGTTCCCTGAAGCGGAAACGAACGCTGTGTTGACTTGACGCTTTGGGGAACGAGCACGCGTGATATGTCTTGAAGCACATGTGAAATCAATCCAGGTGTAATGGGACGTCAGAGCGGGTGGCGTCACGAACCAGGAAACTATAAAGCCTGCCCAAACAAAGTTGTCAATAGCTAAAAGTCTGAGCAAGTCGCCTATAGGCACGAAGGAGATATGACCGTGGACGCATTCGCTTCCTCTTCAGGGAACCGAGGTTACAGTCGTAACCAAACGCTTCGCTTTCAGGGTACTACTGCGTCGATTTGGCGCTTTGGGGAGCGTTAGTATAACACCACCAAAATCTAAAGTGTGAAATCTAACGAGCAGCACTAGTACGAATGTACTTGGGAACCTGGGGTAGAGTCCTGGTCCAAAGAATAAAATCTGATGAATGTGTGTGGTGAGGACCAACCTGACGCATCACAAAACCTCTTGGAGAGCAACTCCTGATATAAGGGCCTTAGAGGCCATACTCCTGGTCGAGTTGGACCGGACAGCCATAGGAGAAGGTTTATCGGCCGACTCATAAGCAAGTGAGATGGCCTCGACCACCCACTTGCTCATCCTTTGCTTAGATGCAGGGGAACCCTTGTTAAGAGGTCCAAAACATACGAACAACTGTTCATTTTGCAGTGCCACATGCACCGGATCATGCCACATGGCAGTTCTGTGGACATAAGCATCTAATGCCCGCACTGGGCAAAGCAAATTGTGCCTTTCCTGGTCCGCATTCTCAAAAGAAGAAGGACAGAAGCCTCAAAGTACCACAGAGGAAAAAAGATACCAGGGGGTCTTTCCCCAATGACATTCCACCCAAAGGAATGTGGTAAGCAGTTATGGCCACCACATAAACCTTTGAAGTGGACGGGGCTAGCCCTGCAGTGAACTGCTCTTGCGGGAACTCCAGCACTGTACCAACTGGGAAGTTAACTGGGTCCAGCTGATGGTCACTACACCATGAAGTTAAAATTCTCCACTTCAAAGCATAAAGTTTGGCCCCCTAAGAGGCCAAGCCCACAGTTTCGCCAGTTCTGGTTGGGGTGAAATATCAAGCCCCCTGCTTGGGAAAAAAGGTCCCTCCTGACGGGAGCTCCAGAGGAGGCCCGTCAAGAAGGGATATTATATCTGGGAACCATACTCTGCCCGACCACCGTGGGGCAATGAGAAGTGATAGAACCCGGTCCCGGCAAACTCTCTCCAGGACTCCCGGGAGCAGAGCAATCGGGGGAAATGCATACAGACGAAGCCTTGGCCATGTCTGCACCATTACGTCCAGTCCGAGAGGAGCTGGATGCGTGAGGGAGAACCAGAGTTGACAGTGAGACGTCTCTCGAGATGCAAACAGATCCACTTGTGCCTGGCCGAACACCCTCCATATAAGCTCCACCACCTCGGGGTGGAGACTCCATTCCCTGGGCCTCAGCCCTCTCAACGGGATGTCTGCTCCTACATTGTGGATCCCCAGGATGTAAGCTGCTCGAAGAGATAACAACTTCCCTTGGGACCACAGGAGGATTTGGCACGCCAGTTTGAAAAGTGGACGTGACCGCAAACCCCCCTGGTGATTTATGTAGGAGACCACCGATGTGTTGTCTGTGTGGATGAGCACATGGTGGCCCCTGAGATCTGCTAGGAAATTCTTGAGAGCAAGAAATACAGCCAACATCTCCAGACGGTTGATGTGCTATGAGGGATGATGGTCCCTCCACAGACCCTGACTTGAGCGTCTCTCTAAGATCGCTCCCAGCCCGTGAGAGAGGCATCTGTTGTTAGCATCTTGACGACATGAAGCTCCCAACACGGAACCCTGGGACAGGAACCAAGGTTTGTTACACATTACCAAGGCACGTTAGCATCGCTGCATGACCTTGATCATGCAAAAGGGTTGCCCTCAGGGAAAACCCCTTGGTCCTGAGCCACCACTGCAGGGGTCTCATATACAACAGTCCAAAAGGTATCATGTTGGATGCTGCCATAAGACCTAACAGTCTCTGAAACTGTTTGACAGTGAGTGACTGGCCTAGCCTTATATTTTTACAGCCAACAGGATGGACTCTATGACTGCCGGTGACAGACACACCTGCATCAGCGTTGAGTCAATGCCATGCCAAGAAAAGGTCATCTGTAGTGGTCATCTGTGGTGGAGAAAGAACACTTTTTGGCGAGCAAACCCAAACTCTATGTGGCAAGAATGACATCTCGATGCCGAACTGCCAACTGATGCGACTGAGCTAGAATCAACCAACTGTCGATGTAGTTCATTATGTGAATACCCTGAAGATAAAGAGGCACCAGGGCGCATCTATGCATTGAAAGTGTGCAGGCAATAATGCTAATGATAATGAGGATAAGGAACACCGGCTGTGAAGCCCGGTTTCCTGTTGGAGTGAGGACATATTCTATGGCCCTTTCACTAACAGAGCTTTCACTTCTTGTTCCATTACCAGAACCTGTTGGGGCCACCTCGTTGGAAAACACCGCGGAAACGCAAGCAGACCCAAACACTGCAGGTCCCAACAAGATATATTTGGCAGAAGTTTCCACTGTCAAAACCCGAGAGGTACCAGCCTCATGAGACTGCTTTCTGGATTGATATTTAGTTGTGCAGTCAGCAGTCTCGAACCTGACGGCCCTGACGGAACCGAAGGCCTCTGAAAATCCCACTTGCTTCTCCACTTCAGGGGGCAGAACCCAAGGCCCTCAGGGGAGTCCATTTTACACTTCAAAGGCTGCAGAGGTCCGTTGCCCTCAGCGCTTCTGAAAGTGCTGCCATACACTGAGAGACACATCTGTGGCCCGATGCAGTTCTCGGACCACAATCTCCGACCTCATCGTGATCTCCTAAAAATTCAGCCTGGTAGGCTTGCAGCAGATATTGTTGTAAACACACTGCTGCCTGACCAGCCACTGAGTAAGCCTTTCCCACCAGTGCTGATATTGTTTTCACTGGCTTAATGGGTAATACCGGGATTTTATTTATTTATTATAGAGGAATAGTGAGATGTTTGTTTACTTTAAACTCTATAGGGAACCGGTTTCTCCCACGATCTTGACACCTCTGTGTGAAGATCAGAAAGAAAAACAGCAGTCCCTGGCGTTGAGGTTGTGCAGAGAAGGCATGAAGCGTCTGTCCTTTTTTTTTTTTTGAATGCCCTCCTTCTCTTCTGGCCAATCAATCGCTCGTTACAACCTCAGTAAGCTCCTCATAAGGATGAGACTGAGGTGGCGAATCCGCAGTATCTCTTGCATTGACATTAACAACATCTAATTCCCTAAGAATGTCAGACAACACGGAGGAGCGCGTGTATCCCCACCTGTTAAATAAGGGGCAGGCTGTGCCCATCTATAACTCCACTGACAGATCCATTTCTGAACCCCAGGACTGCAGCCTTCACTGTGCCTCGGCAGCAGCGGGACCAGAGCCCTGGGGAACACGAGCTTCATTTGAGCGCCATCATTGTAAAAGAACTCCAGGCGGGATCGACATCAAAGGAAAGCACATTGCAGTGCTCACAGCCAGCGCTCTCGAGCACATCGATGTGCTTCAAGACATGTCACGCAAAGCGTTCACCAAAGCGTCAAATCAAAGCAATGGAGTTCCCTTGAAAGGGAACTTACATTTCATATTAGCAGCCAGCAGGCCGAAAAAAATAAATTCTGAATGTAAATAATCTGATTTAACACTGACATGACAAAAACATGCCAAAATTGAAATGCTGAAATTAAATACCCCCAATATGTGGTTTTATGTCATAAATGTACTGTATTCTCAAGCTATTCACTTTTGTTTAGGAAAGCAAAAATAAATAAGCAAATTAATAAATCACTGATTAAAATGTTCATTTGGCTGAACATTCACCCTGAAGGGGTTTCTTTAGGTTGCACTGAGCTAGAAGCACACTATGTTAGTCTTGTGAAAGGCTAACGTTTAGCTGGCTAAGGTAGTAAGCGTCAGCAGAGATGTTATAATTCCTCATACATATTTCCCTCTGCATTTTTAATACAAAACCTCTTTTCACCCTGCAGCTTCACAGAACATCTTACCTCACTGTTGAATGCCGTCAGTCACGTCTTGTCGCCTGTACTCTTGAAAGCTTTAATGCAACAGTGCTGACCCCTCTCAATATTCAATATTAAAGGGATGAGTCTAGCTCTCATGTTGTTTGAAATTGGAGTTTTCTTTCTCTGTGAAACTCAAGCAGAAAGTCAGAAGTCAACATTTGGAGGAGTACAAAAGGACAATATTACAATAAATAACACAATGAAACTGCACAATTAAACAATACAAAACAATGAAACACAAATGCACAATTAAACAAGAACTAAACAACAGAACCCAACAGCACAATAATTAAACAAAAACTAAACTAAACTAAGCAACAGTACAACAAAACAGGGTACAGCTTAATGACACTAAACAAATAACAATTAAACTAGAAAGCAGAACATCAAATCAACATGAATGAAACCATACCAAACTAAATAAAAGTACAACAAAACACAACACAGCACAATGAAACTAAACAAAAACAAACACAAACACAACAACAGTACAACAAGACAGCTTGAATGAAACAAAACTAAAACCAACTAAACATCAGTACAACAAAACCCAGTATATTAAAGATTATTTGTATAGCGCTTTTTACGATACAATCGTTGCAAAGCAACTTCACAGGAAATTAAGTTTCTAAAATAGATTTATATTGTAGAAACTCAATATAATTAACTTGTGGCAAAATTTGGTTAATTCAGTATAATCGCTGATGGTTGGCTTCCTCTGAGGTCCTCCGAGGGGTTGTCATCATCTCTTCTCAGGTGTTCGGTCATCTCAGATCATTAAAGTATTGGATCTAGACTGAAGCTTGTGTAAGAAATAGAGAAATAGAGAAACAAAAAAAAACAATTAGTGTAGCAGTTGTTCCATCTAGGAACAACCCTGGATGAAATTATCTGTTCAACTCAAGCTAAAGCATAATAATGTGCATTTGTTCAGATAGACTGGCAGTACAAGATTGTGAGATGCATTATATGAATGCTTGGCTAAAGAGATGTGTCTTTAATCTAGATTTAAATAGAGAGAGTGTGTCTGAACCCCAAACGTTATCAGAAAGGCTATTCCAGAATTTGGGAGCCAAATATGAAAAACGTTCTACCTCCTTTAGTGGACTTTGCTATCCTAGGTATTACCAAGAGTCCAGAGTTTTGCGACCTAAGGGAGCGGGTTGGATTGTAGCGTGATAGAAGATTAGTTAAGTACGCAGGAGCTAAATCATTTAGGGCCTTATAGGCATGTAATATTATTTTGTAACTGATACGGAACTTAATAGGTAGCCAGTGCAGAGACTGTAAAATTGGAGTAATATGATCATATTTTCTTGACCTGGTAAGGACTCTAGCTGCAACATTTTGTACTATCTGTAGCTTGTTTATTGAAGATGCAGGACAAGCAGTGCATAACAATAGTCCAGTCTAGAGGTCATGAATGCATTAACTAACTTTTCTGCATCAGAAACAGTTAACATGTTCCGTAGCTTGGCAATGTTTCTAAGATGGAAGAATGCTGTTTTTGTAACATGGGAAATATAATTTTCAAAAGATAGGTTGCTGTCTAATATAACATTCAGATTTTTGACTGTAGAGGAAGTAACAGTACATCCGTCTAGTTGCAAATTGCGATCCAATATACTCTGTGTACTGTTTTTAGGTCCAATAAGTATCTATCTTATCTGAATTTAATAGCAGAAAATTATTGGTCATAGCATAAATAATAAAGTCATAGCAGCATCACCTGGGTCACACATTGGCTAATATTAACCAATAGTAAAATAGATAATTGAGCACTTTCAGTAGGCTAGCTGTTATATATGTAATGCAACCTTTCTTACAGATAATAAACAGCAGTTAAATGCTATTTTGTGCTAATGTACTAAACATTACAGAAATAATAGCAAGTAACATTAGGCTACTTTCTGGATATGTTGAGGGTGAACTTGCCCTTTTTGTCCTTGTCAAAAAGCATTCTCAAAAGCAGGTGTTGGCAAGGTTTCAGGCTTTGAAGTAAACTAGATTGTGAATGCAGTTTGATGTTGACTTTAAATACATCCACCTCCAACCTACACAAGTTTTTATTTTGTTGTCTTTTCATTTTTTCCCCCACGCTCATGCCCTCCCTTTCTCATTTTCTGTGCAGTAAGCATTTCAGTGCTATGAATTTGGAGGGGAATTCTAGATGAACAAGACCATAATAAATCACAGTTTATCTAAGCCAGGCATATATGTAACCCTCAGAAACATTTATGGTTCCTCTGTAAAACAGTTGTTTGCCCTCGTGATGGTTGCAATAACTCGTAACCTGTGTAACCATATATCTTCATGGGCTCTCATTAAAGTGCTTGCTCTTTCCAGAACACTCATCTCTACAGTGCCTCTCACACTAATTGAATTGCTATAGCCTATAAGTTCTCCTCTTCTGGGTGCTGGCCCATATTTTCCTCTCGCCCCCTTATGATTCGTCAATCAAAACTGTATGGCTGATAAAGAATACGCTTTCGAGCAAAATTGTATGATTGCGCATTGTAAAAATTAGGTAATGATTGAAGACAAATAATATCAAGACAATAGTTTACATGGGTTTTTCAAATTTAATTCATATACTTAATTATGTCAAATACATATCTAAACTAAATTTAAAGTCCCAGTTTGTCATAACTTAAAATATGGCATAATTTCAGCAATTACCTAATTATATAAAGCAGTAATTGGTTGTATGAATGTTTTGCTAATTGTTGCCTTATTTGCACTAACTCAATACACTTATTATTTGCACTAACTCACATCATATTACATCCTAAGATTATTAATATATATTTACAGTCATGTCCAAAAGATATCGGCACCCTTGGTAAATATGATCAAAGAAGGCTGTGAAAATTAATCTGCATTGTTGATCCTTTTAATCTTTTATAAAAAAATACATAAAAATCACAAAAATCTAACCTTTCATTGGATAATAAGAATTTCAAATGGAAATATCATTATGAAATAAATGTTTTTCAAATACACGTTGGACACAATTATTGGCACCCCTAGAAATTCTTATGAGTAAAATATCTCTGACATATATTCCCCTTCATATTCACAATTTTAAGCACTCCAGTGTGATTATGAAAATTTTATTATCCAGCCATGGCTTCGTGTTTCACAGTAATATAAATAGGAGGGAAAACAAAGCCCAAATTCCCTTAATAATCCATAATCAGAAAAACCAAAGAATGTATTTCTGATGTTTAGCAAAAGATAATTGAGCATCACGAATTAGTGAAATAGCTTTAAGAAAAGAGCTAGAGCAGTGAAAATCCCCATTTCCACCATCAGGACAATAATGAATAATTTCCAATCAACATGAAATGTTACGAAACTGCCTTGAAGAGGACGTGTGTCTATATTGTCCTAATGCACGGTGAGAAGGAGAGTTTGAGTGGCTAAAGACTCTCCAAGGACCACAGCTAGAGAATTGCAGAAAATAGTTGAGTCTCGTGGTCAGAAAACCTTTAAAACCAATGGTCAACACATGGTAAAACAAATGGTCAAACAGCACTATCACCACATGTTGTTTGTGAGGGTCTCAAGAAAAATCAGACACGACTGGAACGTCAAATGGGACTGGCTTCTGTGGTCAGAAGAAACAAAAACAATAGCTTTTTAGCAGCAAACACTCAAGATGGGTTTGATGAACACAGCAATAAAAAGTACCCGACCATCGAGAGAGCAACAGTATACAAGTGCCGTGACAAGTCCCAGTTAGTCTAGCACAGTACACGTAGCTAGGTTTTTTATTTAAATTTTTTTATTCTATGTAGGATAGAATAAAATAGAATAGGTAAGTGTTTGTATTAGTTGGTCAGGAGCTGGCGAACAAGATGAGTTGTTTTTTTTAAAATGGCATCTTCACATCTTCACAGTCAAATGTATTGTTTTAATTAACCGCACCTAATTGAAAATCCTATTTTAAATGGACACTAGCTTTATTTGAACTACTAGAAAGTTATATGATTTTAGTTACATGTTGCATTTTAAACTTTGAACAGTTGCTAGTTGGTTTTTGTTTGATTTATGCATTCAAACTTTTTACCTTAACCTTTTACAAATTCTTTACTTTTAGCATTTTATTGATGCCAAGTCTTCATTCTGTTTCTTTTGCACTTTATCCGCATTTACGCATCCCTGTGAAAGAGTTAAACTGGAAAGCTGCATTGAAAAAAAAGCTGCTTGTGCGGGCAAGAAACATCGAAAAATTAGAAAAAACAACAAAACTTTCCTTTTCCTCCTCTTTTCGCATTAGCATGTGAATTGCCATTCATTCATTTATGTTCCATTATAACCTCATGAGTGGCTGTTTCTATGGGGCCTGGGCGCGAGGGTTGCACTCTAAAGCTTTGGCGAAGATTTAGTGTCAAGCAAAAAGAAGTGTCTTTTTTCGTGCACACCTTTTTCTCCCTGCAGCATCGGTCAGGCCGAAGTGACATTATGTGTCAGGCTCAGGCAAAAGCCACAATATGTCAGTGCCCTGCAGGGTGGCACAAGGTGCAAGTGAAGTCGGAGGGTTTGGCAGTGATTGAAGAGGGAGGGGTACAGCTGGCTCCCCCGGCCTCCCCAGGTTGCAGGAGAAGATGCTTTAGGTGCATGAAGACCAATTAAGTAGTATTTCATGACTAGCTTACGCAAACCTAGGGTCCAGCAGCGTTCTTTTTGTAGCGCTAAATAATCAAACCTCAACACAAGCAGCTCAATGTTGTAATGTTTTTCACAATGGCACTTCATTCAGTTCCAACTTCACAAGCTCAGGATTCGTTTGAAATTATTTAAGTTCGCATTTTGCGTTGCGATTCGCTTTCTTTTCAAGATAAGATGCATTAGCTTGATGGCTTCCACTGTGCCATGTCTCGATACGAGATGTGTACAATGAAATACACTGCTGTATTTTTGATGTTGTGGGCCTATATTTCTGTTGGGGGTCCTGGACTTCTTGTTGAGACACATGGCATCATGGATTCTATCAAATACCAACAGATAAAAAATCTATAAGTGATTGTTATAAATCTTATAAAGGGCCATGTTTGGATCTTCCAACCGGACAATAATCCAAACATAAACCTCAAAAACAACACAAAAATGGGTTACTGAGCACAAAACCAATCTTCTGCTGTGGTCATTCCAGTCCTCTGACCTGAACCCTGTAGAAAATGAGTGAGGTGAACTGAAGAGAAGAAGCACCGTCATGGAGCTGTGAATATGAAGGATCTGGAGTGATTCTGGATGAAGGAATGTCTCTGATCTCTTGTCCGATATTCTCTAACCTCATCAGGCATTATAGGAAACAATTTTGAGCTGTTAAATGGACAAATGGAGGTTTAAAAAAAGTATTGAATAAAAGGGTGCCGTTAATTGTGGCCAATGTGTATTAGATAAGACATTTATTCATAATTATATTTCCTCCCATTTTAAAGTCTTATTATCCTATGAAAGGTTACATTTTTGTGAATATTTAAATAAAAGATCAAAAGGATTAACAATGCAGATTAATTTTCACAGCCTTCTTTGATCATATTTACCAAGGGTGCTGATATTTTTGGCCATGAATGTATATATATATATATATAATAAAATATTATAAATATGACAAATGATAAACGAGAAGCTGTGTGTTTAAGGTAATAATATGCAGGTAAGGCGATTCACTTTGACAAATGAAAATAGGAGTGTTAACTTATCAAAGTCTCCGACTCTATCAGCACCAAATTACGTTTTCAGCCAGCTGAAATGACCAGCTTATTAAAACCCGCCGGAAGTAATGGCATTTAAATAAATAAACGAACAGAACAGAGAGCCGCTTACCATGTAATTGGAGATATCCCCTCTGGCCACCAGAGCAGTGAAACTCTGGTGCCATGAAAGTGAAAAAGTCAGGGATGGAATGGAGAGTTTGCGATTAGAGGCTCTTGACAAATTGCAATCGTCAATTGATTGCACTCCTAAATTGTGCTCTTGTAGATTTGCCAACAATGAAAAGGCTCTGAGTTTTCACTTATGCTTGTGTTCAGTTTGTGTGTGAGTGTGAATTTTCCCTGTGGTAAAAGTCTTAGAGGCAACATAACAATAATTTGAAGATTAAACACCTGTCCTTTTGCGTCCTGTCCACAATTAGAAGTTGTGACTGTGTTCAGAGTAGAATAATATTTTATTAGTCACTGATATTTTTATGAACATTTATTTCAGATTTATTTTTTCTGTTTTACATACAAAAATTATAATATTTGGCAGTGTCATTAAATAATGAACAAAAATAAGAATTACAGATGTAATTATTCCCTGTTCATTTCCTGCACTGGAAATGGAAAGCTGCATCCAAAAATTACATATTTTCCTACTATATAGTGAGTAAAAAAATAGAGGCCTATGTGAATGTTCACACGTGATTATCACCGCCATTATCTATATGCGCGTACAAATAGTTAACTGTACTTGAAACACCCAAAACTGTATATGGCATCATCATGAAGATGAACTATATGTTTACACGTGAAATTCTGGAGGGAACATCGGATGGCGTTTTGTGGTGACGAAATGACGTGTGCCATTAATCAATCTATGTACTATTACATGTAAAATGGGAACATGAAAGGATTATTCTAAAAGAAACTCATGTAAACACCTTAATCATAATTTTGTCTTTTTCAGAATAAGGTAAATAATTAGATTACCGATGTCCATGTAAATGTAGTCACTGACAACATGATGAAAGCAATACGTCTGTCATATTATGAAAAAAATACTAAAATACCATATACTGTAGAACATACTTGTTTTTAATGCTTGCAAATTAATTGTTTACTCAAATGAAGTACGTACTCAGAGAGTATGGTATTTCAAACATAGCCGAAGGTTAAGAACGTATTATGGGAGACAGTATTCAATGCGGTACTGGGCTATTCCAATCAGCGATGCTAGTGTCTTCATTTACTAGTTTTTTTTAAATATCTAACAAGCACATTTTTGCAACAGTTAGCACTATAGCACAACCAAATGCCAAATCGCTGTTGATTTGTAGCATGTGGTGTTTCAAGCTACTTTTCCAAATGAGCAGCTTGTCTTGACTGTTGTTGGACTACTTTTGTATGCTTAGCATGCTAAAGAGTTCAAAATAGCTTCCCCAAAACTGGTTTAATTCATATTAAATACACAATGTACTTCAGAAATAGCAAAAGAAGCAAGTTATCATGATATTCTGAACAGAGCTTACATGATTTCTCACTCTCTTCATTCTCTCGTTTATCCTTATTAATTCCTCATTTTTATTCAAATGAGACTAATGCGTACAGAGGCTAGAAGTTCACCATTCATGGCCTCGTTAACGGCACTTTCTACTTTCCGTGAGGGCAAAAAAACAAGAAGCTAAATGATGAATAATCTTCTCTGTTGTTTTCTCTTCCAGTGCCTTTATGATGTGCAGATTTGCCAATTAGTAACCTATCTCATGTGACACAGTCAACAGGGCATTAAACGTCCCTCTGAAATAACTTGGAAACGCCTGAAGGGAGACTCAAAATGTCCACTCTAAACGTTCAAACAACTCCAACTTGCTACGATACTTTTCCCTTCCTCAGAGAAAACACACAGTTGGTCTTAATCAATCTAAAGGCATGGCCACCCCTGCAGAAAGACATCAGGGAAATTATCTTGCTAATGTTTGTAGCAAGTGTGGACGATATGGCCACAATCGAATATCAAGGTATAACTCATTTTATTTCACAATAACAACATCATAATCTTATGTGGAAGACTGTTTCTACAAACAAGTTTAAAATGAGAGATACAAAGCACGGTTGGATATAAAGTAACAATTACAAGAAATACAAATATCAAATATCAAAAATAAAGTTGCAATTACATGAAAATTGAGATGAAGTTGGAAAAAACGTAATTGAAAGACAGTTATGAGCAAATTATGAGTTACAATTTTGAGGGGAGAAAAAACAATTGTGCAAAGTCACAATTGTGAGAAAAAGTGTCATACTGCAAGCAATTACATGAACAAAGTCACAACTGTGTTATAAGAAGTTGCAATTGGGAGATACATGTTGAAATTGTAAGACATTGTGTCATACTGCTAGATATAAAGACACAATTATGATGAAAAAATATCACAAATGTGTTAAATTCACTGTCAAGAGAAATACAAAATAAAGATACAATTATGAGATAAAGTTGAAATTAAAAACAAATGTGCTATTTTGAGAAAGTTATATTGCAAGATATAAAGTCATAATTATGATGAGAAACAAAATCCCATTTATGAAATAAATCACAACTGTGGGATATAAGGTTGCCATTTTAAAATAGTGTTACACTGCAAGCTAGTAAAATCACAATTAAAATAAAATAAACATAGATTTGCAATAAGTTTTTTGTGAGAATAATTACAATTATGAGATAAAGTTAGAATTGTGAGAATAAAAACTTGTAAGATACTCACAACTATGGGAAAAACTTCCAATTATAAGAAAGTCACAACTGTGTAAAAGTAGCAACAGTGAGAAATAAAGTTGTAATCGTGAAATAGATAGTCAGAATCGTGTGGAAAAAAATCTAATTATGAGCTGCAACTACAAGGAAAAAGTCCATGAACTTACAATTGTGTAATAATAAGTAGCAACTGTAAGATACAAAGTTTTAATTGTAAGATATGGAGTCATGTTGCGAGTTATACATTACAAAAGAAAGAGATAGTCAAAATGAAAATTAATAAGAATTCAAAATTGTAAGAAAGACACAATTACCAGGTTAAAGCTTCACAAACTGTGAGGTAAAGGTCATTTGATAATTTTTTTTGTTTGTAAATTTATGAACACAAATTAAAAAAATACTGTATAAATAATAAAGATAATAATTTTATAGGTTAACATGGCACATATCGTCATGCCTCCCGGTCCTAGTCTGATCTATTGAAAGTCGAATGCTTTGTTCTGATCAGTGGATGTTTTGAGTGTGAGCTCCGTCAAGTCAATTATTTATTGTCTATTTTCTATCTTAAAATAAAAATTTTACAGCATAATTTTCGTTTCTATAACGTGTGGATATGTCCCCCATTGCATTCTGAAACAAAAACAGTTTTATTTTTATTTCCCGAGTCCGCTATTAGCTTATAGCCCATTAGCATCGCCAGCGCGGCTGTTGCTAACATGCCCATTAGCATCGCGGTTGCTGGCCCGCTAACACAGCTAATACCCTATTTACACACATTTACCATTGTTTCACTGTTACTTGCTTTAATGGTGGATTTGTGTCTAACTTTGAGTGCAGATGAGGACACGTTTGAGCTGCATTCGGTGCAGCTGGAGCTAGAGGCCGTGGAGAGGCAGATCCACGAGCTGCTGGTTAAACAGGCCCAGCTGAGGGAGCGGAGAGCAACCTTGGAAACATCCTTGGCTGATGCCCACAAGTCCGGGGAAAGTATGCAGCACGCTGCTAACACTCCCACCACCTCTACTCCATGTGTTTCTCTGTACAGGCCCCGTGCACCCGGGACACGATCTTCCCAGATGTCCTTCACTCTGTCGCCGGGAAACCACGGACCCTGGGTGCAGCAGCGGAAGAAGCGATCCAGGCCGGGGACGATGACCTCCGCCATCTCCGGTCTTCAAGATCTCCTCCCGCAACCGCTTTGCTCCTCCCCGCGATATGTTGTGATTCTCAGAGACTTCATTGTCCGGCACGTCCGTGCTACATTAGCTGAAGATAAAGTGCACACTCACTGTTTCCCTGGTGCTCGTGTTCTCGATGTTTCTGCGCAGATACCGCGATCCTGAAAGGCGACGAGAGCATCGAAACGGTCGTGCTGCATGTGGGGGAGAACGAAACCAAGCTACGGCAGACGGAGATACTGAAGAGGGACTTCAGGAGCCTGATTGAGACAGTACCTTTCAGAACTATTGTTCCAGCCACTAAAGACAGATTCACAAATAACCTGCCTGATTTATCTCAACAACTCTCCATTTATACAAATGATCTAGACAAAATGACTAGCAACATGGGAACTATCTTCTCTGATACGTTAGAAACTGTTGCACCCATCAAATTAAAAAAGATTAGAGAAAAACGTGCAGCACTCAGTGTTGCCAACTTAGCGACTAGATTTAGTGATTTTTCAGACCCCTTTAGCGATTTTTATTTTTAAAAGCGCCTAGCAACAAATCTAGCGACTTTTGGAAAAACCTTCCAAATGTCGCCAGTACTGTCCTGCGAGCACGAGATCTTGAGTTACACCTCTCCCGGTGTCTGCTCTGATCAGTGAGCGCTGGCTCCGGCTGAGAGGGGTGACCGCATGGCAGCTGACATAGATGTGAATGAGCTAAATACATAATACAAATATTAAAAACCTATACATGTCATGGTTCAGGGTGCCTGGGAGCGACCGCGAGCCTGTCCTCTGGATATCACCCGCAGACTAATGGTCAGGCTGAGCGGGCTAACCAAGATTTGGAGAGGGTTCTTCGCTGTGTGGCGTCTGCCGAACCATCATCTTGGAGTTCCAGGTTAACCATGGTCAATGCATAACTCCCTCCCGGTCTCGCCGGGGTTTATCTCCTTCCAGTGCTGTTTAGGCTACCAGCCACCCTTATTCCCTCCCAAGAATCCGATGCCATTGTTCCATCCATGCGTATATTCAGAGATGCCTCCGTGCTTGGAGGATCGCCAGAGAAGCCCTCACCGGACTGGCGAGAGGAACAAGGCATCAGCGGACCGTCACCGTACCAAAGCCCCCACTTTACGTGTGTGGTCAGAAGGTCTGGTTGTCTGCCAAAGACATTAACTTCAGACTTGCACGTAAACTGGGACCCAAATTTATTGGACCGTTTATTGTGGCCAAGGTGCTCAGTCCAGTGACGAATAGTCAAATTAACCCCAATTTAATAAGATCCACCGGTTTTCATGTATCCAAGATAAAGCCCGTTTTTCGCCCCCCTTCAGCCCCTAATCTCTGCCCCTCCGCCTCCCAGACTCATTGAGGGTCACCAGCCTATTCTGCGGCTCATTGGCGTTAGGCGAGGGGCAGAGGTTATCAATACCTGGTAGACTGGGAGGGTATGGTCCGGAGGAGAGATGCTGGATTCCAGCTCGCAACATTCTGGACCGCTCTCATTGACCAGTTCCATCAGCGCCATGGTGAGTCCTCCGGCCTTCTCGGCTCCCCTGTTATCTTGTTATGTTGACAGCTCGTGGATTGGGCAATCTGTGCCGATCGTGCAGCAGGTGTGCACTGATCACGAGCTGACTCTCCCCACCTGTCGCTTATTCCCCATCTCCCATATATGTCTCTGTGTCTACTACTCGTTGTGAGTAGATTGTCTTGTCTTTGCACGTATTGTCACTCACCTGTCTATCTGTCCCTTTCTGCGGCAGACCTGAACGCCGGTGATCCAGCAGCTCGTGTGGCCGCGAGAGACTGCTGGCTCTGGAATCTTGGCGTCCTAGGCAGCCTTAAATATTGTTTACGTTATTTTGTGTTTTGAGGCAAAGAATAAAGTTTTCTCCTTCTTCCGACTCTGCTTCTGAGTCCTTCAGCACCATCACCTGACAATACATAATACAAATATATATACAAATACACAAAAGCTAGAATATTACACATGTGTAAAATAGCTAAAATGTCACACTCTAAAATATATAATAGGACGTGATTATGTAATTAATATGCAAATTTACGCATGACGCCATCTCTAGCAACATTTAGCCACTTTTCGAGCAGACTTTAGCTACTTTCCATTGAAAATAGTTGGCAACACTGGCAGCACCATGGTACAAGAGTTATACCCATTCTCTCAAGAAAGAAATGCATAATCTTGAGCGAAAATGGAAGAAAATTAACTTGGAAGTCTTTAGAATTGAGTGGAAAAATAGTATGTCCAGCTATAGACAGGCTCTAAAAGCGGCCAGGACCAAGCATATTTGCAAACTTATAGATAATAATCAAAACAATCCAAGGTTTTTTAGCACAGTGGCTAGATTAACAAATAAACAGATGTCACCAGGGGCCTTTACCATGAAGGCGGTTTAGCTGGCAAGCCAGGTGAGTTTCAGTTTAGTTTGCACTAATGCTGGGTTTTAGGTATCATAAAAGTGGCTTGGCTTTTAGCTGCATTCATTTACTTCATTAAGTAACTTACACTCCATGGCTAATCTGCTCCGGGGCAGCTTATTATGTTCTGAGTTAGAGATCTCAAACTGAAATTGGACCAATCAGATGTGTGCAAAGTAACACATGTCTGACACAAAAAAGTCACTCCCCAGCTTATCTTGCTCCAAATTAAAGGTCACTAGTACAAAAACAAATGTCTGGCTTTAATGATAATTACTTGGAGTTATTTTATATTACCATTACACATACACACAAGCAATTTTAGTTTAACAGTTATTAGAAATCAGTAAAAAGTTGTAGAATAAATAAATAATGCTTTAAAAAAATGACTACATGTGACCTTACATAGTTGAGTCTCAATCGCTGTATATTTCCAACTATATAAACTAATTTAACAAGTTTCACTTTGGATAAAAGGGTCTGCTAAATGCATAAATGTAAAGTTGTAATGCACTGCTAGGTGGTTGTCCTGCATCTTCAATAAACAAGCTACAGATGCTGCAGCTAGAGTCCTTACCAGGTCAAGAAAATATGATCATATTACTCCAATTTTACAGTCTCTGCACTGGCTACCTATTAAGTTTCGTATCAGTTACAAAATATTATTAATTACCTATAAGGCCCTAAATGAGTTAGCTCCTAGTCTTCTATCTACAATCCAACCCGCTCCCTAAGGTCGCAAAACTCTGGACTCTTGGTAGTACCTAGGATAGCAAAGTCCACTAAAGGAGGCAGAACTTTTTCATATTTCCAAACTCTGGAAAAGCCTTCCTGATAATGTTCAGGGTTTCAGACAGACACTCTCTATTTAAATCTAGATTAAAGACACATCTCTTTAGCCAAGCATTCATATAATGGATTTCATAATCTTTTTCTGCAGTTATATCTTATCAAATGCACATTATTACGCTTTAGCTTGGGTTGATCAAATCATTTTTGCTTTGATGGAACAACAGCTACACACATTATGTCTCTATTTGTTTTTCTGTTTCTGCCATGGGATTAACATTCCGTGGTAACTTGGAATTACACAAACTTCAGTCTGGATCAAACCCTTAAATGATCCGAGATGACCAAACACCTGAGTAGAGATGATGCCAATCCCTCAGACAATATACAACCCAATTTTTTCATAAGTTAAATATATTAAGTTTCTGCAATATGTAAATCTATTGTAGAAACTTAATTTCCTGTAAAGCTGCTTTGCAACGATTGTATCGTGAAAAACGCTATACAAATAATCTTGAATTGAATTGAAATGAAATAGTCTATAGCATTCATCTTACGGCTTTGCGAAGTCTTAACATACATTTGGTGCAACTTTGTGGAGCCGATCAGAACCTAAGATTGTTCTGTGGAACTGATCATTACCTACAAGAATACACAACACATCACCACCCATCACAGCTGCAATATTGACCACCTGCTCCAAAGCACCCTTAATAGTCCTATACCATACAGCTGTCTTTAACGGAAATCAATACACAGCAGACCCGTCTGTTTACAGCAAATGCCCCAGTCAAAATCGTTACAGCGCCATCCAAGAGACCGGTTAGTGAAGGAGAAGAAATTGGCACAGTAGTGAATGATTCTTCCACATGAACGCAGCTGAGGCACTTCATCTTGCCACTCGGTTCACTCCGGCACACCAGCATGAGCACCTGCAGTGACAGCAGCTGAATGAACTTTGCCTATTAAACATAATGAGTATAAGTGCACGCTGTTAATGACTTACCCACTTTGCTGCAAATGAATGCTTATGCACACTGATATCAGCTTTGTTGTGTTTAATATGTTTTTTTGTGTTTAATATGTTTATTTGTAATATGTATATTTATAAAAGTACTCTTAAAAGTGCTTGTAAAAAAATGTGCACTATTTTTATTTATTTAACTTGAAAGGTTAATTTTAGAAAAGGTTGAATGTTCAATTTGGCAAACTTATTAGCAATATTGCCAAAACAAATGTGACTTGAAAACAAAACAAAAATTATCAATTGAAAATGAGAGATGTATCAAGTTTTTTTTTTGTATGTATTAACATGAATTACAACAACAACAACAATAATAATAATAACAATATTTTTGTATTATTGTTACTATTATTGTTGTTATTGTATTTTTAAAACTGTATTATTAAAAAAATCATATGAGAATGATACATTATTATTAGCTATCATTAGCTATTTTGATAAAAAAACGACCTAGTGTAATAATAATAATTCTATTTTGATAAAAATAATAATACCATTATTATTACTACTACAAGTAGTAGTATTGTTGTTGATGTATTTTTTTAAACTATGTATTAATTATAGTTTTTTATTAATATAAGTATAATAAATATTATTATTAGCTATATTTTTATTAAAAAACATACCTAGTCTTAAATAATAATAATAATAATACATTCTATTATTAAACTAATAAATACCTAGTTAATAATGATGTTGACAAACAAATCTAATTATGTCTCAAAACACATTTTTCCATTGAATAAAGCCGAAATTTGGCAACCGATAACTGGTTTAGAAGAAAAGCTTGAATATCAATCAAAATCCGCTGTTACTGATCAATCTCTGCTGAGAATTAATCACATTCTCATTGTCAGAGTTGTTTAGTTGTTTTGAGTTCTTTTGGTAGCATAAATCAAAATCGCTAAGACACAACGCTAGCTACGCAAGCCATTCGAAACAACTAAAGCAAGTCAAGCGAAGTCTTCTAAAAAGAATAACGGCGATGGTAATCATTTACAATTCATCTGCCAGCTGTCAAGTGTGCCATTTTATAAGACTTTGTCATCTGCTCTTGTTTGAATTGAGCATCTGGGCTGGGAGGACACTTGATTTACATCTCAGCTGTACAAACGAGTTCGTCTCTTGACACTCATGCGCACGCATGAACAAAGCGAGCAATCACTGCTGTGCACAAGCAGGAGAGATGGAGGCTTAGAAAAACAAAGTGTGGGGAAAAGGAAATTATTGTCACTTCATCACAAGTACGAGTCTCATATTCACACAAAAACACACATAACCGCCTTTCTTTCTCTCGCGCTAATTCTCCTAGCAGTGTTTACAAAATGTGCAGCCATTAGCAGCCCACCAGGACCTCATGCAGTTAAGCAGAGCAGCTTATAGTGCCCTCAGACCTCACACAGCAAGCTATAATGTTTGCTGAAGGCTGTGGCCTTTGTTATTATGTGTTTTAGAGAGTAAACACAAAGTAAATGAAAACTACATTTCAAAGAAACCTCCCACTTGGGTACCATGGCCATTAAAGCTTTAAAACTGCTGTTTTAACCTCCCTTTTTTTCTACAGAACAGCTGGCAAGGAGCTAACTATATACCGACCAAAAGTATTCCAGTAAATCTGGTAAATTCATGATTAAATGAGTAAATTAATGCAAAATATGCTGGAAAACATAAAAATGTATTTCAAATTAGTATTTATGATTCATGCGTGACTGTTTCGGACCCATGACCTGACAGCTAGCCGTACAACAGAAATATTTTTTTTTCCACAGCTGTCCGAAACTGAAGGCAGCTGTCTTGCCGTCTCGCTTCCCAGTCCTTCAAAAGACTTCACAAATGTTTTTCCCAGGAAAACTGCTTGCAGACTGGCTTCTGAGGCAGTATAATTTCATGTCTGAAGATCTAGAACAAATTCAAGTGAGCATTACAGATAACAATACAAATATTTAATGACTACAACGCTTATTGTTAGAAAGAAATGGAATTATACATTGGAATATAATTAATAATGAATGTTTATAAATAAATGTACCTCATTCTACCACTCCATCATAGTTAGCCAGCCGGCAAACCGTTAGCACAGCATTAAGGGCTGTAATAGGACACGTCTAACCAGATTAAAGCATCTCCTACATCCATATACTGCAAAAAATAAAATATATGTTGTAAGATATAAAGTTACAATTATGAGAAACAAAATAAAAATTCTTAAAAATAAAGTTGCAACTGTAATAGTTGCACGAGAAATTCACAATTGCAAGAAAGCAAACTACGATTAAAAATCTCGATTTTGAGAATTGAAGTTAAGAATAAAAAAGAGAAAATTTGAGAGAA
This sequence comes from Gymnocypris eckloni scoliostomus, assembly GCA_027564155.1. Classification (NCBI taxonomy): domain Eukaryota; kingdom Metazoa; phylum Chordata; class Actinopteri; order Cypriniformes; family Cyprinidae; genus Gymnocypris; species Gymnocypris eckloni. The sequence goes on along the minus strand of CM050418.1, from coordinate 16,075,282 downwards.
AAGTTGTATTTACAAGGGCAACAGCTTCTACGTGTGAGATATAAAGTTACAATAGTAGGAAAGCTATAATTACAAACTTAAAATCTTAAAATATTCACAGTTGCAAGAAAGCTAATTTTGGGATTAAAATCTAAATTTTGAGAAATAAGGTTCAGAATAAAAAAAAAAATCCCAATTATGAGAAAGTTAGATTTTTCCAATTGCAAGATATAAAAGCTAATTTCAAGATACAAAGTTACAATACAATACAATAAATACTAAAAAATCACAAGTTTTGAAAAAAAAGTTGCAATTTTGAGAAATAAAGTTGCAAATATGAGAAATTACAGGAAAGCAAATTGTGAGATTATAATATTGATTTTGTGTAATAAAATTAACAAGACATAAAGTCCCCATTTGTGAGATCGAGAAATTGGATTTACAGGAGGGAATTCTAATTATTAGTTGGAATTGTGAGGAACAAGTCACAAATGTGAAATAAAGTTGCAAATATGAGACATAACCCCGGTTTCACAGACAAGGCTTAATTTAGTCCCAGACTAAAATGCAAGTCTGCGTTGTTTCAGCTGAAAGAAACTTGCACTGATTGATCTTAAAATATATCAATACCTTTGTTTTGTCTCAAGATGGACACCAGTAATGTTTTTTTTTTCAAGGGACGTTTATAGAAATGACTTACATTTTCAAATTAAACTATGGCCTAATCCTTGTTTAGTCTAAGCCCTGTCTGTGAAACCAGGCCATAGCGTCATGTTGCAAGCTACAAAGTCGCAGTTATGAGAAAACTGTCCCAATTATGAAAGCAAATATTTACTGACTACAATACTTAGTTCTTGATAGAAATGGGATTGTGCATCGGAAAATAATAACAATAATATATGTTTATAAATAAATCTGCCTCTTTCAACAGGCACTGGGTTATTGGTTGCAGTAGGCATCTAAAGACACATCTGACCAAATGAAGGCCTCTCCTACCTCCAAATACTAAAATGTTCATATTTTAAAGAATAATTTATTTAATAATTGAAATTCTTTCATGATTCAATCTTGCAGTTTTAATATGTAAAAGTGCAGCATGAACATTTATAAAAATCTCTCCTTTTCCATTCTACAGAAGACGCTCATACAACTCATACAACATCTGAACTTCCTTATCTCTCACTACGCTATGCTTTCTCTCTTTCCCCCTTCTCAGAGGGTGACTGAATTGTTAAGTTACCCCATAGCAGGTTCATTATTCATGAATAAGAGTCTGGCTCTATGAGAAAACCTCCCCATGCGCACCGGTCTGATTTATTGGCACCCAGACGTCAGTAATCAATGCAATATTTTATGTGCATCTCAACAACAACAACTAAGCGGCTTCCTACAGACCCTTCCAATCCCCACTGAGAACCCCCACCGCCAGCCTCCCACCTACGTCAACACCTTCCTCGCTCAGAGACTCTACCGGCTCCCTGTAGAGACCTCCGGCAACACCAAAAAAGAGAAAAGCGTTAAAACTCACTAATGAGGTAGGTCCGGGCCTTGCATTCATAAAGAATCTCATTACTGAAGCACCACTTGCCGTCACATTGACAAATCCATAGTGAACAAGAAGAATTAGCCACTTTGTTACAAAATCTAGTGCCATTTCACTACATAGCCAGCTGACTTCTCAGGGAGTATTCTAGCTGTCATGGAACCGCAATAAAATAATTTAGAAAGATCTCTATAGATAACAAAACCAGCATAAGCTGGTCTGATGGACTGAGAAATGTCCAAACACCTTTAAGACCAGCCTGGTAAACCAGCAAAGACAAGCTTAGGCTGGTTTAATGTGTTTTCTTTCAGCAGGGCAAACCTGAACTTTGGAGATTTGGCAGTTGATTCCAATAGTTTACTATTAGAATGTTGCTAAGCTAACAGTCTGATACTGTGAGAAGAATTAAAAAAAACATTCAATCTGTAATAGATTGAACTTTTTTAATCATATTTGTCTAGTATTGAATGGTTTAACCAACATTTACCTTACTTCATCCTGTTTTGCTCATCGAGTTTGTCGCAAAGTATTCTGGGATTGCCTTTATCATGAAGGATACATGCAGTGCCATAAGAATTGGGACAAAACTTGTGTGTCTTAAAAGCAAAGTTTTGCAACAAGCAGCTGTACTCGGATGAATATGTATGAGACAGCAGAGGCACATTTGAATATGCAAATCTAGTGTGCAATTATCTTTACTGTGTGACATTCCAGTACCTAAATACTTCAGTATTTCAGAGTAGATGGGAAAATCATTCTGTTTGCTATAAGTCTGTAATTAAAGATAATGTATGGTGTGAAAACAGTCTTGTCAAGAGCACTTATTTACATCACTTCACATATGTCTATCAGCTCCAATTTAACAAAAATAAATAATTGTAATTAAAATGGGTTTCACTGATTATAAATATACTTAAAATAATCTGAATCTGCATAGCTGTCATATTTATTAATGGTATAATCTGACCATGCAGATAAGCACATTTAAAATAAAATTATAAATAAAAAAATAAAATAAAATATTAGATTACAGACACAATGTGTTACTTGCCCTGGTCACCCACACATGAATTTCTTTAATGCAGGGATTTGGAGATAATTAAATGCTTTGACGTCTTTATTTCGAGGACAGAAACACTGGAACTGTATTCACAATGGCGAGTTAAAACCTTTGACACACTGTGAGAATTTTTAAACAACTTTAATTTGTGGCTCATGGAGTTTGAGGATTATTCCCAGGAAAGCATATACTCATTAAAGAGGGTCGAAAGGTGAAAGCCTGTAGCTCTCATTAAAAATAGAGTGAGTTTGGTACTGTGAACGGGCAAAATAAAATTCTAATCCAAACTCACCAGCTGCATGTAATCTTATGAAGCCATCTTGAAGCAAAATCAAGCCAAGTCTACATTTTTCCTGTGGTAACTTTATGTTTCAAAATAGATATAACAATAACAACATTGACCAGAAGGACGTGTGAAGGACATAAATCAGCAATGAAGATGAAAAATCATTCTATTAATCAAAACAGTCCAATTGGGGTTACATTAGATATTCCTAATCAAAGATTTTTCAGAGTACAGCCCTTGCTAGCTGAGCTTAATTTCTGTTGAATTGGTAGAAGAACGAACAAGATCCATTCAAAACAAGATTCAAGATTTTGATTCGTCACATACACAATTATACAGAATATAATCAGCAGTGAAATGTAATCAGAACTGAAATCTCTTTAAAGTTCACATTCACTGTGAATGCAAAGAGAACTAGTATCTTGTCATTAAGTTCAGATTTGGAAGTTAAAAAGGTTTGGTGTCTTTCGATTTGGTTATTTTAAAGTGAACAAATGTGATAACAATTGGAGAACAATTACTGTCAAACCAAAGCAGAAATGCTCTCAAGTGCTCAAACAACAACAGTCTTGATCTTTGGGATCCATCGAAATGCTCTTGATGTTTGAGTCCACAGTCAAAACCTTAAAAGTAGGTGATGCACTGATTCTGGTACATAACACCCACTTTTCACCGTCAAATCAATTCCTGATGAATAACGTCACATTTTGTACGTGAAATGGCTTGCTAATTCTGTTTTGTGTTGATTTTATGTGCTGTCAAATCATACCAGGCATATAATGGACAGCCATGCTTTCTCAAAAAGCAGTACAGCTAATTCAGTTACACTTGAGACTTTATTTATATTTATATTTATGCACGCCATCTATAATTAGATGGCTTGTCTTTGGAGTCCATCGTTCCGTTTGAAACCTATAAAGACTAATTAAAAATAGTGTCAGAGTATAACGTGATGTACGGATCTCTCCTGCAGCACTCCCTGTCGTGTTTTTCTCTCTTGTGTTTCTCATCCCTTTGGACTTAATCTGATTCTCTTGTGAAATGAAAATGACTGCCGGGTATTTTTGTGTTGTAATTAGTTCTCCTGCTAACTGAGCCGGGACAGTTTTGGACTTAATTATGCGTCACTGTAATTGATTTGATAAAGGTGCATATGCATTGGGTCCTTTCTACTCATTAACTTGGGATTGTTGTGAACTTTAAAACACACTTTTAGCAATGCATCTGTAACTATATAGTATGAACTATATAGTATAGTTCACTTTTAGAAACATAACCCTTACAGACCCAAGTTTAGAAATGCATTATTTTTTTCACGCTTTAAAGAAAGCCATTAGTTATAAAACCAATTTTGTTTAGGAAAAATTTGCATTGGATTACAATTTGGGAAATCGCTGCAAAATTGCAATGCAATGCACTTTTTTAAGCTTAGGAAAATGGATTGTGTATTTACACTAAGTGCAAATTGCCCACCTTGCTGGCAGAGGCTATTTACACTAACTCTGGCCACCAACGTATGGATGGGCTTGACAACATTATAAAGACTGCTGTTAAACAACAGCTCCAGTGTCGTAGGTGATAAAAGCATGTACTTCTAATGTTTCGACATGATCAACCCAAGTTCGAATCCAAACTCGTTCTTATCCCTTTTCACATCACATACCACATTGGAAAGGTATTTATTTTCAATAAAAGTTAAGGAAATACTCTATAAGTGGAAAATAAAGTGCCTCATGGGTGTTTATCCAACCTGATCTCATGAAAGTGTGCAGAAATAGTAGGCCAATTAAAAACAAAACTTGTGGTATTAATACGCAATTATTTACTTTGATATATGCTACGCAATGGGTAAGATTAGGGTTGTGGGGTAGATGCTTATCATATGCACGCCAACAAATTTCGTATCATATGGATGCAAAAACTGCATATTATATGCACGCCAAACATGTATGTATCATATGCACGCCGAAGTCAATTTTTGTGTATCAATACCACAAGCTTGTATTTGGTGTACTATTTATATGCATTTTCATGAAATCGGGCTCTGTTTATCGGTTAGGGTTAGGGCTTTATTGTCCCAATAAGACAGCATCCATTTATACATTTTAATATAAATTATAATTTACACTCGATACATTATTATTACATACTGATTTATAATGAACTACAATACCTATTTACACATATTGCAAAGAAAATACAGCTATTTTTACTTCGTGTAAAGGGTTTATAAATGAATGTCCAAAAACCTTTGTTGTGATACATTTCAAAGTATCATCTACTGTTATGCGTTGTTTTTACTCATAATTTTTGAAAATTACACAGAATTTAATTGCTCTACACAAATGTTGCAATTTAAATGGATAGCTAAATCAAAAATGAAAATTATGTCAACATTTACTCACTCTCTTGTTGATTCCAAACCTGACCTTTTCTCACCTTTGGAACACAAAATAAGAAAACATTTCTCCATAGGGTTAGGGTTCGTGTACTAACCCTAAACAAATATTTTGGTTCCCTTTAATATTCATAATTTTGAAGGGGGAAAAAAGGAGGAAAGTCCTTTAAAAGTCCACAGGGCCAAATGTGACTGTAGGTTAAAGAAACAAACACTTACTACACAACAAACACTCATACCCTGCATTGTAATTTAGAATCTTGTTTATTATTTGGCCCTGGAGTAAGATTTGTACTACTGGTAGACAGACACTGGAAAAAACATCGGTAGAAATGTAATCATGAGTTGGAAGGCAGGGGCTTAACAACCCTCCAGGGTTTTTAGTCATCGAAGATGAACCACGAGGATGACAATGAACCACATTCATGATGCGGCTAATTCTCGAACACTCCAGGAGAAGATAAACAAAGCTAATGAAACATAAATGAATCATTGACTCGCTTGAATATTTCATTTTGTTCTCCAATAAACAAATCAAGGCTGGTAGCTGTTTGATGGTTAAATCAACACGGATGTGTCATAAACATGCATTTTTTGAGGAACAGAACACCCATTATATTATCTATGAAACACCCCAGTTAATGTATTCAATTGCAGTGTTCTGTAGGACCAACATGCTGAAGCCGCCTATAGATTTAGACATGATTAAAGGCTTTGCTTTTTCTTCTCATTTTCTTACTGTAGCACTCAAACAAGCATTGCTAATTTCATTTCACATGAGCCTCGGTTTGTTTACATATGGAGAATTGCAGCTTCACGATCACTGCAGTCCAAAAAAATGCGAGCTAGTGTTGCATCAAAGCTTCTAACGCACAGAGGACTATCACATCCAAATCACGTACATGATATTGATGTTAAAATATGGAAAGGAAGAGGGTTTCCCTCCTTCAGGGAGCTGTAGCAGGGGATGATCAGTAAGTGTTTGTTTGTGTGCGAGAAACAGAATATTGTCTCAACAGCAAGTTTTCAGCAATTTTCAGCTCTGTTAGACCATGTTTGCCATGGTGTTCCCCTCTTGGCAATATAGTACCTTGGAAGGAAAACTGCTTTTAAGACCTGCCATGAGATTGAAGATCTCAAACCTTCAATAGAAGATGGCATGGGAAAACATGCTATGAGTCTAGAAGGAGAAAGATATTAGGCCTATGTGTTAATCCAGTCAACACAATTGCTGATGAAAATGTTTCTTAAGACAGTTTTTTTTGGCATGTCAACAGCAATGAATATGAAGACAGAATATATCAAAATAAGGCTATACATCAGAACAAAATGCTTTCTATAATGTAAACTGGAAGTCTGAATGGAGTTTAGACATCACCAGATTGGATATGGGAAACATTAAATCCATTATGTGCTAATTAGAGTAGAGTAACTAATTTTCGTAAACTGTAACTCTGTAATGTTGAGTTTGGTGACCCTACTGTGTACTATATGTGCAGCTGTTCACTCTCGATCAAAAATCTTTCAAAAGTATGAAACAGAAGAGATTGGACACCACTAGAGTGAATTTGGGTAACATTAAAGCCATTTTGTGTGAAATCGTGGGTGGTCACAGGTTTTGGTAACCTGTAACACTTTGTTGTCGGATTTGGTGACTCTGCTGTATATTTTTTGCCATTCGCTTTAGACCAAAATGCTTTCTAGTGGCTCGTTTCCACTGAGCAGTACGGTTCGGTATAGGTACGGAATTATTTCCGTTTCCACTGTCAGAAGTTGTGAAAGGTACCAAAATAGCAAACCTTACCTTACTGTACCACTTTTTTGGTACCCTTCTGCTGGAGTACCAAAAGGGTGACATTTAACAAAAAGAGGCAGAATTGTGCTTGTGCTTGTCGTGCTTAATTATCGATCACTACTTTCCAGCATACACCTCACCTATCAAGTAAGGGTACCGTTGACAGTGGAAACGCAAGCTAGATCAGGGTGTTCCGAATCGTACCATACCTTACTCTACTGACCCGTATCGCTCAGTGGAAATGAGCTATAGATGATCGAACATAGATTAAACATCACCAAAGAAAATTTGGATAACATTAAACCCATTTTGTGTGAAATAGACTGCGGTTACAGATTTCAGTAACCTGTAACCATTGTTGTTGTCGAACTTGGTGATCCTGCTGTGAAGCTGTACATTTCAGACCAAAAAGCTTTCAAAACCATCAAAATAAGAGATTAGACATCAGTGGAGTGAATTTGGTTAACATAACAATCATTCTGTGTGAAACAGACTAACCGATTTTGGTAACGTGTAACACTGGGTTGTCAGATATTTTAGCTGTTCACATCTGATCAATCAGACCAAAGTGCTTTCTAAGATACAGAAGAGAGAAATTTAGACATCACTAGGGTGAATTTGAGGAGCATTATAGACATTCAAATTAAATTAACCAACTGAACTGTTCATTTAATGTGGCTGTTTCTCCACAGAACTTCAACAGTCCTACAACAGTGATTATAACACAAAACATTTTCAACAAAAGACAAAAACCTGCATGCTTGGAATTAAACACATCCGAAGATTAGAATTCCAGCCATACTCCTGATTAAACCGGAGCAGTGTGTTTCATTGATTGGAGGAATCCATCAATGACCATTCAAATGAGTAATAGGAGAGGACCTCGGAATAGCCCATCAAGGTCTTGAGAGCAAGAGGGAGTTCAGTCCCTTCATTGCAGTTCCTGACACGCCATAATCAGGAAATGAATCAGAAATGGGGACACGATGCAGAGTGAGTCTATTACACTATGGGCGGGCATAAACACCTTGCTTGACCCTTAAATCAGCGAGCAGGATGCTGTATGATAACTCCATCCCTCCCCGCCCCTCTATTGATCCAGCCCACTCATTACAACATCGACACACACCATAACAGCTCACACGGCTCCATACATCAGCAGCTGAAGCACAGTATAATGCTCTCAGTATTTAATCTGGTGAAGAATAAAGATAAAAGCAAGTGTTAGGCCCAGACAAAAGGAAATGAGTATAAGGAACTTCAGCATTTTCTAACTTTCTGATGCTCCTATGTCAGTCCCACTATGCCCTGCTGCTAAGCTCCCATAAATAATTAATTAAAAACGCCCACTCCTCTCCGTCCCAGTGGACATGCATGGTCAGGTATGGGGTTGCTCTGGCATTCCAAATAAACACAGTGAATGAATTAGATTCAACCCTCTGGTTCCGCTATAAGAAGTTGATGTAAACTTACCAGAATCAGAATGAGCTTTATTGGCCAGGTATGTTTACACATACAAGGAATTTGTTATAGTGACAGAAGCTCCTCAGTGCAACAGAAAGACAGCAACGGGACAGGAAACGGATAATAAAAGAATAATATACAAATAGGCAACGTAGAAAATAGAAAAAACGCAATATATAATATAGACATTTATGTATGTAGAGTTATGATGTGTGCAAATTTGTAATGAAAAAATATTATGTGTGGTGAATAAACAATGTATAATAGTGTTGTGTGTTCCACGTTTAATGTCTAGTGTTCATGAGATGGATTGCTTGAGCGAATAAACTGTTCCTGTATCTGGTCATTCTGGTACTCTGTAGCACCGACCAGACGGTTATAGTTTAAAGAGGGAGTGTGCTGGATGTGAGGGGTCCAGAGTGATTTTGTCAGCCCTTTTGCTCACTCTGGATAAGTACAGTTCTTGGAGAGTGGGGAGGGTTGTACCAATGATTCGCTCAGCAGTCCGTACTACCCTCCGTAGTCTTCTGATGTCAGATTTGGTAGCTGAGCTGAACCAGACAGTTATTGAAATGCAGAGGATGGATTCAATGATGGCAGATCAGAACTGATTCAGCAGCTCCTGTGGCAATGAGATAGTCCCACTTCAGGTCCTGAGAAATTGTGGTGCCAGGAAATAGGTTACAGTTACAAATAGATTGGTACAAATAGGGGAAATTATAGAGCCGAATTAATTAATGGGCCAACATACCTTAACAAGATAAACATTGGCACCGTCTGCTTGCTTGAACTGCTATGCCGTTGTCACTGGCTGCGCACAGTTCTAAACTGTGTATTTGTTTATGTGTGGATTCTGGGTATGTGCATTTAAGACAGATCTCGGATGAGCTTTATTTGTCACATACACAATTATACAGAGTATAATGAGGAGTGAAATGTGTTCTCTGCATTTAACCCATCCAAGTGTACACACTTGGAGCAGTGGGCAGCCGACTGTGCAGCGCCCGGGGAGCAGTCGTGGACTTCCTGTCGGAGCTGGGATTCGAACCCACAACCTTGGGTTACCTCGGGTTACAAGTCCAACGCTCTATCCATTAGGCCAACGACTGCCCAAGACTGCTTCTTGCTCTTATCTATTTGTAAGGGATACAGGTCAATTTAACTCAAAGGGAATTATTTAAGATTTTGGACAGAATCACTGTTTTACGGCTGAGTTGTCAGCAAATCATTAAACAAGCCGTATTACATTGACTCTGCTATTGATATTAATATACAAATATAGTGAAAACACTATTAGTTTGCACAGTATCAAGATTGGCAGTTTAAGATATTAACTTGTAAGCACAAAACACAAGATACTTCTCTTTCAATACGAATAAGACTTTATTGGATAAATCTAAGACAGAAACTAATCTAACACATACGCTCAGACAAGTTGCGGAAAGAGAGAATGTGAGGGTGAAAATGTGAAATCCCAAGTTTATAGCAATATGTGCAATTTCTTAGACCTGAACAACCATCAATCATTTAATTTACACTCGCATTGAGTTTCTCAATGAGGTTGTTAAACTTTATATTAAATGCACTAGTTCAGCTAGAATGTAGAGGTACTTGCTTTGCCTGTGTGGGGGATTCCCTTTGTTGACATTGTTGCATAAGGTGTTCCCCCCAATCAAGGTTTGTTGATTGGCTGGAAGTTCAGTTGTCAATCGAAGTGACATCTTGGGAAGCCAATGTTTGGGCGTTGGCTGAAGATGCGGAGTTGTGGGCAGGTTGAAATTTTGATGCGATTACAGTCGGAGTTGGACTCCGAGACATGGCTTTGTGGCAAAACTTAACTCAGAACATGAAACTCTCAACGGAAAGAAAAGAAACTGAAGTAAAAGAATAAAAGGATGTAACGATACTAGATGTTTTTTTCTTCTCATCGTGCTTAAGTGGCAGCGGGCGTGCAGGCCGAAGCATGCTGGAATGGTGCTCGAAGAATGCAAAAAGTGATGGCAAAAAGTGGCGGCTAAAATCCCTAATGCAAAAAAACTAAAAACTAAAATAAAAATAAAAACGGCAGATAAAATCATATTTTGTTGGTGTCCTGAATTTTTAAACTGGTCTGTTGAACACATCCCAAATGGTGTCTTGACCAATTAGACTTTGTCTTAGCTTGGGGTGTTGCTATGTTTCTCCTCCCAATACATAAATCAACATGTTATCATATGGTAAAAATTTGCCCGCTCTTGCAGAGTATAATTTTGGACATGATTTCTATAAAAAGATTATAATACATTTTACAAAGTATTGATTGATAGAAAAGTTCAAAGCATGACATTTCAAACTTCTACATAGTGAGCATGACTATAAACCTATAAACTATTCAATAGTTATTGAAAATTACATACACAATGAGTGATTAGAATATGATAGTCAAATGTGTGGGTTACATATGTCATATGGAGTTAAGCAATGGACTGATATTCGTTTATGTATTTTGAGATAATTTTGGTTCTACATCATTCTACATCTGGAAAAGACAGTCTCAGTGTCGTTATGTGAATATGTGCTTTGTGAGGAACAAAAAGTCTAGAAGGAGCCTTGTCTTTGTCCTGGGTGGGAGAAACCACCCAACTAAGTCTCTACTAATGATTTCCCTCCTGTGATGGTCATGATGTTGTCTCTTCAATCATTAATATTGGGTTTATTGCCCCAAAATTGATAATCTCCTTCCTGAGTTGAAATTATCAATGTGTTGTTTTTTTTTTTTTTTTTTGAAAGCTGTTTAAAGCTCCTGGTTTTAGTTAGGCTTGCTTCAGGCTGCCTGGTGCTAGGATCTGATTTACAATCTCTGTGGAATTCGGCTCCTCATTTTTCAACACTTTTCTGATCGAATCTTAAATTGTCTGATTCGCTCTGAAACCCTACAGTGTGTGTGTGTGTAAAAGTGTAAGTTTTTTGCCTTTATCTCACTCTAGTCATCGCAAACACTTACAACACTGACAACACATTAGCTGAATCAGAGTCATCAATCAGTCCCTCGCTTTCATACACTCTTCTTCTCAGGCCATTCGCTCAGTCATGATGGGAGAAAATGGTGCTTTCTCATTAGATGAATTGGTTGTAAACCGAAGCTCAGTGTTCTGTCAAAAAGGTTGAAAAGGTTGTTCAAATTAATCCCATTTTACTGCATATCAATATGTGCTAAGCCTGCAAATGAAATACATTAAATCACAGTGGTAATACCTCAATAATTAAATTAAGACCTCATTAATTATATAATTATTATTTAATTCAGATTAAATAATAAGCGGAACAGAACTCAACACAAACATGTTCTTTTTGATACAAATTTATTGCAAATATAGTAATAGATCTTTTGTACAGAAATTTAGAGACAAAGAATGAGAATTATCACCAAATAAAGAACAAACAGAGCAATGAATGTCACATTTAACAATGGACCAGTGTTCAACTGAATCAACTATTTATGGGTCCATGCAAAAGGGAGAATATTTCATACATGGATCGGCAATCAATAAAATGAGTCATGTTGAGATGCGAAAGAGCTCTGGTGATCAAAGCGACCATAACCTGTGAACTATTGTCCAACATCTTGTCCTCTTAAAGACACAGGGTTATTTAAGTAAAGGTAAACCAAGAGGCCAATGGTCACATTTTGATGTGAAACCCAATTACTCAAACCAGTAATAGCTTATTTTTGATTTTGAATACAAATCTCAAATTGAGTATGTTAATGGGATGAAAACACAATTTCATCAGACACTCAAAGACTCCCAGTGGTCAAATTGACTTTTGCAACCAGCAGATATGCTATTTCCGCCATCCCACATGGGTTGGAGCAAGAATGTGTCCAATCGATTGTGGCTGATGGAGTTTATTTGTCAGATGGATTGAATGTGGGCCACCGTTGTCTCTGAGCAAGTGGTTTTCAGACTTCCAACTCCCAGTTTATACTTTGAATTATACATAAGTATCTCACAATTAAGTCATCAAGGGACAAGGTTTTCCAGAAAGTTCAACTGTCATAAGATTTTTTTTTTGACAAATGATCCTTTCAGGGCTTGTTTTGACAGTTCAAAGACGCTTACATAATAAACCTCTCTTAAGAAAGCAGTTGAAGACAAGCCTTCTGGGATGTCTGAACATCAATGACTAGGAGAGGTGATTAATCAATGCTGTTAAAACATTAAAGAACAACAAAGACTTCAGCACAAGAAGAAACTAGAGGAACTCTACTCAAATGTGCGAGGTAAACTTCACTCTTGAATGTGTACTGACTTATCTACGTTAACCTCTTGCTAAGTTGAGTTAATTAAGTAGTAGACAAACATCAGGTAGAAATTGAAACCAGTGTCGATGAAATGAGTTGGAAATGCCACTGGAGACAACAAATAAACAAGGTGACACCGAACCCAATTTACCGAAGGACCCTCATCAAGTTCACTGCTATTTTTGGATTACATTAAATATGTAAAATAATTAAATAAACAATTAAGTGAAATGCTAAAGCAATTTCTATGATTCTGGGTCAAACACTGAGGGAGTTGGCAATAATTAGTAATGGGATTAATTCGCAATTGCTAATAGTTTGTTGCCGGCATTCTCAATGGTTGATCTCTCTGACCAATGAATACTCATCTTTTTTAAACGGAGATGCTTGTCAATTAACCCCACTAGTACTGAATGAAAACATCTGATTAGTTCGAGTTGAGTTGTATGATGAATGCCAAAGAAAATTAAGGGTACACAGTAACATTTACAAAGTTTTCATGTAAATGGTCACGTTTGGCAATGATCTGACCTATCGTTTTATGAAGTAATTGATTCATTTACTGTGGCAGTTGAATACATTATACAGTTAAATTAGTTTACATGTGATGGCAGTGGAAGCAATGCCTGAAAAAAGTAAGTCAATAAAGCCCGGGGGGAAATAAAATGACAAAACATCACAGAAAAATACTCTGAATTTCAGTTTCATAGTGTTTTTGACATACATCCACTCAATATACACAACAATACATTTTAGGCTCATTGAAAATACAGGAAATCATGCAAATATAACACTTTATTTCATTTTCATGTCTTTTTTCAGTCTATAGTTTCAGTAATATTAATTACAGTTCATTGCACGACCCCGACCATTTAAAAAACAAAAAACAAACAAAAAACCTCCCCAAATACACTCTGGTCCCACCCCAAATAAATGATATACAGATCAAGCTTGGTAGAAAAACAGTCATAAACTCTTTACAAAATTCACAGATGTTTTGCATTTCCTTCTTTCAATAAGTGACTCCATTCAGGTGACCTAAACAATGTAAACTTGATCGGTGCACGTTGACACAGAATAAATTAATCAATAAAAACAATACACAAACACATAAATTAATCTTAATATGGTTCATAACCAGTGGCGGCTGGTGCAATTTTTTTTGGGGGGGGCGCAAACAAACTGAAAGTACGGGCGATCTGGTCCAAGCTCCTTGATCCTTTTTTTTCTTTATCCGAACGCCTTGTGAACGGGTATTTTTGTAAAGATAAAACCGAATTTTCTTTCATCTCGAGATATTGCGCTTGCTTCCACATTAATTAGTACCTGTCTGTCAACTGACGAGCTGCTGCTGAGTGGAATGAGAGTCATTGAGAACGGTCCAATCACATATAAAAACAATATTGATTTGCTCTAACAACAAAAGGGGGAGGGTTCGGGCGCAGAGCCTTGCGCCCCAAGGACAATTTGAAACAAGCCAATTAGAGCTTAGCCTCAAATCACATGCTTTTGAAAAGTTTGTGTACCTACACATACACTCATTAGTCCGGCGCCCCGCACACAAATCTGAAATAAATAGAGTTTAGATTTTTTGATTTTCAATAAATTATAATATAACTAACAGTAGAATACTATGACTAAATTATTTTATTTAGTTAATATTTGCGATATATTTTTAACTTATTGATAAAATGTTAAAGGGGGCTAACTTGAAGGGGAGGGGGGGCGGCGCCCCAGCGCCCCCTATTGACCAGCCACCACCGTTCATAACCTAGATGATTATTTTAAAATGCCAAATTCACAACGCACTCCTGATCAGCTCTAGGCAACTACAAGCAACCATTGGCCTTTATGCAAGTTTGGAAATACATCACTGTTTTTATTAACTTTAGTATTTAAGATAAAACAAGATAAGGAATTTGCAATATCACATAAATCAAATCAAACATGTGAAAATGCATCACAGTGTCTGTTAACTTGAATAAATACAGCGCTTTTCAGGCTGTTGCCAACAGATTGCTATACTGCGCTAGCTCCAAGATGATTATTTCCAGCATATTATGCATGCAGAGAGCACAAGATCCCACATGCTGGCCTTGGACTCATTTAGAGACCACTGAAATTAGACACGTTTTGAATATCACTCCTGGCAAGAGGTTGAAAACACGCTGCTGCATAAAATTACCCTCTCTTCAGATGACCGTCAAATGTAAACCGAGGAAAATTAGTTGCCTGATAGCTAGTCACTCACTTAGCATATGTGAAACCATGCCACACACAAAATGAACATACTACACATTTCATAACAAGCTAGCATGCTAATCCTCACACTGTCAGGCAACAAACATCTATATCTACAGAGAATATTTAGCATGATGCTAAGTACTTTGCTAGCAGCTTTGTTTGTTGGCAATTTCAAGCCTCATTAAATGATATTACTGGAAACTGATAGCACCACCACGGCTGGGCTAGCTTACGTAGCACTAGCTTCTTCTCTGCCTGATTCCCCAATCATAAAGACTTTTGAAATTGGGTTGGAATGATAAAACGGGCACGATGAAAGCGCCAACTAGGCCAACTAGGCTCTTTTATTTAGGATCTGGATTATTCTCATAATTTGGGAATGCTTTGTCAACCAAACGCTGAGAGAAAAAGACTGAGCTAAAACAAAAGCCTAACCTATATGGGCTGGAATTAAACCAGAAGCAGCATTTTTAGCTGTAAATTTAAGATGATGGGGAACCTGGATTTAAAAATATATATAATTTTGAGAATGTATTATCAGCTAAAAGGCTCTGAATTGACAAAAACGGACAGGCCATCTATCTCCATTACAGTAACATTGAGATTATTCTTGTAATTTGGCTATTTGACATAAGTGACCTAATGACTTTGATTGTGATCTTTATAGAGGTTCATGGAGGTTCGTTGAAGATTTGAGCATGACCATAAAAAAAAAAAGCAAATAGGGCCCACTTTGAATTCATTACTTACAATATGGAGTAGCACTAAACCATCAGCAGGTTTTTAGAATTAGTGGACATAAAAGGCCTCATTTAGTGGTCTTTTCTAGCCGTCCTTGGGTCTGCATTAGTTCAAACTCTTATAGCCCTGTCTGTATTCATCAACTCAACTCAATTCTACTCAAAATAAAATAACCTAATAAACAGAACTAAACCCGACGGAGGTCAGAGCAAGACAAACCAGCAGAAAGGGCAAAGCAATTAAAGCTCACCTGCAAACGGCTGGCTTGTAAATCCAACGTATTTAGAACAATTTAAACCCTTTACATAAAAGGTTATTAACATACAGTACAGTACCGTTCAAAAGTTTGAGGTCGCTAGGTCGTAATTTATTCCTGTGATGGCTGAATGTTAAGTCTTCAATGTCACATGATTCTTCTGAAATCATTCTAGTATGATGACTTGGTGCTCAAGAAACATTTTTCTTATCAATGTTATCAATGTTGAAAACAATTGTTCTGCTTAAGCATTATTATTATTATTATTATTATTGTCATTATTATTATTTCAGAATTCTTTACTTGAAAGTTCAAAACAACAGCATTTATTTAAAATACATATTTTGTTTGCAAAATGTAAAAAGTATTTACTGCCATATTTTATCAATTGAATGCATTCTCTCTGAATTACAGTATTAATTTATTCAAAATACTACTACTAATAATAAAAGGTCTTACTGACATCAAACCTTTGAATGGTAGCATAGAAATAATAATACAAGTTGGTTAAAAGTTTAGCATGGTCATGCCACGTTATGTCAACTACCCCAAATTATATCAAAAAAATTTTTGTACTGTGTGCAGTTCAGCATAAACCCAAAATGCAGTTGTAACCACAATGTGCTTTTCATGTAATGCATAGCTTTGTAAATATATGCTCCCACAGCAAAATATTAGGTGATCCTAAAAATAAAATGAAATCCAAATTTACTAATCTATCTTTTACTAATCTTTCATCAAAATATATAGAAATTACGCTTCTTCATCTGATATTAAAGTCCTCTTTTTCCAACCCTCCCCTCTAACCACCTTAAATATGGAGACGTTTCCACTATCCAAACAATTCCCATTGGATAAAATAATATCCCACACTTTTGATCTCATTGACTATCCTGTTTCACTTAAAAACCTGTACCATAACACGTTTGCAAAGGCCATTTCAAACTGACTTTTAAAGTGAGAGGAAAGAGCAAAGCCATGTGCCTCACTTTAAGAGGATTTGTGTTTCCTCCTGAATGAATAGTGTGAATATCTCATTGTGTTTCCTTCTTTTCTCACTCACTCTAGTGTGGCACATCCACTTTGCATGTTTCTAAATGGAACATCATGCCCGGAGGTCGAAACAAACCGCTTTTTGAATTTCTACCTAAAATCTTTTTCACAGTCATCGCTCTCTCAAACTCATATGCTGTGCATCTATAAGTCATTCTTGTTGAGATAACTGGAGGCCCTAAATTTAGTGATCGTGGAAAGTAGTATTGTGCCCATACGGCAGGATATGAGTGAAAAACAGGAAAACTTTTCCTGTTGCGTATACACCATGTCTCTGGGGTTTCTTGCAAATATCGAAGCATTTCCCTCAACTCTGAATGAAATATCCACACCATCCTATAGCTAAGAAATCTCAAACGGGTCGGAAAATGCTGTGAGGTGTTCTTGGATTGTGTGAATACAAAATCAGACGCCCCTTTGGTCATTACGAACAGATTGATTGCCTTGTTAAACAAGAAATGGACGCATCTAACACACTAGAGAAGTTGTAAATGCGCCTTTGGCCAATATCGCTGCCTATCCGTACTGATCAATGCAACCTGCAAAATAAACCGTATTTATTATTACTCCAAGGGGCCTCAAATATGAAACTGAATGGCATATTTTCTCAACAAAGCTGAGATGCAGTAAACCAATGTATTTGTCTAACAGTCTACCATTCTTGACAGCTAATAACAAAACAGACAGAACAGAAAACCTATTGATGGACATTTAATTTTTTTCACGATGTGATAAAAGCAGCAATCCCTCAGCTTTGGCATGTAGGGGTAATTAAATCCCTGCTTGGGGTGAAAAGCATTACAAACGCCATTTCCAAAAGACCCCCTGTAGGCCTTTTCCTCAAAACTGGCACACACAAAGACATATACAGTACATATGCATTAAAAGTGTATATAACAGAACTTTTCGCAACCTGACAGAACTAGGGAACTTAGATTTTTGAGGCACATTAAAAATGAATCGGGTTGTGCTGTGCCTTGAGCCATATCTTTGGTGTTTTAACTTTTTGTCTGATTTCTCTCAAAAATAACTGTGGACTTGTCTTTTCCCCTGTTTGCTCAGTGTAGCCTTAAACCTTAGCTTGACTCTCACAGTATGAAGGCGGCTGCATTATCTTCCTGTCATACTTCTAGACGTTGCCTGCCCTACAGGAAGTGTGGATTTGTTTGGCGGACATGACCTGCAGAATTTGAATAGTTGGAATAATGTTTGCTATTAAACTTGAAAGTTAGTCTTTAAAGTGCCTTTAGGCTATTGTAGACTGTGCCAACTTAATTATTATATAAAATCAACATGAAACAGCATGCAAAACCCATTGTATCTCTCTAATTTGCCATAACAGGATATTAAATACATGTACTGAGAATTCTTCGAATTGGAAAGTGAGCGATACATACCAGAATAGTAAGCCTGACTTCTTTAAGCAAAGCTGTTGAGGAGACTTTTGGATTTGGATGTAGACATGAAAGGTCAAGGTACCTTTACTTGACATTGTGCTGTAAACTTGTCTTATGTTAACTTTAAACAAAATGACCTAATTAACTACTAGAAAAGTAGGAATTAACTAAAAGAAATTGGAATAACATGCACCAAAAAAGTAGAGTGCATGGTAACTTCAAATAGTTTACACATAAATCAAGGCAGCAAACTAAACAAAATAAAAAACGAAATTATGCAAAGCTGCCATAAAAGCAACTGACTTTGTAATCTACATCAAACCTGATCTTATCACTGAAGCTATACTTATAACGTGACAATCAATCGCTTGCTTAAATTTGTTCTCTTCCCCAGGCTCAGTTCACTTATTACTCAAAATTGAGCCTCAATCACAGCGGTTCTTCTCTAAGGTTTTGGTTAACCTGCTGAGTTAATACCCATCTCGAGATAAGGGGTTTGGGAATGCTCTGTGATTCGAGTCTTTTGCATTAAACCCGGAGTGGTGCCATGGAGAGTGAATTACATTCTATTCCATGTTCTGGTGTCTAATCAGGGGTCTTGAGAGGGCCTGGCCTGATTAAAGCAGTTCAACGTACATACAGCTCATTAAAAAAAGAAAACCTTTCTTTGTTTTCTAACCGCACACCAAATTCATTTCATCAAGGCTTCAGGAACATAAGCACGAACATGAGGAAGCATGAGGAATAGAGATATGAAAGAGAAATCGCTGGCACAATATATTATTAGGAAAAAAGGGAGGGAAAAAAAGAGCAAAAAGCCTTCTTCACACTCTGAATATACAACTAAATTTGCAGTGCATAAAAGGACAATGGTTGGTTTTGAAATGGCTTATTATCTCCATGGAAAAGACGGTAGGAGGCCAGAGAATTGTGGGCCGCAAGTCTTTCACTGCTTAAAACTTTATTAGTGGGAAGATGGAAATTGTTAAAAATATGGTTCTCTGTAAAACTGTACATAGACGGGAACTTTACTCACCCGTGTTGTGGGAGTTACAGTGGCATTTATGTGAGCAAAACTGTTATTTTCAGAATGCTAGAGCTCTTATAGGAAACTTGCATAATGTGTTTTTTATTCAAATCAATACAGCCCTGATGTAAATTATCCATTAATTATATTAATTTGGAAACAATTATGATGAGCTAAACTATGCAATATAACTGGGAATCAATCAAAACAAAAATCCACATTAAAATTGTGCAAAAGCATCTGGGTTGGCCTTGAGTACACCTGATCGGGAGGGCATTCTGACAGACACAAATGAATCCATTATGTTAATATATAGAGTCCTCTGAAATGTAAAATCACATTAAATAAACGCCAACTACAACAATGACATTTCAATCATAAAAAATGCAGTTATTTTGACAAATAACAGTTACAATCTTACAAATGTTTGGCACCATCCTTTAAAATAATTTGCTCTTTGTTTTAGTGCCAAGAGGGCACATTAAGACTATGTGTCTGTAAACATATACATTGTGTGTAGATTGTAGACTCTGCATATGCATTTGTGTATATGTGTGTGTGTGTGTGTTTGTAAGTACGTGTACACATACAACGATTTTGTTTTCACTGGACACACCCATTGGAAATCTAATACTACTTGTACATATACTGTATGTAACCATTGTTAGTATAGATTGTTATCTTGTTGGTTGTGTGTTTGTCACAGTTTTCACAGTCAGCCATCAGTTACATCTGGTCAACATTGTATATCTTTAAGACCATACACAGACATAAGTTACCAAAAAGAACAACTTATCAGCAGGGAATCAAACCACAAATAACTGTCATTCCCATATGCCAACAATATACTTAAAACATTCCAAGAGCATAATAATTTATCTCCAACTGTCTTAGCTTTGTATCTCCCAACCACAGTGCAACAACGCAAGCCTTGAGGCTCTTTAGAAAACTCATTTCCTAACTGAATTTAGGAAAATAGTTGGGGTAAAAACAACTTTTGGAGTCTTAAATGGGAATAAATGAGATTTCAAGAAAGCTTATGATGGTGGAATATATGCATGCGTGGGTTTGCCATTTTGTTGCAAGCTCTTGCTACGGGTCTGTGTTTGAGTGATATTCATATCAATCCATGTTTCCTTTGTTCGTATACTGTTCAATTATCATACTATTCTATACAGATACACACAACAACAACAACAAAAAAACATTAGCGTAAGCATTAATATAGTTTCTTTCTTAACAGGCTAGCCAATGTTTATCTTGTCTTATCTCATAGACTTTGATTGACTGCAATCTGGACTTCCCTCTGAGATGCTTTAGTAAAATGGCTCACAAAGCAAACCTTTCAATTTTGACTTGACGGTGTCAATTCTCAATTATAGAGCATTGATTTTGAACCTTGAAGGATGATGTGACATATTATTGATGCATGCTGAGAATTCATAAGTTTCAACACTGACCAAATGCGACTGTAAAATGAAGATCAATTTTCATGTACAGGCTGAATTCTAATGACGTTCGCACTCAATGCTGAGAAAACCCAGTGCATGTCAACCATAATGTTTTGAGATCTACATTCATTAGTTAACAACAAATGCTAGTGTTTGCCATCAAAAATGCCCTTGCCTGAAATTTCAAATCCCAGAGGCCTGTTTTGTAGAGCTTGAGGTGTATTTTTGAGCTAATAAATTGCTCTAAAGAAGAAGAGCTTCTGCTTGCTTTTCATTGCCATGGGCGAACAAGAAAAACTCCAGAGATGCATTCTGGGTGATAACCTGACCGGAAAGGGTGAGATTAATGTCAATCACTTCTCCAATCTGGCAGTGTTAATAATATTAGCACCTCTTTGACATCTTGAATCCTCTGCTGCAAATTACTAATTCATTTTCCCTATAAAGCCATGCAAGGACAATTACAAGGTCTTAAAAAATTAGATGTGAGAAATAATTGAATTTATTTCAAACCATCCCTGGTTTGACCACAACCGACATTAGGTCAGGAGAAGTGGGTTATAACAGGAAGTTCAGGTCAATAGGGAGAAATAACAGCAGAGCTACTATAGTATTCAATGAAAGTAGACTTGACCAAGTAATCATTAAAATGCAAAAATAGCATCTGATTATGTGGAATCAAAATAAAACTAAGTATTTTACACATGTGAAGCCTGTTCAAGGATTTCTGTGCCTGTCATAAGCTTAATAGGTCTTTGAAAAGGTGTATTCAAACACCAGCAAGACAGTTATTATGAAAATATATATTTCACATTTCATGAAATTATAGCTTCCAAATTAGGTTTGGCAAAGTGGTGTCACTTTTCTTTTGGCATTTTGCATCCCAACAGGATAAACAAAGCAAACTCTTTGTGTAACGTGTCTCGATGTTTAATACACAACTTGTGTATATCAGCCTATTATACACTGTGGTCTATATCTAGCTGCCAGGGAATAAAGCTTTCATTCTTAAAACCCATAGCATTCTTTCCTGTCTTATAATAAAATAAAAAGCTGTCTAATGTCTCTACAAATGAAGACAAAATTGTATTTGAGGCTGGCTGTGCCACAAACGAATGCCAAAAATGAATTAACATTGTGTGTTTTATCGAATTGCCACACTGCTTAAGTATAAAGCATGTCCAAATGGCTGCCTCTGGTTTGAAAACTGTGTCCCACACATGATGTGTAAAATTTGTGTAGGTGTCTCCAATCAATGAATATGCTTTGCTTGAGCAAACATTAGGAAATGGGAGGGAATAGGGTATCCATGTTTTGACCTGGTACTTCAGCCAATTGAAACTTTCCTTTTTTCCTTCTTACTAATTCATATTTCAAAACAATCATCTTGACAACCATCAGTTACCACCATCACTCGAGACTATATTCAGGCATTTGTGAAATAAAACAACTAATTCCTCATTTAAGAGTATTATCTTGTCAAACTACTGTGCAAGAGAGCATAGGTGGTACACAAGGTAAAATAGAGGGATTCTAAACTGAATCTGGATGCTTTTTTAAGTGCCACATTTCCTGTGCATTTCTGGTTGTTTGCTTTTATATGCCTTAATGAGCTTGGAACACCTGCTTAATTCTGTCTCCTTCAGAACACTTGTCTCTGTGGTGGCCTATAGGGACCAAAGCACCTGCTGATCGAGTCTGCCGAGCTGTCTCAAGAGTCATCGG
This sequence comes from Gymnocypris eckloni scoliostomus, assembly GCA_027564155.1. Classification (NCBI taxonomy): domain Eukaryota; kingdom Metazoa; phylum Chordata; class Actinopteri; order Cypriniformes; family Cyprinidae; genus Gymnocypris; species Gymnocypris eckloni. Next base: position 16,052,581 of record CM050418.1, on the reverse strand, counting down.
TTCTGTTCTCCACAACCTATCCTCCTGCTGTCATGTCTTTCACATGTATCACAGTTTCTGCTGTGCTGACACCCCCTTCCAGTAGTCCAGAATGTCATGGAGATCCTCATCCTTTGCAAACTGCACTTTCTTTCGAAGAGCATGGCCAGCAGCTATGTAGGCCTCCTCACGGGGGCTTTTCTTGTATGGTCGGAAGCGCTCCCAGATTTTAAGCGTGCTCTCAGAGGAGTACTCAGGGCTAGAGGAATATCCCGAGTAGTTGTGGTGGCTGGGAGAAAGCTGTGAATAAGCAGTGTCCTTCTTGGTGCGAGTGCGAGGCTTTAGAAAGGAGACTTTCTGGGCAGGGGAGTCAGTGGCACCCTCATAGTAGAGGGCGGGGAAGGAGTGTCGGTGCTCTGAGCAGTGGTAGTCTGGGTGCACCTCCAAGTGGTGCTGCTGAGCCGTACCACCACCACCTCCGACCACAACACCACACCCACCTGAACCACCACTGCCACCACCGGCTCCCCCTCCACCCCTGCTGCCACCATCTCCTCTGCCATTACTGACTCCCTGAACCCCTATTAAGGGCAACCTCTCCATGGGCTCCCCGCACCGAACAGGGCTGCATTTTTCAGGGTACTTGCTTGGCTCTGTGCTTCGAGGGTCAGGGACATCCAGACTGAAGACCCGAGCACTTTTAACAGAGCCACCGGAAGAAACGCTGCAGCGATTTTTAACAGAGTTGATAGGAACAACTGCAGCATCTGCACTGAGTTGCCTCTGCAACGGCCGTGATGCTGTAGCTGGGGTGGGTCCCTGTAGGAGGGAGAGAAACCCACCTCCGCTGATGCCAGGCCGCTCAGAAAGGGGCAAAACAAGAGGAACAGATGGTGGAGGACGGATTTTAGGGACGACATGATCTGGCATGTCTCGGTGATGGTAGGGGAAAGTGGAATTAGCCCCCTGGCTAATGAAGGGACACTAGGAAGTGGTGGAGAGGCAGTGTTATCCAATGTATTTGCAGTGGCCGCAGCTGCTGCCACAACAGCTACAGAGTCTAGTTTGAGCGCATCAATGCAGTTATTGATAATCTGATTTACCTTGTCCACCTCCTTGGCAATGGTGGAGATCTCTGATGTTGAATCTCGGCCATCATCATCAGAGTCATCTTCTCCATTAATTCCATTTTCATCCCTTGTGATTTCATTCCCTGACCCTGTTACAACTCCATCTCTTACTCGCTCCTCTCCTCCTGCCGATGCTCTTATATCCATGTAGTTGCCCTTATTGGCGGCCATGGCTTCTGAGAAAGCTGTAGCCATCTTCTCCACTTGTGGAAGCGAAGAAAGTCGAGAAGAGGTGGTGTTGGCTGAACTTTGAAGGACGCCCAAGCTGGAGGACGCTGACTGGGACAACTTGCCATGGTGGTGTTGATGATGGGATTGGTCATGGAGTTTCTGCAAGGCCGAAGGATCCTTGGCTGCTGCAGCAGCTGCTTCTGGCCCATAGCGCATCTCTAAGATAGTTTTCTTAACACTAATAGACTTTTCCTTTTCCTCTTGCATTCGACGCCTACGTAAGCAGTAGTACACCAAGCCCAACACAATGACCATCCCAAACAGGCAGCCTAGAATGGTCATAATGTAATGGGTGGTGGTAGAAGGGGTTGCTTGCAAGTCATCAGGCCCTGGAGCCCGAGTTGCAAAATACAGACAAGTGTGATTGTACCGCTGGGAATTGCGAATGGAGGCAACACAAAAGGTATAATTTGTGTGGGGCTTTAGGTTGTTTAGTCTGACAATTTCTTTCTTATTTTTTAAATTCATGATGTCTGACACATAGGTGTGGTTGTACTGCACTAGAATATACATCTTACTGTAGGGCTTGGGTATTTGAACCAAGAGGGATGCGGAGGAGAGGGAGACCATTTGTAACTTAATGGTGGGGCTGTATGTTGGGTCTGTGGTTGACGAAGCTGTGGGCTGGTGATAAGGTCCCATCTGATCATAAATATCCATCCCCATCCCAGAAGAGTCTAAGTCAGGAGGCAAGGCTGTTATACCACCAACAATCATTCCATTTTTACACATGGATGACAGGACAGAACGAGCATTTCTTCCATGATTACCTCTAGGACTCAGGAGAGGGTAGCCAAAAAGTTCTTTTGGGGTTTCACACTGGAGCCTGTCATAGGTGTGAGTGACGTTGTCAAATGCTTCTAGCCAGATAAGGAAGCCATACAACTCACAGCCACAATGGAAAGGATTTCCAGCCAGTTCACACACTATTAGCCGTCCACCCAAAACAGTGAATGTGGATGAGTCCAGCCTTGTTAATTTATTAGAGGATAGATCGAGACTGCTAAGGCTTGGGCATTCCCAGAAGGCATTGGTTGCAATTACCTCAATAAGGTTATGCTGCAGATACAGGCACTGCATTCGACCCAACCTCGCAGCATCCCTCGGTGAGGTTGGTTAGCTTGTTATATCCCAACTGCAAGACCTGTAGATTGGCCTGTCCTGCGAAGGCACCATCCTCAACGTAGGAGATTTCATTCTTGGTAAGGTTGAGGTCAGTAAGGTTGGTGAATCGGCTGAGGGAACTGAAGAAAATTGCCTTGAGCTTGTTCTCATTCAGCCGTAAGTCATGGACGGTGTTGTTAATATGCTGTGGGATTGTCTCATATGGAGGCTGGTTCTGACTGCAGATTGCCAGCCACACATAGCCTTTATCCCCCTCAATTAGCCAGCAGTCACCCCTCACAAAAGATGGTGCATGGAAGAGGAGAAAAATAGGGAGAAAGAGGATAAGAAAGCAGGGTGGAAACGCACAAGACAAGCTGAACCTGCAGGCCATTTTTTGGCAAAAACTGGATTTTTTTTATCAAGGTGGGAAATGAAAGAGGTTAGGGCTCAAAATAAGAAAAATGATCACATGAGATGGACGTCCGATATGATTACAAAGACAGGTTCTGGGGGGAAAGTGTCTTGAGGGCAGTCACAGATGTTCAAGGACCATAATGCCAAACATAGTCCCCATTTTACGTGGTCCGTGTTATAGGTTTATAGCGTCGCTTGCCACAGCTGTTACTCATGGTCTTTGACTTCTTGACTATTCTCCTTTTAAATCGCTGAGCAATGCTTTCAATCTGTCAGTCTTTGGATCTGTACAAGAGACAAAGGGTGGGGAGAGAAAATTGCAAAATTAATTATTATGCTTTATTATAAATGATTATGTTTTATTATAAACAAAACATTTATGTATTCAAATTTCTAAAGCCATGAAACTTTGTATTTAATGTGCTAGTTTTATAAGTCAACAATGTTTTATTATGTAAAACCATGTTAGTACAACTAAACAAAGGCTCGAAATTGTTTTTAAAAGAAAGCATAAATGACAGTATAATTAGGGACCAGAATGTAGAACAGCCATTAGTCTTTGTAAGTAACTGAGGTTTTACAGTGCCTCTGAGGATTAATTTAGGATTACCATTATCCAAAGAACATAATTCTACATGTCACTCTTTTGCAGAAAAAAATGGTTTCCTTGGTTATACAAATGCATAAAACATCTTGGTAGTACAGCTAAAGTGGCTTAAAAAAACAGCAATCTGTGTGTTTATATGTGCATGTGAGTTACTTGATATATGTAATTATGCATTGGAAAGTTTAGGAACATTTAATCTACAGGTAGTGTCAGTGTACAGGTAGATTCTAAATGCCACAATACCAATATTGTCCTATCAACTCCTTTTACAAGTATTAGCAATACAAAACTTGCCATACTTGCCATGTGGTATATTCCAGGTCTTTATATCCATTTGACACTATAGACATCAAGCCTCAGGTTAATTTTGTAACTTCAAAGAAATCGGTCTAATGAATCACTGAGTGCTCAACAGGCCTCCTGCTAATGCTAATTTATCCATTTCTTTAAACTGTCTGTGTACTGAGACACCACTCACGAAATGCTTAATTCATGCTTTGAATTAAATCAAACAGAACAAAATAAAAAAATAATTTACATTAGACTACAGTTAATTTGCAAAACCAATACAATTTTTGTTTTATTTTTTCAGATATCAATTTTTATTGCGCATTCCAAGTTATATCAATCAAACTGCAGTTGGGTTGTTTTGATTACCTGTATTTGTTTAAGTTATTATTAATTCACAAAATTAAAGTTCATTGAAAGTTGTGTTTTTTTTGTTTTTTTTACATATTACAAGTTTGTTTTATAGCAAAAGTAGATAACTCCAACAGTATTTTTTTGGCAAAAGCAGATAACTCCACATTTCATGCAATCAAAAAACACTTGTTTAATCTTTGTAATCTCCTAAGATGACAATGTTGTCATAAACTGCTACTGAGAGGAAATGAGGAGCGCGGATACGATGGAGCTTCATACAGAACAGTCTTTATTTACTCAACTGAGGAGAGAACACAGGGAACCAGGAGACACTCGTGTAGCACGAGCAAGGACATTTAACAGCCAACAGGAAACAAGGGGCAGAACACACTATAAATGGACAGAACTAACGAGACACACCTGGAACATGATCAAAACACGGCTGGGACTAAATAAACTTGTAATGAACAGGACAAAACTAAAATGGGGATGGGAACACGTGGAAACACAAGACACGAGGACACAAGTCTGAGATTACCCCCCAAAAGGCGCAGCCCGCACCGTATAACATCCAACAGGGGAGGGAGGGGGGTGGGCGCTCAGGAGGCCTTAAGGGACATGGAGACAGGACAAGAGGTTTCCAGGGCAGCGCCATTCCAGGACCAACGGTGGAGCAGGGAGCTTGGGTGGCCATGGGGATCCGGGGATTCGGGCCCCGGCCTCTTTGGCGGTTTATCGGTATTTGCAAATGAACTCTTCAAATATTGTCATAAACTCGTGCAAATTAAAACCCAAGCCACACTGCCCAGCCACTCAGTCTAGAATTCAAGCATCCAATTTTACAATAGTCACTTCTCATTCCTAAAGCCCTCACAGAAACAGAGAACCCATTTCCCTGGTGCCCAAGCTCAAGATTGAAATTGACAATTCAATTCCTCAACTGACGTCAGCTGATTTACCATTGACACTCAGAGTGTGTCATAACCATGGGATACTCTCGTAACTGTCAATCTTTCAGTCCCTCAAGACTGAAATGTGTGTGGGTCCTTTTCATCTCTGTAGGAAAAACATTAGGTAAGGAGTTTTAAAACTCTTTTACATCAGCCTCATTAAATACTCACAAATATAAATTGCACCCAAGGAAATGTGATAGGAATGTTTGTATGCAACTGGATAGATTTGTATGGCTATTAATGTATGCGTGTACACATGTTGGTTATGTCAAGGGAAATGTGCAATGTATGCAAATAACGCAAATTGAATGTGAAGAGAGGGAGTATTAATTACTCGGTTGACGAGAAAAAAAGCTTTACATAACACTACTTAAACAGCCGTAATTGTGAAAGTTATCCTACAACGGCTGCATAATGTAAGTTCAATATGCCAGATGATTGTTGCACATTAAACTAACTAAATATATTATACCCAGTGGAATATCTTAAACACTTTCAAACTATTAAATGTTAATATCCCGCAATACACTGGGATAAACACAGAACAATTAATTAATGGTGCTTGCTCAAGGTTTTCAAAATTCCAGCCGTATGTATTAAGTGCTGACATGAAAGATATTGTTGACCAGAATTTTACAAATATCACACTGAAGACCCACTGAAATAATACTGGGGCATGTTGTCACAATGGAATCTGCCAATAAACAGGCTTTTCAGTACAGTTTAGCTAAATGGTAAATTCCATGTTAAATGGACTTTTGATTCAAACCCTTATACTATATAGTTAAAACTTCTCCTTGTGACAACTATCCCCAGATCAATCATATACATTCAGTTTTTCTCTTTATAGCTTTCAATGCAAGCAGTTAACCTCCTTCATTGGCTCATTTTCATCCTTCTGTTCACAGAGCTCTGACCCCATCAGATAAAGATCTAATTTGTCAGTCTACTCACTAATGCCTAGAGAAAACACTCCATCAGTTATTCTCCTCGCTGAGGTCTGTCCAAATACAAGGTCACATCAATATTACAGCAGAGCCTCAAAGCAGTATTTTAACACATAAGATAACTATAATTCTCTGCTGATTTCATTAAAAGCAACCTCTAGATACACAACAATGACTGAAGGGCCATTTGGCTTCCAGTGACTTAAATAAAGTAATAATACAAGAGTTAAAAGATCTCCCAAATGTAACACCACAGCAGGATTGAAAAAGCAACAAATTACAATAAAAAACATTATTAGCTTTTCCTGAGTAAGTGGGCATTACAGTGCTACTGGCTTACTTTGTGCACTAGACGAGATAAAATGTGATCAAAAGAGGAGAAAAAAATACTTTTTATAACAACTTAGTAGCTTTTACAAGCAAATGACTGTTTAGTGCCACAGCGCAAATTATTTTTTAGAAAAATCAAGATACACATAACTAACTTATGGCGCTTTTCCACTGCATGGTATGGCACGGTACGCTTCAGTACGGTTCACTTTTGGGGGGTTTTCCACTGGGTACAGTACCTGGTACCTGGTACTTTTTTTAGGACCACCTCGGCCGAGGTTCCAAGCGATCTGTACCATTACCAAAACTTGACGTGTAAATTCTCCTGATCACTGATTGGCCGGAGAAAATCATCATTACTGCATCACTGAACTTGCGACACAAGACCCAACTATATTTAAATCAGCACAGCCAGCGAAGGATCAGACGGAACTTTTGTTGGAACAAACGCACCTTTTTGTATCCAGTGGAAAAGCGAACCAACCCGAAACGAGCCGTGCCATGCCGTAACGAGCCATGCCGTGCCGAGTCATACCACACAATGGAAAAGTGCCATTAGTGTTCTTTGCTGGAATAGGAGAAAGTTTTTTAACAGTATTAAGTTAATCAAAGATGCATTTTACATTCAGAATCCACTTAGCTCAAAATTCAAACCTCTGTTCAAATGGGAATAATGCATCTGTGCTTATGCAAAGTTGTATTCGCTATGCGCCCATATTTCTATCCTCATTCTTTCTTCCTGCCTTGTCTTTTAGTGGCAGTATTGTACGCTAGGAGTTTATCGCTATTGTCCTTTCAAAATACAAAAATAGCATGCACTAGCAACAGCAAGGAAACAATTAAGACCTTCTCTTTCTTCCTTTATTCTGCCAAGCTTCAGGCTTTTGTGGAGACCTGAAATCCGTTTTCTCATGTCGAGTTATCACACAGCATATCTGCGATTTAATTACGACCAGAGGCTAATGCTAATTACAGCTAGTGAAAGCAGGTGGACCAGACTAGAGTTACTTTAGAGATACTGTATCGTCTAATGATAAACCTCTCAGGGGAAGAGAAAATGACAGCAAGAAAGTGAATGAGATCAGATGTACTCAGACCATTACATGGAGAGCAGACAAAGAAAAACATTTCAGCCAAATGCTATGCTAGCCAAAGGTCAAACAAGAGATGCTACGCGTGTTGAGTGATGGGGAACTTTCTTCAAAATGGCCCTTTTTTTTTACATGAGGCAGATGAAGCTAAACATTTCCACCTTACCTGGCACTTCTTTTGGGGGGAAGAGAGACCCAACACATGTGGTTGTCACATTGAATGTATATGTTGACCTTTAATGCTGAAGTAGCCTAGAGGAGTTTTTGCTAACTCACCTAACAAAAAGCAATGACCTGTGCAGGTTGAGATAGTTAAAGCTGAAGCATGTAATTGCTTTATTTTATTAAAATACTTTTTTCTCCATTTCTCCAGTTTAATCTGCTGAGACAAATATAAAGCAACCCATTCATTACCCAAAAAGTGTAAACACTCTGGAGATTTTAAAATATTTCTTGTTTTACCAGACTAGCCCAGCATAGCAACAGTGAATCGACCAATGGTGTGATTTTGGGGTGGGCGGTTTGGTTGACCAATGGCAGATGTGTTCAGAAAACATGTTTGAAAACAATCTTCACTTGTTTAATTTTATTTAGGAAAACAGCAATTACACATTCACCAGAAAAGTCCAACCATATGGCCAATACTAATTTAAAATGACTTTGTCTTGTCACTGCAAATTACTACCAGAGTGAACCCCCTCAAGTAAGTGAGATATGATATCGGTATCAAGCAGTATGTATTGCTCATTAATTGATTAGTTTAATGTACACAATAACCTTTAATTTAGGGGCTTTAATGCACAACTATCAAAACATTGCTTTTTTGAGCAAACCAGACCAACATAGCAACAGTGACTCAACCAATGTTGTGAGTTTGGGGTGGGGCTTTGTGTTTAGACAAATATCTGATGTTTTTAGAAAACTCTTGCTTTTTGTCCTTTTTGGACACTTGTGGAGCAGCAATTATAAATTTCACCAAAATCAAACTATTCTCAAATGTGTTGCCTTAAATCGCCATTTGAAATGACTTTGTCTTGTCACTACAAATTGCTCTCAGTGTGAACGTCTCAAATAAAAGAGCTATGATATCAATATCTAGCAGTACTTTTTGTTCAATAATTGATCATTTTAATATGTAAGATTCACAGTGAGCACTGGTTTTGGTTGGTTGATTTACAGCTGTGGTAGTATTCTGAAAATCACCACTATTTGACCATTGCAAGTTCTTTTAAGTGCTTGTTTTTTCTTTTCCCCCCCATCAGCCACTGCAGTGTGCACTTGTTAGAATACCAATTGTATCTCCAAACAGCAGCAACATAGATTGCCTGGAATGAACAAAGTGGGAAAAAGAATGTCAGAGGAAGGGGAAGAACATGAAACAATCTTAGAGTGTGTGTTGATTTCCCTTTCACGTACCAACAAAGAAAACCCCACCGTTTTCCTGCCGACGTGCTACATACGCAGCACGCATTCAGAGAAAGTAAATTTAGTTGTTTTGTCTGAGGCAGTAGTTTGAGACATCAAACACCCCTCAGGGTTGTGGGATCACGGAATTGCCAGAGCTACATTCACCCCGAGAGCAAAACTGACACGGGCAGCCACAGGGGCATTCAAACAGCCAAGAAACAAATTTGTCTGTGTCAAAATGCCCAGACGCTGACCTGTCACTCTGACATCCAATGACCTACATGGGACCAAGGCCCCAGAGGGGGCAGCAGCTTTAACTTCCTGAATTATAATTAGAGGCTTCTCAACCTCCAGGTCTTGACTGCGAAGATTGGGTTTTTCAAAGTGCCCTTAAATTCTGCCTCATATTACAACTTAATACGTCTCGCCCTCTTCCTCCATTTCTTGTACAGTATGTCAGCAACATTTATGCCAGTTCGCTTGCTGGAATTTGAGTGCAGGGAAAGGATTTGAAATAATTGCTAAAATCCACTATAAGGCTTAGGAAGCATTTTGCACTAACACACAACGATGTTGCCCTTTCAGCACAGCCTCTTTTATTACCTGGCAATTTCCACAAACTGGGTACAAAAGGAAGTGTCTCAAAATCTCAAAGTAATTTTTAGACAAATGGTCCGTGAAATTAGGTTTTTAGCCCTCAATAAATTATTTTACAAAATCCATAACTGCATAAATAAATGCATTGTAAACCTTTAATGTACAGTTTAACCCTTAAATGCATGAATATTTCGCCAACCATTATTACATATTCAGGTCTTTAGAAACCCAGACCTACCTGTATATATCCAGCATGGATGGATCTTTAATTGCTGTAATAGGAAAAAAATATTTTGATGTATTAAGAATCTTTACAGAAGACTAATATAAAGCATATTTCATTACCTTTTAAAACTTCGAAAGGTTCAATTTGGGAAGATGATAGCACACTTCCACAGTATTCAGCATCTAGCTCATATGTATTTAAGAAATTAAGAAATGTAATTAAAGAAAAAAAAAGTCAAAAATATTTTGAAACATTAGAAAATATATATTTATATAAAATAAATGCATAATGTGTGACTGTTGCAATGTAGCTTAAAATATTTGTTTTGCCATTTTTCACTATCATGTCATTGCAAACCCATTAGACCTTTGTTCATCTTCGTGACACAAATTAAGATATTTTTTGATGAAATCCGAGAGATTTCTGACCCTAAATAGACAGCAACACAACTACCACGTTCAATTTCCAGAAAAGTTAGTAAGGACATCATTAAAATAGTCCATAGGGCCTTTCACACTGCTTTAGTTCCAGAACAAAAAGTACAGTACTAAAGTACTGGGACGATTTTGCAAACTATTTCCCAGTACCATTTAAAGGTTCCATTCGCACCAACAGTGGATACTAAGAAGCCACAGTGTTCCTGTGGCTCAGTGGTAGAGCTTTGCGTTAGCTGCGCAAAAGGTTGTGGGTTCAATTCCCAGGAAACACACATACTGATAAAAAATATCTAGCCTGAATGCACTGAGTCGCTTTGGATAAAAATGTCTGATAAATGTCAATGTAAGAAGTGACGTAAGCCGGTCAAAATCGTTGTCTTTTGTGTGCAGCATTCAATAACGTAACAAAGAAGTATAACGTTAACAACAGGAGGATGGGGGATGCTGTGATCCGAGCTGTGTTTTTGCTGTTTCACAATGATGGATATGTTTTTTTTACGTATACGTCAAGCAATTGAAAGAAGGGAAAGGAGGACTAAGAATCTACAATGACAATTTGCAGTGTTACATTTCATTGAGGCTGATAGAAGCACAAAACGTCGTAGACGAAGTCTTCAGGTAAATGCAGTTTATATATTATCCTGTGGAGAGGGTGAGCAGCTTCAAATACCTCGGTGTAAACATCTCCGAGGACCTGACATGGACTGCACACATCCAAACACAGGTGAAGAAAGCCAGGCAAAGGCTGTACCATCTCTGACAGCTGAGGAAATTCAGGGTCTCACCAGCTATCCTGAAAACTTTCTACTCAGGGCCATAGAAAGTGTACTGACTCAGTGCATCTCAGTGTGGTATAATAATGCCACAAACCAGGACTGCAAAGCTCTGCAGAGAGTCGTGCGCTTAGCTGAGCGCATCTCAGGGTCTACTCTCCCCTCTCTGCAGGACATCTACCTCAAACGCTGCAAAAGCAGAGCTGCTAAAATCATCAAGGACTCGTGGTTACCCCGGTAACCACCTTTTCATTTTACTGCCATCTGGCAGGCGCTACAGGAGCATGTTGGCTAAAACTGAAAGACTGAAGAGGAGTTTCTTCCCTCAGGCCATCAGGCTCCTAAACTCAGTCTCATAACATCATTACATCCACAGGACTCAACTTAATAAACTGTAATCACATCCATTATTCCCCATCATCCACACTGCTGCTATGTTTACATACCCGGTACAACCTATTTGCACATTCTCTTGCACTGCACACTTTATCTCATTGCACATCTTACTCCTTATTTTATTTCATTATTTGTTTCTTATTTCATTCTCACCATATTTATATATATATACTCTCTCGTGTTTTGTTTCATAGTTTTTATTGCTTTTATGTTATTCTTATTTTTATTTTTAATTTTTTTGCACTTTCCATTGAGCGGACCTGTCCTGACTAACATTTCACTACTTATTATACCCTGTATGATTGTGTATGTGACAAATAATAAAGAACCTTGAACCTTGATATGCTCTCAGTATGATACAATGTTTACACAGTACATGTTTACACAGTGTTTTAAATCATGGCGGGTGAGGGCGTTTTCGTATGCGTTTAGCCAATCAGGGTACACTTACGTCACGAATCGTTTCTAGAACTGTTTTAGACCCTACTCTAAAGTAGGAGCTAATTTAGTTTCTCCAAACGGAGTTCCTGGAACTAAATCCGTTCCTAGTTCCCGCAGTGTGAACACGCCAAAAAGTGGGTAGTTCCACAATTAGTTTGGGTACTATGAAAAGGTTCCTATGGTGCGAAAAGCCCTTATGTGACATCAGCGGTTCAACTATAATGTTATGAAGCTACGAGAAGTATAACCACGATGTATGTGTGTGGTGCTGTCTTACAGGTTTGGAACAACATGTTGGTGAGTAATTCATGACAGACTTTGTTTATGTTTGGGTAAACTATCCCTTTAAACCTGCATGGTTTGGTTCATTCAATTTGAATTAAATTCAATAATCACTTAAGAATATTATTTAAAAATATATTATGAAACGTATAATATCTTTATAAAGATTAAAGAAGATCACAATAGTTAACAGGGCTGACAATTCTGCCTAAAATAAGCAATTTGGGACCAAATGCTGGTCAAACAGTTTTTCTTCAGAAAACGTAAAACATAATGGAAAAAAAAATCTCATGTGATTTCTTTATCTATACAATCTACTACACCTAACCATGAACATATGCAGGAACTTTCTTTTTCTTGGTTGACCACCCTCTTAGGTACCTTGCGGCAGACATTTTAAAGTAATAGAGGTGATAATACAGCATCTCTACTCTCTTTCTCTCTCTCTTCCAATTCTTCCCTAGGGGAAAAGACTGGTAATAAAAGCCACTGAAGCTGCATACATCAGAAATGTAAAAGGATACATGCCGATCATATGCTGTGGTGATATTTAAACTTATGCTGCACACTATAGTGAGAAATTATGTTTTACAGCAGGGTTCCTCAAATCTTTCCCTGGAGGGACAATCTGCTGCAGAGTTTAGCTCCAACCCTGAATCAAACTCACCTAACTGTGATTTTCTAATGATCTTGAAGATGCTTATCATGCTCAGGTGTGTTTGATTAGGGTTAGAGCTAAACTCTGCAGGAGTGGGCCAGATTTGAGGATGGCTGCTTTACAGTATCACCAGATTATTCCGTCCAAGAGCCAGTTATTTACATAGGAACATGCCATTTGATAATATGGATAGCTTTGCTAAAACTCAGTTCACAGACATTTAGGGGTGGGTAAAACTGCACATTAGCACAATACAAAAAGGAACAGTCTGGTCCTGAATACTGACTGGTCAGGATTTAAACAAAACACCTTGCTTATACAAAGTCATCACACATTCAAGCACCATTCATCAGTCTATATTCTTGCTTCCAGGTAACAGGCCAAAATACATCCTTGACATCTTTGAAAACTGATGCATCGTATACAGCTACTCTGAACATCATGACCTACAGGAAGGAATCTGACGTAATTTAGCGACAGGTAAAACAGTGAGGTCTCATAAATAGTCATAAGCGCGTACTTTTGCCCTGGCCTGTGGAATCCTCTCCAACCTCTTCTCTCCTACCTCGGAAATAGCGATACTGCACAAGCATGATAAAACTGCTCATCACCGGCCTCTTGTCTGGCTTGAGTGAGAGCGTGAGTCACCATTTTACAACAAAGTACGATGAAACAGAAGATTCATCTGCATGGCCCTTGGTGAAGCACTCAATCGTACCTAATTTAACAAGAGCGCAATATCACAAGCACTCTGAGTGCTAATTGACTGTTTTATCATACATGATTTGGGACATTGTGAAATACCAAGAGCATCTGTGCGTGTGTTTGTGGTATTCCACATCACTTTTAAAGTAAGCTTGAGTAGACTAGTGCTAGCGCTTTAACTCAAATGCTTTAACTAGCTACACTCAAATGATATTCAATATATGGACATATGTATATGGATGCAAGTGTTAAGCTTGTCAAATAAAGTACTGACAAAACATTTTTTTGCCATTTATTAGGCCTATAATTATTTCCACAAAGACAAAGAAGATGAAACAAAAAATGCGAAATGATGATAATTAACCAAGTTTAACTGTGAAACTTGACCAGTTAAAATGTGCAAGATTCTGGTTGGCTGTTGTTGTTTTTATTGCTCATCAGCTGCAAACAAGTTGTCATGAAAATTACTTTTAATAAAATTGCTTCTCTTTGTGTGGATTCACAATTCTCATATAATTAGAATGCTGGTTAAAACTTTATAGTTATCAATATAATTGTTGCCCTTGAACAGGCCTTAAGTAATACACTAAAAGATGTACAATAATCTTTCAAAACAATGTTATTTTTAGTAAATGATGATACATGTTTAAATTTAAATATTAAACATCTGAATATTTAAACGCAATTAAACTAAACTGTTATTTCCATCAACTAAAATTAGCAATTTTCAATTTCCAATCTAAAATGCTGCCAAATTATGACATGATCAAACAATGTCAAGATTATTACTGCTATACATATTTTGGGCCATGACGTGTGATTCAAACATCTGTCTGCATTTCAATCCACAAATCAGGTGAGCTGACAACCAGCAGATCTCAACAAAACCGCAAGGTGTTCACATCTGAGAATGCAGAGAGCACGAGCTATAAACAAACACACATGCATAAACACAGTTTCTGCACACAGCAGACAGGATGTAGGTCATGTTTGGCCAAAGGCTGTGTTGGAAGGGTTGATGCGCTCATTTGTGCTGGGCACAGATAGTCTTGTCATGTTTCATCCACCCTTCCCATGAGACAGGCTAACAAAACAATGGGACTCGGAGAGGCAGGACCGGCAAAGAGGAAGCGTTCCGTGAAGGTTATCTGCCGCCCGCAAGATTCCTGATCCACTTTGAGCTCTATATCCTTGCCGGGCTTGCAATTCTGTCCATACTAGTTGAGCTACTATAAATTTGGCTGAAGCTGCTTGGCAGTGTTTTGTTGAAACAGCCAATACACCTGACGACTGCAAATTATGGTAGTTCGATACTAATTTGTGTGGTGGTGTGGCTTAGTAATTAAAGATCTAGAGTGGAAAGGCTGTAGGTTTGAATGCCAGAATAAGTGATTCATGAGTTTGTACAAGTGTAGCCTTGAGTCAAAGTTACCTCAAATTTGCTTCAGGTGGCGCTGTGAACATGGTGAAGTAAGTCCGTAAAGGTGCAGTTACCAAACTTGCTTGACTAAGTTTTGCGGACAAAAACTTAGTCATTCCAATAGGAATCCGTGCAATCAGGAGTTCATGTGAGGGTGAAAAAAATTCCCCTTGCAGATTTTGCTCATTTGCTGATCACTTGAATTCACCAAAAATGTACATTTTGTGGCTTAACATACAGAGAGATTGAGTCAACTACCAACTAAATAGACAAGAAAACATATCACATGCTCTAAAAAGAAAAACCCATATGCTAGCCTGAGGATGGAAGGCAATCGTCTGGAGTTGCTGTGAATCTGCAACGATGCGCTGACTCTTGGTGACAGTCAACATGTGTTCTCCAGCAAGTCGCATTGGTTTGAAGCTAACATGTTAATGCAACCAGATTTTAGAGCAGCAGACCCACAGAGCTGTTGCTTTTTCACTCCATGAGCTTATTAATATTTTTCATCACTTTTATATTTTTAACTTTATCTTTTTATTTACTACTATACACATTAAATATGTATGACGAATCTGAACATTCAACAGTAAATCAACATGCTGGATTTTTTTCCCCCTCTAGTTTTCATGAGACCAAATATTTTATAGGTTTTCTTCCATGGAGCACAAAAGCAAACATTTACACAACCTGATCTCATAAAAATACGTACCTCTGTGCACTTTCTTTGTGACACCGTTTTATGTACCTTACTGCACGTTTCGCCGCAGTTTCAAAGAGAAATGTACAATGAGTGGCGCTAAAACACAGGTTAAATACGTGAACCCTGGCACATTTTTATTACGTAGATATAGGGACATATTGCTGTGTTTTTATTACGTTGTTACAGAAATGTATTGCGGCAGTTCAGAATTCAAATATCCGGGGTCTGTCCTTAAAAGTTAATGCTCTATTGTGTTGGAAATATGCCCTACACCAAACCCAACCCTAAACCTACCCAATAGTGTTAACAAATGCACAACTGATTTAAAAATCTATTTGTTGATGCAACCGTGCCATTTCAATTTCCTTATATGCAGATTTGATCTCAAACAGTGACTACACAGGATTTGAACCGGAGCTCCTCAACACCTAAGTATGTCTCCGTACTCCGTGAGCTACCGAACAAACTTTCCCATAGAAAACCCATAGATATTAAGCTTGATATGTGTGATGCTAACGTTCAAAAGCATCAGTTTTCAAATCTCCCAGTTTTTTAATGTTGTTTTGAAGTCGTAACATGATATTCCTCAAGTAATTACGAAAATGAAGCTTTATTAATCAAATCTCTGTAATTTGGTGTGAAAAGGAGTAAAAGGTGTTGTACTGCCTCTAGTGTTCATTTCTTTTGTAAACTGCAGTAATATGTAGTTATTGGTACATACTGTATTTTGTGTCTCGCTAAAAATAGTGCACACAGGTACGTAAATGCTATGAGACCAGGTAGCATTTAACAGAATGATCATGCTGCCATTTTTTCATAAAATGTAAAGGAATAGTTCAGCCCAAAATTAAAATTTGCTAAAAATGTACTCCCCACAAGCCATTCAAGTAGTAGATGAGTTTGTTTGTGTCTTCATTGGAATAGATTTGGAGAATCTTAGCATTACATAACTTACTCATCAATGGATCCTCTGCAGTGAATGGGTACCATCAGAATGAGTAAAAACTTAAATTAAAAAGCCACAATAATAAACTTGTTTCTAACAAATCTGCAGCTTTTGATGAACTGGAGTGGTTTGGATTACTTGTGGATTACTGTGATGTTGTTTATCAGCTGTTTAGATACATTTTGACGGCACCCAATCAAAGAGGATCCATTGATGAGTAAGTTATGTAATTCTAAATTTATCCAAACCTGTTCAAATGAAGAAACAAACTCCTTTCCATTTATGATGGCCAGAAGATGAGTAAAAGTAAGGTGAATTTTTATATTTTTAAGTGAACTGTTGCTTCAAATCACTTTTTTTGTTGTGATGTATAAATACAAATTGAATATTCATTGTGTTGGAAAAGCTAGTAAAACGCTTTTAAACTTCAAATATTTTCAGTAACAGCACGGATTTCCCTTTCCCGGTAGCTCATGATGAATACCTCTGCACATCCCATGATCCTTTGTGACACATCACCTTGTCAGCGGATAAAACAATCAAATGTTTATAAAATTATCCTCTCCAAAATCCATCACTGATCATTTTCCGCCTCCAGTTACAAAGATAAAATCGTCTCGCGACAGATGTTCACTTTAGATTGCAGATCTACTGAAACTCAAACAAATCAATGAAGTCTCATGAATAAATGAAAGTGTAATCAGAATAAAAATCAACAGGTAAAGAATAGGTGAGTGAATGATCACAGTGTCGAAATAGAGGTCATCAGTCACAGCAAGCTTATTATTTACATGCTGTCATCTTCTCCTCCGTATGATTTACAACGCCAGTGACTTACACTGTTGCCTTCATCTAAAAAAAACACATTTGACGATATGCAGTGTCAAGTTGCATTTGATCTCGTCATTCATTGACTTCTAAAACTAAACTAAGATTAACTACTTTTTGAAGCTTGAAAGCTCCAGTTTTGCGCTTTGCATTTGCAAGCACATTTATCTAAATATCTCCTTTTGTGTTTGACAGATACAAGAAAGTCAAATGATTTTAAAATGACAAGAATAAATTATGCCTAATTTTTGGATTAACTATTTCTTAGTTATTGCCCTCACTTCAGGGATGACTCTCACTACTTATTTTACTGATTAAAAAAATACAATAAAATTTCCCTGCTCTACTGATTCTTTTATTGACATCCTGTAAGGTTAAAACTCCCATGATTCCAGACCCACTGAATTACAAAAGCAAAGGTGTCTCTCCCTATACAACCTTCGGATAAAATTTGTTATTGCCATGTGTTAGACATTTTGGCAAAGCATAATATTATACAATGTATACTAAATAGCCATGTAATTTATTAAATGAGAAGAGAGAGAGGAAAAGAAAACCCTTTTAACTATTTTTTTTTGTCAATTTTGCTTCATTTTTGGCCTTGTTGAATAAAATAAAATTAAATGCAGGGTAATCTTCAAAATATATTGCATCTATGAAATTAATTACTCTATTTTCTTCAGGTGACCGAAAAACCGCTGGAGTTTTAATATGTCTACTGTTTCAAGGTTTGATAGTGTGTCGCCCACAGTCTCATTAAAGAAGATGAATGAATGAGTCCGACAGGGTGCTGCGTTGAACAGTAGGGGGGAGTCGTTCATGTGGACACACATGTTTGCATATGTGTGTGCGCTAAAACAATTCTCAACGTCTGTCAGGCACAAACATCTCTTCACCCCCAAATCTAACTAGAGAGGAAAGATCCAGGACAGTCTTTTCATTGCATACTCCCTCAAGGCACAGATGACATTCACAGCACGCCAGGTGGACTAATCACAAAGTCTCTTTTCTGCACACTTCCTGTTAACTTAACTAAGAGTAGCATCTAAAACTGGCAAAGTCACACTAGTCCTCAGCCGAGTCTCTCCAAGAAGTGAGACTGTGAAAATTAAAATACCCACTGACATAATGTTGAAATATGGGTGACATTTACAGTGTTATGAATAAATGTTTCACATTTGAGGTTCTTGTGATGAAATAACTAAATGAAGATTTAAACATTTTCTGAGTGGTGCTTGACTCCAAGATGTGTGACAGCCAAGATGTGACAGGCCTTTTTAACACGAACGGATTTGTTTTGTTTGTTCGTTTTTTTTGCTTCGATAAAATACACAGTTTGAGCTACAATTCATTTTCGAAGCACTAACTGCAAGATTATATGCAAAAGCTTTGTATAAAACAAAAAAGAAACAATAGCAACAGCCATTTATATAAGAATGTGGATTTTACTAACTTAAATGTTAAAAAATGTATGTGCAACACCAAACAAAATCACAAAAAAATGACAAACACTGCCATTGGTCAGACAAGCAAAAAGCCCCGCCTCCATACTCTTGCCATTGGACGCCTCCAGACTCACTGTTGCTATGTCAGGCTGGACAAGATGAAACAACTGGCACAGAGCCAGTGTTTACAATTTTAACTGGAAAACAACCAACAAATGGCTGACTTATAGGTTAATTATTGAAGGAAATAAGAAAAGAACCCACTTTCATTAAAAGTAATTAGAATAATATAGATAACATAGGTAGTATTGGTTATAAAACAGGACCAGAAGAATGTTAAGCTTCATTTCACATGGAAGAAACTTGTTTGCCGTGAATAAATCCTCCCTGCCACATTAGGTTCTTGTTATATTAAGCTATAAATTATTTATCAGATTTTTCTTTAACAAATACCCCAATGTGTTTCAAATTGATACCAGGGGATATTTGGAGCTGAATTTAAAGCTGCGTGAACTGGCAAGAAAAAACCCCTTAAAAACAAGACAAGATTTCATGACTCATGTGTGAAGCTGACATTATAGATAAACCGATCTGTTGGGGATAAACGCTAATATCTTTAATGCTCTTATTTGCTTATTGACGCCAATCTAAAAACTCTGAAAACTCAGACATAGAATGAATCAGGATCTCAGAAAGTCTCATTTAAAGAAATAACCCTGAGCTTTATTTAATAATTAACAAACAAAGTTCTACTTTAAATTATGCTAAAAAAAACTGTGAATGTTTCTGTTATAAGGGTGTTTCTTCAACTATGGGCATTTTTGGTCCTGTTGACTTGCAAAGTAAAAACACTTCTCATGTTCTAACTACTTTATCTACAGTAGCCTACTAACAAGGTTCAACAGCTAATACACAAACATCATTCTTCAAATCAATTTCTTTCTGAACCAACAAATGCCATGTACACCACATCTCATTTTCATAGATATCATTAAATAACAAATAATATATTCACATTTTTCAACATCTATACATAAAAAACCATCAAATAGCAAAAATAAACTTATGAAGGTATGTAACAAGTTTGCATGTGTACATAAAAATTAAAAAGAATAGTTAATCTAAAAATGACAGTTTGTTGAAAATCACTTGCTTGCCAATGGGTCCTCTGCAGTGAATGGGTGCTGTCAGAATGAGGGTTTAAAAAGATGATAAAAACATCACAATAATCCACACGTTTCCAGTACATCAATTAATATCCTGCAAAGTTAAAAGCTGTTTTTGGGAAATGAATCCATCATTAGTCGTGTAGATAACTTGTGGATTATTCTGATGTTTTGATCAGCTGTTTGGACTCTCATTCTGACGGCACCCATTCACTGCAGAGGATCCATTGGTCAGCAAGTGATGTTATGTACTCAACCAAATCTGATTTGACGAAGAAACAAACTCATCTACATTTTGGATGGCCTGAAGCAGAGTACATCTTCAGCAAATTTTAATGTTTATCTAAACTGTTTGTTTATTACAATTTTCCTGTGATAAAACAAAATGCCAGTAGTTGAAGACACCTTATTTTATGTGTGTGCACGCACGCATCTCAATCTTTCACTGCATAACCAAGTCTCTCTCTACATCAAATATGTGCGCATTACTCTTTCTCTCTCTGTCTTTCGGCCTGTATTTCTGCATGTACCCAGGTAGAATATTAATGCAAGAGGGGTGAGTCAGAGGCTATACAGCCAACAGATCACTGAGGCAGAGAGGTGTGGTCAGTAGGGATCGCTTCGGATGTGTTATCCGTCTCGTTCTCTTGGATTTCCCTCTGAGGTGATTTATCTAGCCTTTGCACTGCCTTTACAAGTATTGATGCCTTTACATAATATTGTTCAGATACATAGAATGTCGAAGGAAACAACATACATAAAGCTAGACCACAAAATGACTGACTGAACAACTGACAGGCAAAAAAAACAGATTGGTATAGTACTTCAAAATGACCCTGTGGTACAGATGTCGCTGTATACATTGGACAACATTCATTAAAAAAAAACATGGGGGGACTTTAATTTCGTAATCTTATATTGTTTTATTTTTAATGAGGCACTAAAATGCTCGTAGTGTAAAGGGGAAGATAGAGAGAGAAAAAAGACACAGGCTCGGGTCGTAAAATTCTGTTAAGCAGTCGCACAAGGGCTGGGCCCGTGCAAGGCTCTATATTCATCCCCCCCTTTGGGTCTGCAGGCCCCCAATCTGCCCGGGCCCTTATGCATCTGCATGCCCAGACGCTATGCCACTGGACCCAATACATCATAGTCATCCAGAAAAAGATATTTTGTTTTACAAGTATCGCCATGTCATGGTCACATGACTGGCCATTTCATGCAATTGACAGTTACTACTGCCAAAAATAAATAAATAAAAGTGTTATCATGAAGTTTTGGAAACAAATGTAATAAAAAAAAAATGATACTGTTGGCGCCAATAGCCTTGTGGCTATAGCCATTGCGCTACAGGCGTTCCAAGTTCAAATCGGCTTGAGGATCTTCCCCACGCCCGCCTTCTCCCACTTCACTTTCTGTCAGCTCTACACAGTCCTATGATGATAATGGCAAAAAACAGTAGTACTGGCTCAAATACATTTCAGAACAATTTGCACATTTTAGTGGCTGACAGCCTTGTTCCAGTACACAAATGCTTTATCTGTCTTCTACAAAAGCTGGATTTTGGCAGTACTTGTCTTGGGAAAGACAGGCTGCTGTTTACTGAAAGGTTTTGTCTGATGGTGTATAACGGAGTTTGAGGAAAAACGCTGTCAGACTAACCACTAGTGGATGTGTATAAAAATATAAATTACTTCAATACACACACACAAAGAAACTAACATAACCACTTATTTTTCTCTTTTAAACTATTTCCTTTTTAACTTGAATATTGTTCATGCTAATATTCATTTACCCACTTTCACACCCATTTTTTACCCATTTCCCCCCTCTTTCTTTTCTTTACCTAAACTCAATCACTCGTTTTATGTATTTTTGTGGACATTTTGAGGTAAAAAGTGCCTGTAGTGGCATCTTCATTTGAGAGCTCTCTGTACCATCTCTGATGGGAACATAACAAGTGTGACAGAAAACTCGAGGACATTCTTCAAGCTTCAAGAGAGATTTGTATCTACTCGCACTGAGCATTATCTTTCAAAGGTATTTCATTTAAAACATGGACGAATTTCATCCTTACCCCTCAAACTAGATCGCTCTTTCGTGGACAGTAGAAAGATGAAGGTGAAGGTGAAATTTGAGGCATGGAGACTTATAGTTGATTATCTAAGTGTCTTTATGAAAATTATTCATCGTTTTACTACAAATGAAACCAAAACACATGGTTACTATAATTAAACTATGGTACCCACAAATTAACCTTGGTTTTGCTACACTAACCATAGTTTAATTATGGTATGTGTTGTAAATCTGTGGTTATACAAATAGTAATAAATATGCCAAAAACATGGTTACTACGCTTCTACTATAATAAAACCACAGTTAGTTTTCATAAGGGTAGATTTTGAGAGGGAACATCGACTTAACGATCATAAACTCGAGAACGTCAAGAGAATCTTAAGTAAACGTCAAGTAAACAAAACGGATTTTGCTTATTTTTCATGGTTTTACATGCTTATCAATGTGTTAAAGTTTAGCTTTAGCAGTGGCACTTAGAAAACACATTGGCAAGCAAATTAAAGTCAGCATGAAATAGTGTTGGCAACCCATTTTACTTCCATAATGTGACTATACTAAGAAATACACTGAGAAAAATAAGGATAGATAATTTTATCGATTGGATCGTGAAATGTTTAGCTTTTATGGCTGAGATTAATTGGAATGCTAATAGCTAGTTTGCTCTCCTCAGGTAATGAGAGTTTGTTATAGAAATGACTAAATAGCTATTAGGCTATTAGTTAGCATTACCAAATAGTCCACTTGGCAACATTATGGGAAAAGGGAGGTCACTTTAGAGCTGAATAAAATATGCACAAGAAAGATAAACATTGTTTTCATTGAAATAATATGCACCAATTACTAGGGATCTACTAAAAAACTAAATCGGGTCACTTTTAATTTTATGCTAACTTTAAAAGTGGCACAAACAAGTCAACTGGATCCATTCCAGTTAGCGTGTAAAAAGTCAGCATGTAAAAATAAAAAGCAATGAAATACTTAAGTGAAAACAGGGCAGCTTTCTTGCAAAGTTCTGGTGCAGTGCTGAGTCCTGCTTTCATTGTGCCAGCATGATTTATACCTTGCTCAAAGCAGCCATTCCCAAGAAAGACAACCTTTCTCCTTCAGCATCCAAGAAAAGTGGCAGTGCTACACCCTAGGTGAAGGAGCAGTGGGCCTTCTTGCTCACATTTTGGCACTTGACATTTCAAACCGAGTTTGTTATTTCTGATCCTCGTACTCTGGTCTGCATTATTCAGAATCTTTCTTTTACTTTCCGCTGCCACACTTGTTCTTTTTTTTGTTCCTCTCTTAGCTGTCCGGGTGGCTGGTCTCAGACAATCTTTGCGGTGCAGATGCTGGATGTGGAGGTCCTAGTCTGGTGTGGTAACACGTGGTCTGCAGTCGTGAGGCCGGTTGGATGTACTGCCAAAGTTCTCTGAAACATCTTTGGAGACGGCTTATGGTGGAGAAATGAACATTCAATTCACGAGCAACAGCTCTGGTGGACATTCCTGCAGTCAGCATGCCAATTGCACTCCCTCAAAACCTGCGACATCTGTGGCATTGTGCTGTGTGATAAAACTGCACATTTTAGAGTGGCCTTTTATTGTGGCCAGCCTAAAAAATAATGCAATAACCTGTGCAATAATCATGCTGTCTAATCAGCATCTTGATATGCCACACCTGTGAGGTGGATGGATTATCTCGGCAATGGAGAAGTGCTCACTAATACAGATTTAGACAGATTTGTGAACAATATTTGAGATAAATCGGCCTTTTGTGTACATAGAAAATTTCTTAGAGCTTTGAGTTCAGCTCATGAAAAATGGGGGCAAAAATAAAAAGTGTTGAATTTATCATTTTGTTCAGTGTATTAATCCTTATAATTACACAGTCACACTCATCTTATTTAGTATGATATGATTCCTTATATGTCAAAATAGTAAAAGTCAAAAAAGTACAACATACAATTGACACTTCTGATTCTGCCTGTTCCTCCGGCTCTAATTCATATGTATGAACATAATCATCTTCAGTGTAGGTATCAGTGTCTGACACATGTTCAACAATCTGCTCCACATGATGTCCTGATTGCACAACGTTTGGAGCAAATGTCCGCACGTTCAGTACATTCATCATTACTTGATAAGTATCTCTTATCATGAGGGCAGTAATTGAGTGTGTGACAAGACAACTGATACACTGCATTACACATGGTGTGATTAACAATACAACTAAAGCTAATACAGCAATAGGTATAACAGTGTGAAAAATCCAAGTTCCCCATCCACCCCAGAGGTGGCCGAGCCAGCTGAACCAAGAGTCGTCCCTCTCTTGCTCCGGGATAGATTACTTCATGTGCTCTACGATGTCTGTCACATTGTCTGAATTGTCTGGAATGTGAAAACAACAAGATATACCTAACATTTTACAGACTCCTCCTTGCTGGGAGGTGAGAAGTTCCAAGACCAGTCTGTACTGGAAAACTGATTCTCTCATTTTCTTTAGTTCTTCTGTGATTAAGTCTAGTGCAATGATAAAATGATAAATGATAAAACTTGCCATGCTAAACCATTATTTTTTTTTTCAAAGCCGCTGTAGTCCCTAGTCCTGTGAAAATACCTGCTAGAGACCACCCTACATTTTCCCATGGCTTTGTCCATTGACTAACTGTCTTGTATCCATTGAAACGATTAAGCAAGTCATGTGTATCTCGCTTTCTTTGATTTTGTTTTACTTTTGCATCATTTTCTTCTGTATCTTTCTTTGCCAACACTGTAGTTTCTGTTGAAAGTAGGGCTGGGTAGCAGCATCCACGCCAGTCTCCCGTATCTAAATGGTAATATGCCATTCCTCCCCAGGTCCAGATAATTCCTGGGGCGCTATGTGTGAGAATGGACATATACAACTTCTTGTAGTCTGATTAGAGAACTTAATATTACAGCTGTGACTAACAGATGTTCGATTCAGTGTTAAGATATTCCTACAATCAGACATTCCTACATAGTGCTTTCCATAATTTGAACCGATACATAAGTCTACCGGATGAGATTGTACATGGAAAGCTGGTCCCTTAAATGGTAGTCCTACATGTGAACAATTGTATTCTTTGATATCAAATGTTATTGCTCTGTTCGCTTTCAAATTATCCATCATCTGTAATATCTTTGACATCTGCCTTGGTACCTCGCATTTATCCTTATGGCATACCGTTTCTGGAGTTACCGGGTACGTCTTCCATGCTGCGTGCAATTGCATAAAAATCCAACACTCTCAATCTACCTCACTTTTCAGAACTTTTCTCTGTAAAAGCGCTAATGCACATGCATCATTTCCTTCAAATTTAGTCTTTGCTACCCTGACTTCCTTAATATCATCACTCAAGTCTGAACTCATGATAAAATTGACATCCTTCATCGATGCATCCTGCAATTGGTCTCTCCTTTGGTAGGGATCTTGGCACTGAACATTCCATCTTCCACTTTGTGTGTTTTAACAATAGTTAATAAAGTATCAGCACTTCGTATAATTAATAGGCAATAATAGCTAGTAGTGTTTGGATTTTTCTTCTGTACACTACCGCCCAACTTAGACCGTAATACATATGTCGTATTGTGACCGTGGGTGATATTCCTGTAATTCTGTCTTTTAAACAAGTCTTTCGTCCTGATTGCCACTAAATCACCTTCTTTTATTTGGGTGTTTTCTATGTTGGGCTCACACAAAACTTCCGTCCTGATCGCCCCTAAACACCGTCTTTTCAGTCACAATATGTCAGCATGTAATGAAAATTGGTATAAAATTTTCCTCGCAAAAGTATACCCGCTGTCATGATCGAAAATACAGTGTGATCAGTACTGCATATCCAATCACTGTCCACGCTAATAGTTTGTCAAATAATTACTGTTGCCAGCCAAAGTGCACAACAATGGAAAAATGAATTCCACTAGCGAAGTGATTACATTCTATTCTGTCTCTAAACGGAATAATTATCTAGGATTCTACAGGGGTAAGCGCTGTATTACCTTCAAAAAAATGCCAGACACTTACCCCGTTTTATTGTAGGTCCTTCTTTGATCTTCGATGCGTCTTTGCCTCTCAATCTCGGGACGCTTTCCCAGTTCGTAGGGAGATTCCCCCCTTTCGCGGATGAGCCCCCAATTGTTAGAATAAAAACAATAAAACCGAGATCTGAGATCAGGTTCGGTTGTACAGAGGAGAAAACTCGGATATCCTGGAGTCAATGGTTAAAGTCATGACGCAAGTGTCCCATTTAACCAGAGCTCAACTTTATTATGCAAACGGTGAGTATATAAAGGAAGCAGAAATGTCATTATTGGGTAACACAAGATCACGCTATGTGCAGACATCCGGATATGGAATTCTGTCTATTTGGTGACAGGCCAAAGTTTAGGTCCAGTCTCAAACAGCAAACAAAACAAAGATCAGCAAACATCAGTATTTTCCATTCAAAGTGAAATTGAATATGTGAAAGTGACGTGACATACAGCCAAGTATGATGACCCATACTCGGAATTTGTGCTCTACATTTACCCATCTAAGTGCCCACACACAGCAGTGAACACACACACCCTGTGAACACACACCCGTTCTCTTAAAATCTGATAATATTTCATGCATATTATTTCCCAATTATATTCAAGTCTTAGATTTTATACTGCTGGTATTATCTGCTTAAAAGAGCAGGATCAGCTTATTAGGGGCCCTGGTATATAAAGTATGTTTTTTTTTCTTGAAGACCACATAATGGGCCTTAATACTCTACTCAAATCTGGAACCATTTATAAAAAACTTTCATCTAAATCTACATAATGTAGCCAAAAATGCTTTTAGGGACAACGTTGTGCACACACAGAAGCAAACCATACGAGTAATCCATCTATCCTCCTCACAAGGCAATCAGAAACTGAAGAGGGTTTCACTACGTTTTGTGGAGGAACTCCTACTTTGTTACTTTTTATCCTACATTCTCTCTACATTTTGCAGTACTGCAGAGATGATGGGCTTTCCTGGTCAGCTTTTCTTGGCTCCTTAAGGCGTGTTGGCATTTCAGAATCTATTTTAATTAAAACTGCTGTCATCAAATGGCAAATCAATAAAACTGAATGCTGAGATGTGGAGGTGTTCCTAATAAAAGTGAATTAATAAAATTAATTAACAATATGTTCCTCATAGTTTCCTGATTCCCCGATATTTTCATTCTTTTGCAAATTTCAGAAAAAGACCCACAAGCCTACCAAAGTCAGCTAAATGTGTGATCTTTCTTTCCTACAGAATCTCTCGACTGCTCTATAAAAAAAAAAAAAGGCTAGTCTCTGGGAGATGGAAGAGAGTAATACAAATATTGGCAATCTCAGGGAAATCTAGAGATGCTGCCAAAACTTGTAGGGCCCTATCACCACAAGTATTTTGTCTAAAAGTTCCTGGGAACCTGCCATCCTAGCACTCACTAAGACTAAAATGACCACAAATTGGACATATCGTGGTTTAGTGTCAAAAACAGTAGAATGCAATAAGAAGGAGCCCTTGATGAAGGATACGGTAATGGCAGGCTTTTATGTAATTGGACATTCCCTTACTTATATATGCTGTCATTATACAAAATGTTGACTATATAAAGCAGCAGATGCCAGGCCTTTCATAGTTGAACAAATTGTGAATTATAAAAACAAGGTTGTAATCACTGCACAGAACTGGAAATAAGTTGTACCTGGTAAGTGATTTACAACACTAAGTAAACACAGGTAAAGTTTAATACGAGTTTTAATAAACAAAAATGTTGGTGCAATACATGCATAAAAAACAACTGATAGATGCAATACATATTAGAAGGTTTCATATTCATTATGAAGAAAAAGCCACATGCAACAGAGATTTAGAAAAGTAAGCAGACCAGTGGACAACCCTGTAGCATATGTTACTCTGACCACAAAACCAGTCATAAAGGTCAATTTTACGAAATTGAGATTTACACATAATCTGAAAGATGAATAAATAAACTTTCAATTGATGTATAGTTTGTTATGATAGGACAATATTTGGCTGAGATACAACTATTATAAAATCTGGAATATGAGAGTGCAAAAAAAAAATATTGAGAAAATTGCCTTTAAAGTTGTCCAAATGAAGTTCTTAATAATGCATATTACAAATCAAAAATTAAGTTTTATATATTTACAGTAGGAAATGTACAATATATATTAATGGAACATGATCTTTACTTAATATCGTAAAGATTTTAATATAAAATTAAAATCTAGTATTTTGACTCATACAATGTATTTCTGTCTATTGCTACAAATATACCCCAGCGACTTAAGACTGATTTTGTGGTCCAGGGTCACATATTTACATTTATGCATTTTGCATACGTTTTATCCAAAGCGACTTACAGTACATTCAGGTTATAATTTTGTTTTGTCAGTATGTGTGTTCCCTGGGAATTGAACCCACAACATTTTGCACTGCTAACGCAATGCTCTACCACTGAGCCACAGGAACACACGTATGGCAAATGTTAGCATCCAGACTCGTCCAAGGTGGTGTCCTTAGTTTTCAATGAGAGTTGCCAATTTCTGGTAACTTGAAGAACTGTTAGCGGGACAACAAAATAGAGCAGAGTTTAACTTGAACAGCAACCACCAATGAAGTGCAAACCATTATCTGCAGCCAGATACAGTTGGATAAAGGAGTTGAGTAAGAATGCCTAGAAGTGCAGACACTCAACAAGCTCCAGTGATTTAATTGCTGTCAGTGTGAGCATGGCTTCACCCTTACACTTTTCTACAGTGCTTTAGTTGTGGCGTCTACTCCTTGAGATAGTACTTTCATTGTTCATATTTGGGGCCCGATGGGATTTCATTGACCTAAGTTGTTCAGTCTGCTAGTGTAAAAAACATGTGTACCGTCCACCGTACTGGGAATTTAAAGGCTTGAAAGAGAGTTGTGTTTTTCATTCACAGGCAATGTGGCAATAATAGAAGCACGCTGGGCTGGCGACATCTCGAGTCCTTGTACATGTCTCCTTTTTATTCTAAGTCATTATGCTGCAGTCTTGTCCTCAACCTATGAGTCACCGAAAGCTTAATTTCTC
Organism: Gymnocypris eckloni scoliostomus; assembly: GCA_027564155.1. Lineage (NCBI taxonomy): Eukaryota > Metazoa > Chordata > Actinopteri > Cypriniformes > Cyprinidae > Gymnocypris > Gymnocypris eckloni. Next base: position 16,023,551 of record CM050418.1, on the reverse strand, counting down.
CCTTTCACAGCAGGTTTGTGTTTTTCCTGTCTACTTCTCCCTTTCTTTCTCATTTGCTGTGTCACCTTTGAATCATGACCTCCAAATCCTGGTGAGTGACTCAGGTTTAACACGAGCTCTGGGTCATGTCGACGTGGCTCAATCACTCAGCGTCATCCGAGAGGATGGATGAGAAGCGGGGCTGTGAGTCAGCCCCTGTTGAGCACCATTCACCTCCGCCTGACGAGCATCCTGCCGTAGTACCAGTCACTTGCCCATTCGAGGGTCCTCTCTCTAAATCGCTCACCGTGCTGTCTATAAAACGAAGCACACAGCGTGGGGTTTTCATGAACTGGGCTGATAACATCCTTCAGACTTAATCACTGTGGGGAACCCCACAGTGATACTCGCATCAGGGAGGCAGCGGTGGCAAGTGAAAGAAGAGAGAGAAAGGTATGTGATGGAAGGTTGACTGATGACTAGGAAATAAAGGATACTTGGGGAAGTTTGTAACTAAGAGAATTGGTCATGGGGGAGCTGGTCATCATTCCAAAAGTGAACATAAATCATCCCTTGCAATCAGACGTAGACCGGAAGAATCAAGGTTAAGGTTCAAGGTTCAAGGTTCTTTATTATTTGTCACATACACAATCATACAGGGTATAATCAGTAGTGAAATTTAGGTCAGGACAGGTCCGCTCAATGGAAAGTGCAAAAAAAATAAATAATAATAATAATAAAATAGAAAATAAAATAAAAATAACATAAGCAATAAAACAATGAAACATAACACAAGAGAATATATATATATACATATAGGTGGGAATGAAGAAGGGAACAAATAATAAAATAAAATGAGTAAGATGTGCAATGAGATAAAATGTGCAATACAGTATACTGTGGATTAATAAATATTAATAAAAAACACGGATGTGCAAGAGAATGTGCAAATAGGTTGTACCGGGTATGTAAACATAGCAGCAGTGTGGATGATGGAGAATAATGGATGTGTTTACAGTTTATTAAATTGAGTCCTGTGGATGTGATGATGTTATGAGACTGAGTTTAGGAGCCTGATGGCCTGGGGGAAGAAACTCCTCCTCAGTCTTTCAGTTTTTGCCATCATGCTCCTGAAGCGCTTGCCAGATGGCAGTAAACAGAAATGATGGTTACCAGGGTGATTCGAGTCCTTGATGATTTTAGCAGCTCTGCTTTTACAGCAGAGCTGTAGGAATGAGTTCTGTGTTAAGCTTGGCATGCAGGGAGATTGACTGATGTCTATCAGTGTCTAATAGCAACATCTACACCCTTTTAAGTGTGCTTTTGACATGTATGACTATGTCTTAAATGGTTAATTCACCCAAAAATGAAATTAGCCCATGTTTTATTCTTTACCCTCAAGGCATTCTAGGTGTAAATGACTTTCTTATTTCAAATTAATCCAATCAGTTATACAAAAAATTGTCCATGATCTTCCAAGATTTATAATGGCACAGGCAAATGTTTTTGTTCAACAGTCCAAAAGTAGTCAAATAAAGCACATCCGTCCATATTAAAACGTGCATCACACGGCTCCAGGAGGTGAACAAATGCCTCTTGTAGCTAATCGACGCATTTTTGGAAAAACAAAATATCCTTATTTAAAACTATATAAAAGTTTTTAGTAACTTCTGCTAACTGTTGTAAGCTCGTTCACGAGAGACAGCCTTTCTGGGTGTATGACGTAGTATGTAGGCATAGCGAATGTGAGTGTTAGTATCACGGAAACCAATGTTTACTTACAGGAGCAAAGGAAAACCAATCTCCTCTTGGCTTATATCGAAATCCTCCGACATTTTTCTTTACAAATCCTCATTTTGTACTTCTAATTTGTGACCGGAACCTACTGGGGCCACCAGGAGACACCTACCTGGACCAAACCTTTCTGCACTTCTTCAACCTTTACAGTGCTGAAGCACATTGAGGACTAATGCCCCTTTTAGCTGCTGCACAACATCCTACCTGGACATTTCATTTTGTGTCTTGACCCACATTCACCATAGGCTCATTGAATATCTGCCTCTATAAACATTTATGCAAAGCGGAAAAAAAACATACCAATATGTACGAATCACTGCAGTTTCCAGTTTAAATGGAAACTAAAGGCACTAAAACGCTAACAACTTGTATTCCTTTTCACACAAAATACAGAGTTTTGATTAACAAAGCCCAATTGTCACACAGTTATTTTCTAAACATTATGTTATGACATCAAAACAATTTTAACATCCTGCGTGATTTGAAAATTGTTTATTCAGATTAATACATTTCACATTTGAAAAATACATCTTATTTCAATACAATTCCGGAGAAAAAAATGTGTTGTAACTTCAAATAACACAGCGCCTTCCTTGTATAGTCACTGGGGTGGTACTCATCAAGTGACAACTTTATAACTTAATTATGCCCAAACTGTTCATAGTACCAACTTACGGACACATATTACTTCACAAGTACATATTACGGACACATATTACTTGACTAATACACACTTTTGGGGTAGAAAAGTAGTCTCAGTAGAAACTTGTCTCTTTAAAAGGTACTGTCCTAGTGACAAGCTGGTATACCCCAAAAGGTAACATTTTCAGTGTATAGTAGTTTTACTAGTGTCCATTTTTTTGTGCTCTTTAAAGAGTTTTAAAGACTATTATTCACATCAAAGCTCTGGACAGTCGCTAGCTGAAGTGATTGAGATTGTGCGTTTGCCATTAAGTGCCATTAAGATGAATGGGAATGCTAACAAACATCTTTCTCTAGGTATTACAGGCCTCTTTTCTCTGAAATGAAGCTGAAGATTGACGGTCTAAGGAGAAGTACCTGCCTCATTTCCATGTACTTGGCTCAAGGGCAGACACATCACCTGTGGAGTCGGCACCTAACGGATTCAGTCACAAACATTTCTACTGTACTACAGGATCCACTTATGCTGTATGATAATACATATCTTGCTCTCGGTCCCCTTCAATTTTCCAGTAAGTAACACTCCTCCTCAGAACAGATGAGACCTAAAAACACATTTTGCTCATAATTTTGAAATGTCTGTATTCCAGATGGTACTTTTTCCAGCCTTCACTGGGCTATATTTCATAACTATGGACTTATCATGGCTTTTCTGACCAGCTTGACATGTGTTTTTTAATAGTCAAAGCAAATGTTTCTTTATGAAACCTTGCAGGGCCGAATTATTTACATATCACTAATGTATGTATTCAAGCTTTGTTGAAGAATATAGTAAGTGCATTAATTTTCATGGGATAAGGGCAATCATTTTTGTACTGGTTATTTCTTATTTGGCATGCAAACTTGCATCAACCTTATATAGGGACGGGTGATACCTCTTATTTTATTTTCGATCCAGTATCAATATTTTCAAGCTCAATATCATTAAAATTGATACCGATACCTCTAAACTTAACTGATCTTTTAAATCATTAAAAGAATATAATCAGTAATTATACTCATTTAATATTATATTTTAAAGCAATGTGTTTTTTGTTCATAGGGCTTTTTTTTTACACTGTCAGAAATCAAATATACTATAATTGTATTTTAGCCCTTAACAGGGGAAGTAACCTCAAAAGGTACAACTATACCCCTAAAAGGGAGCATATTAGGACCATACAAGTATTCATGCTTTAAGGGTAGATAAGTTACAAAGGTGCACCTTTGAGGGTACCTCATGAAAAATAAACATGGAATTATTATTATTTCCATGGTAAATTTGTGGTTGCTGAAATTTTACTACAAATATTGTGGTAAACTGTGGTTACTGTAATAAAACCATGGTTCATTTTTGTAAAAGGCTGCCAGGTTGTTGTACCCCTAAAGGTGAAAAATTAGCATATTTTTTTCTTAAGATCTACGTATGCTTCTGATGCTTTTGGAAAACGCAGCCCCATTTGAACAAGCACTGTGAGTCATGCATCAGCAGCGAACGCTGTCTTTGTTTATATTGGTTCTGTCTTTCAGCATTTTACTCAATTATTCGCTAATATAGTCTATATTTCCACTTAGAAGCTTATTTTAAGCACTGAATTTCTTGATAAATAAAAAAAGGAATGGTTAAACAGTGACCTTTCGATACAACATCAGTATCGAAATTATCTATACTTAAGGATCGATCCGCCCATCCTTACCCTTATAATGATGATTGTAATACAACTTGAGTGTTGGTGATGCCCTTTGCAACTGTTCTGAAAACCTCTAGCCATTCCTCTCCTGTGTTAAATTGCAGGATTTAGGCCAGAGGGCCACGCTAGGCCAACCCAACACTTTGTATATAACCTTAGTCATCTTTCTTAAGAAGTCACAGCGCAAGCAACTTCTCTGACAACGTTACTTGATACCTGTAAGGCAGTATTAAGCCTTGATGTCCCAGTTGAAGGCCAAAAATGGTCATCACTGGGAGCTCCAAATGCAACATGCTCTCAAAACCTAGATTTATAATGCTCTCCTGCCGGTGTTGAGTTCAGCTTATAGTAGTCTTGAACTTCACCAAAGTAGGTCACTGTTTCTGACAAATTATTTGAGTGGCGATTGATTGTCCATGGTCCATGGCCTGCCAGAACCCATGCCAGGTATCTCAGTCCCTCTCTGAGTTGCACTCCACTCCAGAAACAGCGGGGAAGTCTTGCTCTGGATTTGAGGACTCTCAAATCAGTTTTTTTTTAGCAAGTAAGTCTCAGCATGGGGTGAAACAACGGTCAAAACTGTCGCTAACAAAACTGTTTGACTTTGTAGTCTCCCATTACTTGACTTTCTGCATCACATTCATCTTCCCAAGTTTAGCTTTGTTCCAAGATATGTTTGCCTCATAACTTCTGATCTGAACTTTATCATTATCTCAGTGAGCCGCTGGTTTTCGTAAACTTCGTAAACAACCACTCTTAAAATGACTGACAAACCCTTTCCATCTCACAATAAAAAAACAAACCAAAACAAAAAATCCTTCCATAAATGTGCATATTAATGACATTCAAATGATGCAATGGAACAGATTAGAACGATGGACTAGTTTCTATCCATTCTAATGTGATTCACCATTGAATCGCTCTGATGTACACCCCTAGTGTGAGATCTTAAAAACAGCCAGCAGCACATATCATCAATCCTGAGATGGATCCTTACAGTGCCCTTAATGTTTATAATGGAATAAGCCAGCAGGCTACAGACAGAAAAAAATGATTTGTTGCAATATCACAAGGCATATGCGGCAAAACAATTTGGATGTTGATGAATCTCAGGCATCATTGTCTTAAGGTGATAAAGCCTTACGTGAATCGCCATACCCTGACTATATTCATGCAGAACACACTCTGACTGTCAGGCTTATATCTGAAAGAGGAATCAATGGGATTTCCTTGTTGTTATTGTTGCTGATGGCAGCAGAAACAAGACCAGAATAGTCGAGTGATTCACATATCACCCTACAAACTCAGAGGGAGACTATAACCCAAATAAACAACATTAGGTCATCACTAACACCGTGAAGCAGATATGGCAGCAGACATGCTTGGCAGATGGAAAGGAGGGTATGTAGTGATAAACACTACTAGGTGCTAGGAGCTAAAATTGTGTCATGAGAGAAAATGAGATTACAAGAAAGGATAAGAGAAGCCATACTTAGAAGGAAAAAAATACAATTTAGGGTTGGGTGATATATTCAATATATATTCAGAATCCGAGCTGGATAGTAACAAATTACATGTAATCTGGATTATGTATTAACACTTTTAATTAGATTAAGGGTGAATCCCAATTCTCTGTCTTACCCCTTCCACTTACCCCTTACCCTTAGTTTTGTGCATTCACGTGAGAGTAAGGGCTGTCCCAAGGCTGTCCCAATTCTCATTTTGATCAAGGGGTAGGGCTAAGGGGAAGAGGTAGATACCCCTTAAAACCAAGCATTTTCGCGAGCTTACTTGAAACCAAGGGGTACCCAGAACACATTGCGGCCAGATCATCCAGAGAGTATTTTCGGCTTAAATAATTGATTTAAAAGTTAAGATAGTCTAGTTTTGTGCTCTACACAGTCCTGTACATATATATTTGCAACCATGCTCTTAATTGAAATGTTTAAAAAAATCGCTATTTTTTCACATTAACGTTACATTGCTGATTTGCACAACAGTCCCGCATTTAGAGAAATTTAGAGACTAGAGAAAACATCACTAAAACCCACGCAATCGACATACACACACTTGTAGACGGCAAGTTTGTGATCGACACTTGTCGCCTCTGGTGATGTAGCAGCCAGATAGCGACAATGTATGATGACGTAACAGTAACCAAGTGGTGTCTCATTTCATGGGGGATGTCTTCACCCCTAGCGCTTACCACTCGGTTTCGAGGGACAAGGGCTAGGGGTAAGACGAAGGGGAAGGGGTGAGACAGAGAAATGAGATTCACCCTAAATCTCATTTTTTACATATTTTTACATTTACATTTTAAAATACTCACAATCAAACTACAGTTACTTTTTATTGATTACATATTCACTCAACAATAAATTATTTATAATTTATTGATTATCCATAATTCCTCTTTTTTAATCTTTTAAATTGTTATTTTCTAAACTAGCTTACCGCTATTATACTGTACATTCTGAAAATACATTCAGAAAGACTTGTCGTTTTGTGGACATTCACACAAATACCAATCACTAGTCAGGTAGCTACAAAAATGATTTCAATTTTAAGAAGTGTTTTTTCAACATTTCAACATTGCATCAAATACTGATGAAGGCTTTTATCTTTCAAACGCATTGAAATGCACAAATTTATATTATTTTGACTCCCGAGCTCATGAATCAGGAGATTGTGTACATGAATTCAGTCACTGGTAAGTTCCCTGACTCACTGCACGTTGAGACAATGAGCACTCAAATTCCAGTGACTTGATTACGTACAACCTCAACGCACAACATAGTAGAAAGTCACCGCTTGAATTAATATACAAAAGACAGGACCGATCTCTTTTTTACATTATATTTTATGCTCTTTAAACACATCGTTCTGTTACATGTTCTTACAACATTTCAGCCGAATTGTAATTATAAATGTTAAATAACATACATGTTTATGTTGAAAAATGCAAATTATGTTGAAAAAAAAACAAATCTTTGTCTTTCCTGGCATGTCTTTTCAAATCTTCTAAAGCGTGTCATTATTTATGGAGTTGGCTCGTGTGGTTTATGTTTCACGTTTCAGAAATGTGACGTTATTTCCGGTAAGGGAGTACAGTAAGTGTCGATGCAATTGTTTCAGTGCACTGGAAGGATTTTGCGATTGAGCACGAACTAATGTTCTGTAGTTTCGCTCTGCTTTCACTCCCAGTGTACCTTGGCTCCCATAGAGAATGAACTGAAAAGCCTTGCTCACGATCCACTCATGCCGCATGTATGTTGGAAGTATGGATTGCAGGATTGGCTTCTGGAACGCTTCAGCAATAACTCCAACTGTTACAAAGAAAAAATCATTTTAGTTGCGACTGTCATCTGTTCATCTGCCAAGGTGAAGCGGATGTGGTAGGGGGTGGGTTTGATGTTTGTGACATTTCTAGCCAGTTAACCAGCATTACAGCATGCAATTTGTTTATGACAGCGATCAAAGCAACTTGCCCTCAATGGGAGCTCGAGAAGATAAGGAAATTGGGGCAGAGATGCTCCAAGCTAACAGCTATGGACAACAATGAACTAAAGAGTACAAAAGCCTTTAAAATGCACACAAATAGATACACTCTGCTGTTTGGGTACAAAATAGAAAGCTGCGTCCAATCCAAGCCATTCCACCAACAAAGAGGTGTCTGATTAGTTAAAGGGAAATTCTGGAATGAGTAATGTACATATGCTTATTTGCTATCATTGAAGAAATATATCAGCCTATACACACTATTTCATCAAATATAGGAACTGTTCATCCTTCTTGTTAGCCAATGCTATTTTATCACAATAGCTTTAGTTAAACAGCCCGTTCAGATGAAAAAAGACTGTTGACACTGCTGATGCAAACTGAAAAAAGAATAACTAATCATCAAGCTAACAAATTGAGCATATCAGTCAAATCTCCTTAAATCTACAATGTAAAATCCTCAGATAGAGAGAATACAAATTCTCTTTGTAAGTAATTCTACTTAAATGCTAAAATCGATTACAGAAGTGCATAAGTGAACTGAATATAATCAAACTTCTTTACAAGTCAACTTAAGCAAGATAGCAAACGTGGATGCGAATGAGCAAATTTAGACTTCACAAAAAAAAACAAGATAGCTTTGTTCACAACACAGTATGAAACAGACCAATAAGAAAAAGGAGAAAAATGTAGCTTGGGGATGTTTTTGCCACAATATGATCCTAATGCTGCTATGTCATTGAACCCCACAGTGAAATGCTGTATATCAGTACCCCTTTCACTCTATCACATCACATTTCCACCATCTGAAATGACTATACACAGGCTGTTCATGAAAATCCCAATTGTACCTGTGTTTGAGTTATTACCGCAGCGTCTACCCGACAAAACTCATTTCTCACAATGCTCAGAGAGAGGAAAAATGTCGAGAGGCCTTCAAGCAAAGATTCTAAGGAAATGGTTTACAAGAATGTAAAGCCTGGGTCTGTTTGGGTATAAGCTGCTGAAGCCTTCCACAGCCTAATGAACTAGCTAAGCGTGCTAACCCGCTGGCAAGTTCAGCGTTTGGTGTTAAATATTAAGCGTGCGTCATAACCTTCAGGAAAACAATAACTGTCCTCTCACTTCCAGTTTAAAATGACCACAAAACTGCTTTTGCAACCTAACTTACTTCCATTTCTGAGCAAAACAGCATCAAAACAATGGCTAGCTTATGAATAGGAAAGTAAGCTTGCTAGTTCATTAGAATTACAAATCAGTTCTAAGCTGGAAAACTAAGACTTTGAGTCATATTCTTCCCTATTTTCTGAGGTAATTTTAATCTCAAAACCTTGTATCCCCTGACATACTTTTATCCACAAACTGTGTACGTTTGAGTTAGCATTGTGGCTAAAGAAACCCTCAGGCGCAGACAGGATATTAACACATTTATTTCATATTTCTGTTAACACATTTCATAGAGCATTTGGTTCATAACACAGATAGGGGCTACAAAATGTTTTGAAAAGTGAGTTTTAGCACTATCAGCAACCGGAACTGGAGTTTTTAGCTAGTTTTAGCTAGTTTTGTCAAACAGACAGATAACTCCAATGGAGCATTTCACAGCCTCCTGCTCTTTCTAAAATGACACTGAATTAATATGTTTACCCACAAAAAAAAACAATAGTCCAGATGAGTCCAGACAGCACTTTTCATTAAGCTTCAAAAAAGGATACAACAAGTCATAAAACATCATAAAATATGACTTCAGCCAAATGTTATGCCATTTTTCAGTGAAAGCCTTAACATCCACATCCAATGACATCCTAGCTCACCTTATCATATTCATAGCTTGTGATAGAAATAATAATTTGTAAATTAATAATTGTTTTGATTCAAATCTGTCCAATGAATCAGTTGCTACAAAACCATCTAAACGATTCAATCAAATCAGACTGATAGGTTGTTCTAATTTGGTGTTTTAATTATTTTTTGGAATTTCACAAAGTAAGAAATTGTTTATTGAAACAAAACATAAAACTTTAGAAATTACATAAAGTAATTTTAAATAATAATGAAACAATTTTTCTAATTATTCTCAGTCAATGATTCGCTGTGAACAGTTTATTGAAGATTATTATGGAGTAATAATTAATTACTTTTTGAGTTAACTGTTCCTGTTTATCTACAAACATGTCACTATGAGTCCAAGCAGTCAGTGTGTTAATTAATATTAATTGTGAAATATTATCAGAACACTGCAGAAATACACTAAAATTAATTCCAAAATACACTCCTGTTTTCTAAACTATTGGCCATCCTATCCTATCGGCCATAAAATGAAAGCGAAAAATGTGATTTGTCACCCAGCAATCCCAGAGTCCTCACAACAATCATGAAAGAAATCACGTTATGACTCCCCTGTCATCTGTGCGCCACCTGTAGATCTGCGCCTTATTCATAAAACATTATTAAGACATCAGTCATAAACCCATAATAGAGGAACCCACAGCCAACGTTATATCAACAGTAGAGCATCTGCTCCAGTTTTTGTCATTCAATGTGACAGTGCATGTTTGCATTACTTGTGCTTATCAAAATACAATTTCAAAAGTGTCTGAAGTCATGAAGAATTGTGTTTTATTTGCTTCAAGTCAAAAGTGGGAAGCTATATGCTGCAATACATAAATCGTTCCTTCTTTAAAGTTGAGTGTCATTTTTCTCAATGTAAAAACGGCCCTTTTTTGAGTGACCCCTATAAGATTATTTTGGGTTTGTGTTCCTTTGAAAGGACATTATATTCAGGAAGCTCTGGGAAGGGCTCACTCAAGTTTGTTTGATCTCCATCCAGGCATTAGACTGCAAAGACAACAACCGATCTGGCATCGACAACAGTGGGATTATGTCATAATGGGAAACAACGTTCTGAATTCTAATTACATCGATTCATTTTCACTATCTGTCCTTTCCTCTGTGGGAAGAGTAGCTTTTCTCACACTAATAATGTTTTTCACAAAGCGTCCTCTCCTTGGAGACAATCTTTGGAAGGCTTATGTTGTGTCGGCTCGATTTTTCTATTTGTCATGGATATTTATTACAAACACATTGTAAATGATTAGTGTGTGTGCACTTGTCTAGGTAAAAAGCATGTCAATTTTTCATGTAATCATTGTCTAAAAAAATCTGGAATTATTTATTCATCCTTATGTGATTCCAGACCTTCCGAGACTGGCTTCCAAAGAACCATAACAAGACTACTTCAGAAAAATAACTGAAGTGAGCTTAAGAGAACCACGTAAATATCTAAACCGGAAGAAATTCAAATCACTAGTAAAACAAAATTATCTGCTCCATCAGACATGATTGTATTATTTCAACCAAATAACAAACAGTGTTGCTATCATGAACAATAAATAAACCATTCAAATATTTTTTTTTTTATAAAATAAAAATATTAGATGAAAAACAAAAAAAGTATTAAAAAAATATAGCTTTCACCTTGGTAACTTACAAAAAAACTAAACTATTATTACAACTACTATGACAAAAAATATAAAAATAAAATCTATTTCAAAATATTAATATATGCTATAATAGTACATAAAAAACACAGAAATCACATTACTAATGATTCAAACAAGTTATATGTATGTCAATCTCTAAAATAATAATAATAATAATAATAATAATAAAATAAAGCTATGTTATGGTGCATTTATGACATTTTTGTCCTTTTTTGAGCTTGTCAGATGTATCTATAAACTGCACGAAAAAGAACTTGGTGAAGAACCAACAAAATAAGTGTGAATAAATGACAACAATTTTAATTCTAGGGGTAAATTAGCCCTTTGAGATAAATGCTTAAAGCATATTCCGGCTAAACTGGTACAACTGAAAAGTACTAAAATCCCACATTATTGTATTCAACTTGGACTACTCTTGATATTTTAGAAAAATTATATTCTTATTAACAGAAAAACGGGCCATGTTATATAACATCAAAGTACAGGCGTCTTCGTCTATCAATGTTATGCCTTCCCTCTCTTTGTACGTCCGTAGGTGTAATTGTAGCCATTATAGAATCTTTCCAAAGGCGTTCATGCATTTCGACGCTTCTGATGAAAGTCTCATTTAAAATAATAGCCATCTTCCATCAGTCTCCATATTGAGTATTCCGCCCACCTTTCTGGTGAAAAATGGCAATTATTGACTATTGGCGGTTTCATTTACATGAATCATTAATATTCCCAGAGCATATTTCAGATTGTAGCCAATTCTGAATATCAGTGTATCTGTCTTTTTGTTTCTGTGATGTATTCTCTCCTTTCTTTCCACACCACAGCCGTGTCAAGGGAACCCAAGATGCTTCTAATTACAGCAAGACAGCAGCTTCATTAGCCAGGACTCCTGCTGAAGAGATTTACACTTCAAAGGACAGCGAGAGAGAGCAAGGGACAGAGAGAGAAAAAGAGAGCGCTGGGGGGAGGATACTTAGAATGACAGAAGCCAAGAGAACAAGTGCTGAAAGACACCGAATGCACAAGGGATACTAGGGATTGGAACACTGAACACAAGGTGTGAACGTACAGTACAAAGAACACAGAGAATGCAAAGAGCTAAGAAAAAAGAACTGGAAACTCTTTAAAGGGATAGTTCAAGTTCTGTCACCATGTACTCACCCTCAGTGCTCAAAGTGGGATGGAACACAGTAAAAAACATATACATTTTAATCTTTAGTGCACTTCCACTTCTTACATATTGCCAATACTGCTACCCAGAATGAAAGTGTCAGCATCACTGTCCGTGAACAGAAAAAGCTAACCAGCGGTACTAACTGGCAATTTAAAAACATCTTTTTCATTGTAGAAGTTTCAAATGTGGCAATGGTTGGCTGAACGTCTGATGCTTACGACACACAAAATTGGAAACACTTCAGGGGTTCTGAAGTAGTCCTCTGATTGGTTGGATTCTACAGGATTTCCGAGAAATGCCTGTTGTCGTTTTCTTTAACTTTATGCTTGGAAACAAAGATGCTGTGATGCCAAAACCCCCTCATGGAAGAAGAAATCCGCCATGTTTACGACGGTGACAATGAGAGCTTATCAGGATCAACTAAACACTGGATTTTAAAAAGTATGTGAAATATGTAAAGCAAGACGTATTTATCATTTCATCTGGTATCACTTGTGTTTGGATTTCAGTTTCATGGGAGTGCTAATTTTGGTGCCAATTTTATTTAAAGAATCACAAATCAATGCTGTGAGTTTGCTAAGCTGTTACGAAACCTCAGCACTAGAGGTGAGCGATATACTGGTAGACACGAATAACCAGGAGAAATCGTTGACACGCAAGCAGCAGGAAAATAGAACTCATTTCGCTATATGCGCATGCTGTCTGAGATTCTGTTTCTGAACACTGTCAGCAAGGTACATGCATGTGTAGGTAATGCTCATAGAGCATTATTTTTGCTGCTTTATAGGCCAAAATGCCCATCTTTTCAAGGATCCTCGTAAACACTGAAAGCAAACAGCTGAGAAAGAAAATGCATGTGTAACAGTATATTGGATCGGGGCAGCTCTTAAAGTGACAGCAGTCTAATATTCTGGCTGTCTGTCATTGATGTTAATCAAAAAACAAAAGAGAGAAATCTCTCACTGCTCTTGACTAAATAACTATTGTAACTGTATTAAGACTAAATAAATATTTAATTTACACAATGAATTCAATATAAGTAGTATTTCTTTAATTTGTTAAATTTTTCTAGTTTTGTTTTTTAAATCACTGATGGTTTACTTATCTTCAGTGAGGTTTTGGTTTTAATTTTTTTAGGCTAGCATTTGTTTTTTGTGTGTGTGTGTGATATTGACTCTGTATTGAAGAATTATTAAATATCTATAGTATCAAAAATGTTGATATTCTAAACACCTTATTTAAAGCAAAAATAACTATACTGTGACATATATCATGATATGAGTAATTGTATTTCACGGAAATAATATAAGATTTTGGTCATACCACCTAACCCAAATTAGCAACCTCACAGAAATGAGCAAACAACCAATTCAAATACCTTAGCAACCACCAAACATTGTCCTAGCAAACACTCACCCTAATTAACCGAAATGAGCAACAGCCAATATAAACCCCACCCAGAATCAGTTAAAAATACCCTAACAACCTCAAATACTAATAAACAATTCAAACGCCATAGCAATCACATAGAAACAACCTAGCGACCACCATGCACTCTAGTATCTCTGTGGCACGTTTTAGACAATCAAACATCACTCACATTGTAAAACTCAAACAAGTTTTAGAATCCAAAAAGTCTAATAAGGTTGAAAATAAAGTGTTTACTGAATGTTTTCTTTTAGAAAAAAACTAAAACTCTATAACATTTCTGTCAAGGAAGCAGCCCTGAATTAGAGAAAATGTTCCCTTGTCGGAGCCTGAAAGTGTGGAAACAGTATGAAGGCCCATGTGCTAACGATCCATTGCTGTGTCATTCCTCCACTCTTTGTTCATGCTTCACTTTTATTTCTTTCATCCTTCCCTTTTTCAGTTCGCAGCTTCTCTGCAGTGCACTTCTGCCTCTCTTGCCTTCTTTCTGAGTCCTAGGAGATTTAGTAGCTTTTGATCAGATTTGTTAGAGGCCTTTCCTGTCATTCTCTCACTTTTCCCGCCCGCTCTTGATTCTTATGTTATTTATTTTTCCCCATTTCTCTTTCGTTTCTATTTGCCTGTTCCCTTATTGGTCTTGCGTTTTATTTATTTCCTGCACCCCTTTTCACCAACAATACTGATGAAATTATTACATGCATTGTTTCATGTGTGTCTCTCTTTCTTCCCTGAGGAATGGATGATGCACAAGAGAACAAATCTGCTCTTTTTCATGTCAGAGAATTTGCTCTTTTTCATGACAGCCACTAACTATAGATAATAAAGTTTGCAATCATTAAGTAATTGGAAACTCATAATGAACCCAATCTACTTTTAAAAATCAGAAACTAGAGAAAAACTATTTATATATATATATATATATATATATTAGAGGTGGGCATAGATTAATATATATATTTAATCTAGATTAATCTAGATTAATTTTGAAATTAATCTAGATTAATCTAGATTAAAATGGCTCATTTGAATTCTGCGAAGGCATTCAGAATATGTATATATCTACCAAATAATGACTATAAGTAAGTCTTAGAAATACTTTTCTCAAGCCAGGTGGCGCATTAGACCAGGGCTCATCTCCTGTTTCCAAAATGCATCACAAACTTTAATCTCTTCGTCCCAATCCCATGAAAAAACTGGGGAAAATCCTGTTCCACTCCCGGAAGAATGACTCCATTCCCTCCCACTCCCATGTTGTTTTTTTTTTTTTTTGTTTTTGATAACTGTCAATTACAGTAAAAATATAGTACAGATCACACGTGCTCAATTTTATTAGTTGAATAAAACCCAAAATGTCGTTTTTTGTTATTATATTGAACTGAAAGCCATCTTATTATGCACAGTGTTGCACAGATTAAATTTCATGTAAATCATCCATGCTAACACACACTTCTATTTTATTTTTTTTGACATTTCACTCTCTATAGATATATTTTTCTATGTACTGTATTTTTAGATATATTCGAGTTTCAGGTTTCTCGCTCAAGTTCATGAGACCTAAGCGCATCCTGTTTGCTTAAAAGAGTGCACACAAATAAAGAGTCTTTACAGATTCGAAAGATGTATTAGGCTACTTTTATCTGTATGACCAAGAATTACGGAGATTTTAAGAAAAGCCATATTTGAGGTTGATGAATGATAGGTGAGCGTTTGGATATCCTGCCCGATTGTATTACCACATAGACCAGCCGTTAACAATCTGTCCATCACGGACTGCGAGCCTCTAGTTCGAAGACTCGCTCGCCCCTACAGTGCAATTCGCCAGGTATACATCCGCGCTAAAATATCAGGGTGAAAGTCATCATAGCTTGCGTAGTATAGACCCAGCTCCCAACCCAACTTTGAGAATAGATTAACGGCGATATTTTTTATCGCCGATAAGAGTCTCACGTTAACGCAGCACGTTAACGCTGATAACCCACCACTAATATATATATATATATATATGCATGTATAGATGGATGGATAATTTTTGCTAGACTTACCAAAGGTACGTGAATTTACCATTCAAATACTATATATCAACCATTAAACTGTATTAATTTTCATTAGAAATACTTTTTCATTGACATGCTGATATTTAATATTGAACAAATTCAATAAAGTACTAAAAACATACACACACTTACTGAATTATAGGGTTAGTTCACCCCAAAATGAAAATTATGTCATTAATTACTCACCCTCATGTCGTTCCAAACCCGTAAGAACTTCGTTCATCTTCGGAAAACAAATTAAGATATTTTTGATGAAAGAGCTATCTGACCCTCCCCATAGACAGCAATGCAATTTAAATGTTCCCCAGGTCCAGAAACGTAGTAAATACATCAGTAAAACAGTCCATGTAACATAAGTGGCTCAACTTCAGTTTTGCGATGCAACTTAGTTTTTTGTGCAAAGAAAACAAAAAAATTATTACTCAACAATTCTTCTCCCCTAAATTACGTCTTCCGCCATTTTGGAGAGTACCCAAGAACATATTTGACGTAATCAGCATTGTTTACTGCGCGAGCTGCGTTATAGGCGTTGTTTTGATACTCTTTAAAATAGCGGACGACATAACTCGGGGGAGAAGAATGGTTGAAAAAAAAGTATGCTGGTAGCATCACAAAACCAAAGTTGAGCCACTGATGTCACATGGAGTGTTTTCAAAAATAAAAGCAGAAATTGTTATAAAAGTCCATCAATTATGTAAATAAAACGGAATAGTTGGTCACTAAACACTGCATAATGGTGTGTGGTCCTGTTGCTTTATAGTTAGTCCATGTACGCTTATCTCTCACTGTGTGAGGCGGTGTGTGCGTCAACCCACCATTTTCTATGCATCAGCAGAGTGGAAGGAGTGCAATGTAAGAAGCCTTGCTCTTTCCTTCCTCGTCTTATCCATCCTCGTCTTATCGCTCCCTCTCTCCTCCTTCCAGTCGTGACTGGCACAGCTCCAGCCACCTACCCTCCCAAGAACCACTCTTTCACTGAGAGGCAGGAACAGAGAACGAGGCGCATAAAGGTCTAAACAAGCACCAGGCCACATATTCAACAGATTCAGAGACGTGAAACATTGATAAGAGGTTGCTCTTTCTTAGCTCAGGACAGTTATGACTCATTTAATGGGCTAATATCATATTTTCCATGGTCTTTCTGGGACAAAAGAACTTGAGGTATTATGAACATACTGTATCTTGCAATCCAAAAAGAGCATTTCTTGACTTTAAGCAAAAATCAATAGCTCTGAACTTGGAATTTTTTGGTGTCATAGATAAATGTATACATCAATGACATACAGTGGCCCAGTAGTGCACAACACATTGAAATCTTTACAACACAACGAAATCGCCACAACCCAACGCATAGAACTAATTTTGTTGTGTTGTGCTAATTCGCTGTGTTGTTGCTTGTTTCCATTGTGTTGTGGCTTGTTTCTGTCATGTTGTGCTAATTTTGTTTGTGATGTGGCTTGTTTCCGTTGTGTTGTAGCTTGTTTCAGTTGTGTTCTTCTAATTTCGTTGTGTTGTGGCTTGTTTGGTTGTGTTGCGGACATTTAATTGTGTTGTGGACTACTGAGAAACCGTAATGATGACTATTGGTTGATAAAAAACTTTGGCTGCCAAAAAAGATTGGATAGACGCTATTACTCCTAAAAAAAACTAAGCAAACCAAACTGAAACAACACAAAGCAAAGCAAAACAAAAAAACAGCAGTTAAAAGGTTTCCAAAAACATATCAATGCTCTTTTTGGCCTGTGTGTAGAACCTACTGCACTGCACATTCTTCTTAGGGATCACAATGTTATAAACGTATGGTTGAAATATATTTTTAACAAGATTCCTGATCATTTCAAGCTGGTTTTATAAGTTTGTGCAGCACATTTTGGTACAGGCCATTCTGTGAATGTGTCAAAGTGTTCTATGGCTTTGCAAAGAGGCTATAACAAAAGCTGTTCTGCAGCTACAAAAACAGATAGTTTAATTCTGAGAGACAAAGAGAGGGTGAAAAGTGGTTGTGAAAAACTAAAATAGGACGTATATAATATAAAAAACGTATATCATTTTTGTGAAATGTTATTTTTACATGCAGCAAAATGATAGGTCTATTAAAGCATTAAATCATTAAAGTATTTGAAGAAAAGGGTTTGAGTAAATACGGTATTTTCTGAACTAGCTTACCTCTTACCATCTCTAAAATATAGCCACTTCATTTGTGCCATTTGCAGTTGCAATTTATTCTGTTTTCCTTTTTCTTTCACTATGTATTTTACAAGGAATTCCCAATTATACCCAAATGAGGTCAGTCTTGAAACAATCATGAATTAGATATATATGCATTCTGACAAAATACCACTAGTGAGAAACTAGAAGACCTGGGAGACCATAAAACAAGGATCAAAAACCCACACGGTGGCTGAACTTGACGGTCTAGTTTTAATAGACTCCACCATGGGTCACTGTTGTAATGAACGTGCTGTAAAATGAAACAAGAATGTAATGTTCGAGCTTTCCATTACAGCCATTCATCTCATTAACTGTCTCGTCAGCGCAGTCTAATTTAAGCAAAATACACAGACTCTGATCGCCATGTTGCTTGGTAACTAAAACGGTGCCCTAGCAGATTGCCTCTATAAAAATAATAATTTGCTTTGATCTGCGATAAAGAGCTATGGATAGAAATAATTCATGAGAGATGGCAAACAAAATATAATCATAATTTATCAAGGAATTTTGATATACTAGATGGATTTGAATCACTAATTTATACACTACCAGTCAAAAGTTTTTGAAGAGTAAGATTTTTAATGTTCATTTTATAGATATCCCTCAAAAAAGATTGTATTTATTTGATCCAAAATACAGCAAAAACAGTCAAATATTTGTACCATTTAAACAAAAAATCTATTTTAATACGTAATTTATTCTTATGATTTCATAGCTGAATTGTTAGCTTCTTTACTCCAGTCACATCATACTTCAAATCATTCTAATATTCTGATTTGCAGCTCAAAAAACATAAATGATGTGTATTATGTTGAAATCAGTTGAGTAAAATGTTTTCAGGTTTCTTTGATTAATAGAAATTTCAAAAGAACATCATTTAACTGAAATATAAAGCTGTTGTAACATTATAACTCATCATCATCATGTGACACTGAAGACTGGAATAATGTTTTATAAATATATGTTTTATAAATGTAGTTATTTTCAATAGTAAAAACATTTTACAATATTACTGCTTTGCTGTATTTTGGTTTAAATAAAGGCAGGCTTGGTAAGCAGAAGATAATTATTTAAAAAACATAAAACATCTTACTGTTCATAAAAGTTTGGCTAGTAGTGTATATATATATATATATATATATATATATATATATATATATATATATATAATTTAGCTAGAATAATAAAAAAAACGATACATTTTCTATCTATTCTTTCAAATAATATATATTCAAAATAAGAATATGTTTGTCTTTAAATATAAATGAATATTGTATTTATAATAAATATTAAAATGTTTAACTACTCAGTAAAGTTATTTTTAATATATTTACTACAAATATAAATAAGATGAAGACTGTGCTTATATACTGACATGATTTTTTAAAGAATGGATCAAATGAGAGATCTAATTTGTTGGCTAAGACTAGCAGAAAAGACTAAAAATGCTTGCAATAAATGTAGGTTTGTTTATGATACTCGTTTGCATAAAGCTGAAGTCAACTTTGTCGCGTCGCCAACTGTCACTTCATCTTGACAACGCTCCCTGAAAATGATTGAATTTCCGTTGCTTTGTATATATAAAAAAGTCCACCTACATAATTATGCATATATTTAAGGGGTGAAAATGAATTGTGTCTGAGTGCTCATAAAAACAGCAACATACCAGCCTGCAGTCTGTGTGCGATGAACCGAGTCTGAACTGCCATACAGGCGGCAGCCAGCCGTTGTTCCGCATCCAGTCAAGCATCTCCACGGCCTCTGGTTTAAAATGATTAAGCACTGCATAAAATGGAACAAATCTCGCTGTCTGGCTGACATGCCCTTCTCGACGTCTCATAAACCTTTATTGTTGCATTCATTAACCGCAGTGTTACGTGGTGTGGAAGAAATCTGCGGGGAGAACAGGCAAAGTATTTTGTCCTATTTAGCAGTGGTTGGATATCCAACTGCGCAGTTTTAAGACCACTACAATGGATGGTAATTGTAAAGAAGCCTGACAGTGGAGAACTGCTGGCGACTGCAGAATCAACCTGCCGTGAGCTTGGTGCAACCTCACCTACTGGACCACTCGCAATTAAGCTCCATTGAAAGCAGGGAAGTCTTTTGTTCTCGGAGATTTTATGGAGCTTCATTCAATTATCAAATTAAGTTCCTACAATTCCTTTAAAAAAAGATACAAATGAGTCAATTGTGGATATATATATACAAATGTACACAGCTATAAAACTAATGTGGTATTCATATCAAAATATTTTGTCCAATCGGAGCACATTATTATGGAGATATACTTTCTTTTTCTTTAGGATAACCATCTGAAGAGGAAGAATATCTAAATATAAAAAATAGCAGAAAATGTAGAACACAATCACTTGTTCACCAGTGGATCCTCT
The DNA here is from genome assembly GCA_027564155.1 of Gymnocypris eckloni scoliostomus. Lineage (NCBI taxonomy): Eukaryota > Metazoa > Chordata > Actinopteri > Cypriniformes > Cyprinidae > Gymnocypris > Gymnocypris eckloni. The sequence continues at coordinate 16,003,148 of CM050418.1, read as the reverse complement.
ACAGTGAATGGATGCCATCAGAATGAGAGTCCAAACAGCTGAAAACATCACAGTAATCCATTCCAGTCCATCAATTTATGATTTGAGAAGCAAAAAGCTGCGTGTTTGTAAGAATCAAATCTATTATTAAGATGTTGCTTTAGACTAAAATATGAGTCCATAATAACGCTTTGTCCAGTAGAAAAAAAAACTGTGATCTGTGCATATTTCTCTCCTGATTCAGGTGACAACTTTTTCACTGAAGAAAGCAGCATTAGGGATAGAGGACTGGTTTAAATTCTAGATTTGTTTCTTACAAACTTCACTTGATGTACTGGAGTCATGTGGATTATTGTGATGTTTTTATCAGCTGTTTGGACTCTCATTCTGATGGCATCCATTCACTTGGTGAATATCTATTGGTGAGCAAGTGATGTAGTGCTAAGTTTCTACAAATCTTTGCTGATGAATTAGCTATATAAAAATTGTAGTGTATGTCTGTTATTTGGAATCTTTTTTTTCTGTCAGATTTAACCATTTTGTCCCCATCTTAAGTAAACCCTCACACATAATGAAGATTATTCTCATAGCAGCTTTGTTTCTCAATCTCCTTAAAAATAATAATAACCTAAAACCCCTCAAACCATTTATTCCACAGGATTTAGAACAGTGCGAGAAAGAGAGAGTATAAGAAAATTACCACAGACAGGGAAATGGTGTGTGTGTGTTTAATCTTAGGTGTCTCACTGCTGGTGTGTGTGTGTATGAAATTAGGAGGTAATCAGGCATGGTCCAGGTTTAGCCACAAGACAAGTAATTGGTCCCAGTCGTATCAAATGTCACACACATACACACATACACACACACACTTACACACACACACATTACATTCAAGTAACCACAGATGAAGGCGGTACTTCAGAACTTCATCACTTGACCCCACTGACCACTTCCTGAGTCTAACTTGAGATACCCGCACATGAAACAACCTAACACATGACAAACAATTTGATACTGTGATTTGTATGCTGTAGTAATCGAAACATCAAGATAACCAGCTTAAACATGTTAGCAACTATCATTAAACTTGCAAAATATGCTAGCGTAAGTTTGTGACAAACTGAAAAGTTATTTTAATTAATAGGTTTTCAAAGCTTATTATAAGTAGTATAAACAGCTTTCAAACACATTTTCTTGCATAATCTGAATACGCTCGATTACAAGAACAAAATATTCTTCAAAAAGCCAGTGGCAAGGTTTCAAAACCGGCTATAACAACAGTCTCCTCGCCGGGTTATATGCTCTTTACCCATGACAGAGTCACCCTGAGCTAATCGTTGTGATTCAGCTTGAAAGGAACAGGAAAAAAGACTGAATCAGACCACAAATGGCAAGCCACAGTCCTGAAAAACTTTTGTTATTACTCAGAGGTCCGACAAAAAGCAATACTTTTCTCATTCATGTCCACACTGAAGCAATCATCCTAGTCAGATGGGAGGTTATTCTCTACAGCTATAAAAGTGCAGAAAAGCAATATGGTCTAATCTTAGTGTTCTTTGTACACATTGATGAACAATCATCTATGCTAACACTGCTAAATAGGTATGTGTAAACAAACTCCATGAAACTTGCTTAGCTTACACAGGATCAGAAGGAAGTAGACAGTAGAAGAGACACTGCAAACTTAGTTTTTAGTAGCTGAACATTTTTCAAAACTAATGAGATTTAGCTGTAACAAGCTACTGAGTCGCAGGTTAGCATGACAAAGTGCTATTCTGCAGTTTTCGGTCACAATTGCTCTAACAGCATTAGCCAAACAGCCTGAGGTAATAATAAAACACACTCTCTTAAAATGTTTCTAAAAATGGATAGAAACTGTTTGCTTTAGCCAAAAGACAAAAAAAACATTAATCGAGAGTTTGTGCTGTTTATTGTTAACTTCTATCGACCAATTATCAAAGTGCTATATCACAGTTTACTATCATAGCATATTGAGCCAACGGCATTAGCCAAACATTCTGAGGTAATAATCACACACATTCTCCAAAAATTGCAATAAATGGCTTTGGCAACAGTTTGTTTTTTTAAAGTAAACAGACATGAAACAACAATGCAGTTTATGCAGTGTATTGTTAGTTTTCTGTCATAAAGTATTGCGCTAAGAACATTAGCCAAACAATCTGAGGTCATAAATCAAAAACACTCTCCAAAAATGTCTTCTAAAAATGCAATAAATGGCTACAAACAAAACTTTTGGAAATTATGCTTGGTGTTAGCTACTGTTTACCCAAGTTTATATTAAAGAATGGAGATTAATTTGTCCATCAGTTTTTAGTTAGAAGCATAGCATTGCGTAGTATAGCTAATGTAGCTAACCGTTTTTAAAGGTTATCTTGAATGTAGCTTAACAACTTAGTAAAGCTTGAAAAGCTACAGTTTTAAAGTAGTTTCTCCAACACTGGATAAAGCTAAGCATTTACTCCATGGCCTGTTCCTAAGAAGGAAATTGAAGCATTTAGACCTCATTGACCTTTGTGAAATACCCCATTCTTCTGGCTCCCTTCCTGTCTGTCCACATTAATGAAGGAGGAGAGCAGAAGAGCACACTGGGATAGCTTTTGGAGGACCAGGCCCATACAGCGCTAGAGCCAGGTGGTAATTACCAAGGCCCTTGCTGAACTCTATTCTTTATCTCAATCTCACCCATTCCCTTTTATTATCATCTGAACATCAATTCATTTTAGACATATCGAGTGACAAAAATATGTCCTTTAAATTTAGTCTCTCATATCTCTATTACATCTTTCCTTTTTTGCCAGGTTGTTCGTGTCTGCCGATCCCACTGGTGCCCATTACTGAGTGAGGATGACAACAACAGACTTTTCTTTCTGGGTGCAAAAGAACATCTAGCATCACACTTTACAACAGAGGTACTCACGTACACACTTAAACGCCAAGTGACACATACACACAGACATACTTGTTTCTCATGACATAGCCTACTATGTGTGAACTTTTTCATAGAAAGCCTCCTCCTGGAGCTTTTCACTCAAGACGCTTCAGGACAGGTCCATATGCCATATCCTCCTAGTACCCGAGGTCTCTATTCATTTGTAGAGCCTTTAATTGGTTGGTTGGGTCACTCCTCCCTCGTTGCATGTGCTAAATTAGTCGTTTGTTTGGTGATAACATATAAAAGTAAGTCGTAAGGAAGCAGAACGTATATCAATTAACGCCTCTCTCTACCTTTCACCTTTTTTCCTCTCCCTGTGGAGTGAAGAGAGAGGTGGATATGAATGCTAATTATTCAGCATAACGATCGGTCGCTCTAGTTAAGATGCAAACGCACTCAGCATTATTAATATCTTGGCCAAAGAGGTGACGGTTGTATTTCACAATGGCAAATAGTCAGCACTCCTTTGAGGACGAATGACAAGAAAACACAGCGCAATGGTAAATAGATTTTGCATTATTTACTGTGTGATGTACATTATTTACACATGTGATAACATGGAAAGATAAAATGTGATATTCATGTGAGTATGATAAACATTATGCAGGAATCCAATACTGAATTTTTCCTTGTGTTTTTATAAACTACAACTAAGAAATAAAAATATTATTATTATTACTGATCATATAGCATTTAGATTTCAAAACTTTTTATTATAATAACAATAGCAATTGTTAATAGTAGTAATAGTTATTGTTTTATTTCTTAAAAATCATTACCATTATTAGTATTATTAATAATATAATCATTAATTATTAGTGTTTGGTTTTAACAAAAACTAATTGCAACTACTACAATTATTATTGACCACGTAGACAGCAAAACAGCTGTTGTAAGAAAACCAATCGAAAATAAAATGACAAATAATTGTTACAAATATTGGTAAACACCAAATATAATTCTCTCTCTGGTTAATGGCTGCCATGAAATATGATCGTTATAACAATGTCTTTGACGTGTTTTTTTTTTATAATTTTGCCATATATATATATACCTCGCCTTTAGTCCTAATCCCCTGTACTTTATTACAAGTTAAATCACAATTCTCATGAATAAAACATAAATATACAGCGCTATTGAACTCTGTGATGCAGGGGAAAAAACAAGCTTGCACAAAAATAATTTATTTGGGAATAACAGCAAAATCAAATAATACTTTTTCTTCAAGCATCAAAATGCTTTTAAAATTCAGTTACTGTAGATGCTCAGGATTTGATGTCATATCTTCACCCCAGGCCTGAGGAGGAGGAGGGAAAAAATGTTTTTATCTTCACAGAAGATGAGAAGTTGAGGGGAGAGAGGGGGTTAGGGCCGTGGGGAACTAATGATGAGAAATCAGCGTGCAATCTCACCGCCCTAAAATGACCAACTGATGAAAGCCGGAAGAAGCATATAATCGAGACGAGGCGGCTACCCAACACCAACTGTTAATAATTGAATGCATGCAGTATCTGTTCAGTCATTTGCTCTTGTACACATTCTCTCATCGTAGAAGAATTCACAATAATTATATTATAAATATAATCATTATGTGAGCAGATGAATATCAGAAATTCACACATTTCAGACAAAATCTTTTGATCATCAGATCTCGTGTGATCTAGTGCTTCTAAAAAACATCAATGCGTAAGTGAGAGAAAAACATCTCCAATACTAGCCAAGGGCTCAGACGCTATGCTAAGAAGTTACAACCTAAATGCAAGCTACAGTCTTGTAGCAAAAGTTTGTATTATGTTTGCTTTTATATTGTGGTGAGGACTGATATGTATTTTAATTTATAATTGAATGCACAAGTAAATGTGAGCACAGTGCACTTATACTAGAAAATATGAGCTATTTTATTGATTTTAAAAGTACAAACACAAATGAAACCATTTAAATGCATAAAACAACTCATTTGACATTCTGGCATTTATGTGCTGTTGTCTTCCGGCCTTTTTCACATTCTTATCACTTACTGCATGTCTCAATTAAGCTATAGTGAGCCCTTTTATTAAAATACCTGGAGGTGAGGAATAATACAAAAATGTTCATATTCACTCAGTATTAGTTGATATAATAATTCACAAATATCTCAATTACAATTAAGTAGAAATTAATTGTATTCAGCTGTGTTTTAGGCACTAAAATAGTCTAGTACTTTATAATCAACCATATTTTTATATTAAACTAATGAAGATTTCTGTGCCACCCCAGGCTGGTTGCTGGCCCCTCCCTGGCCACCCCTATAAACACATCCTGGCTCCGCCACTGAATATAAATAGATAGACGGCTGGATGGATGGCTAGATGGAATCTCAAAGTTGGCTAAACCTACACTTACCTCAGATTATTTCCTTCAGAGTCTATTCTCTCTCTCTTTGACTGGTCTCAGTGTGTTCTTAATCTTGTGTCCTTGTGTTCTCATAATATCTCATCATAAACTGTTGGAGTTCTATTCCATTACTCAAGAACGCAAGTACAGAGGACGCATGAATGTACCCAGATATGTTCTTCAATCAAGGACGCATTGAATGCAGACTTGAGATGATCGAACTGTTAGAAATCCCAGAAGACGCTGCGGGAGGCTGACGTACGGAAGGCTGTAAGCTTTAAACTTCGTTCTCACTGCAAACATTTGGCTGTGATGTCATGTGCTGTTTATTGTCTCACTCCTTATACTGTAAGCAACAAGATCACAGCATATCTCAATTCTCACATGGATGGGTTCTGAGTCCTCCCATCCTTCAGAGTTTGTTCTTTCAAGGTATTCTGGCATGACTGACCTCCTCAAGAATGCAAGTCCGTTCTTTACGTTCTTGGAATTGAGAAACAGCCTTTCTCTGGGTATTTCTTCCAAACTCACCTGCTTTCATGGCCCTAATCCATGTTCATTTCTCCTCACCTCCATCTTTTCATTTTAATCACCTGCCCTCTCGCTCTTTATCATCCTTTTCCTCCTCTCATTTCCTCTCCCATTCAACTACCTTCCATCCACCTGACTCATTCTTTTACTCCCCCACCGTTCGCTCCCATTTACTACTGTAATATTTCTTTCTTATACATTCTTTCTTTTTTACACCCTTTTGTAATTCTAACAGTGCGACCAGACAGCTGATGAGAACAAAATCAGTGTTGTCAAAACCAGGACCACCCACCGACTGAACAAACCAGCCTGAAAATAGCCCCCTTAACCCCGCCGCAGAAAAAAATCGTACAGCTCCACAGCTGCATTATTGCATGCAGCCTATCAGAAACGTGCCGCACCGTCTGTCTCATTATGGTTTTGATGTGCCGCAATTGTGATCATTATCTCCTCCTGTTCTGGCCTCTTTATTGCGCCTGTTTGTGAGAGTATCGTCTTTATTCTGTTATATTTTCACAGTCTTTCTTAGTCACAGACAAAAACAGACACAAACACATACTGAGAAAAATATGACCAGGACTTCATGGGGGGCGCCAGTCACACTTGTGAGTGCGCCAGTCGTGACTAGCAGAAGCGAGAGAAAGCCAATTATAGAGTGATACTAATACATTCCAGGATGACGTGATTTGTATTTTCAGAGAAAAACATCCGTTATTTTTCCTGGAACATTACCTTTCCTGCCTTTCACCCTAGCTCAACCCCTAAAATCCAATGACTGGCCAGTGATTGGATGATCGCTATATCCTACTTGTGTGAATAACGGTAAAAAGGTTAGTTCATCGCTATTTACTCATTATGTAATTACCGTACAAATCAGTGCTATTGTCGTTAATGAAAACTAAATGAGAACACTGTAATTATCTGAAATTCAAATACTACTGGGAAAACCTGAAACTAAATTGAAAACTAAAATAAATTTTCTTGACTTCGAAAAATAGCCAATTATTAATTTTTGATTTTTATTTTGAAAAACTTTTACAAACCCCATGCATTAAACATGAAAGAACCACTAAACAGCAACAACAATGAACTGTGCTAAAAAACGAATGCTACCAAAAAACGAATGCTACCAAAAAAACTAAAGTAAAAATAAATAATAACAAATACATAATTTAGCACATTAACTTTGGAAGCCATTAACAAACAAATAAATAAAGACGTCTATAAACTGGAACTAAATTATAGAGTGCAAACTAACCGAAACAAACTAAAGTTATATATATATATATATATATATATATATATAGACAGACATACAGACAGACAGATAGCAACAATTATTTAAAAATGAAAACGTTTTTAATTATACCACTTAGCAAGCCCCAAAATGGATAAAAAGATCCAAACACAATGGAAGTTCCATTTGACTTGTGCCATATATTCATATGACAACATACAAAAGCCAAAATGTAATTACTAAAAATTGAAAATATTTTCCAATAAACTACACTTAAATGTTTTGTGTAGAACTTAATTTGTGGACTATAACAAGCTGTTCTGGGATGAGTTTATGCAATTACTAATGATCTTCACAGTGGGGTAGAGGAGCAACTGACCCCACATTAGTCTTCGATTCTACAATTCCCCTTAAATAAAAGTGACTGTGCAGGGATCAAAGTGCTGAATAATGTGGTCTCTGCTTGTGGCCATCAAAAGCACAGCTGTAATTTACAGCGACTGTTTACAAAGTCAAGCAGAATTCAAGAGGTCGAGTGGCATCTTCAGCTCAGATATCTTCATCTGGTCATTAATCACTTTGAGTTGAATCGCTCAAACCAAAAAGAATTACTGAGAGCAGCAGGACAACAGTCACGTGTAAGCCACAGATGTCTGAGATGTATTCTATCCCACAGCTGCCTAAGGGTGAACTGGATTGATTTTTAACCGTGTTCTGCATTGCTGGTTTACAAAATTGTGCTATTTTTGCAGCCGTGTTCACATAAGACACATCTGTGTTATTATTTAATTGTCTGCCTGTATGCATAAGACATCCTCTGTGAACAGGAATTTATTATAAAACGTTTAAATATGGGACAAAATACAGCTTGTATCAAAAATAAAGTACTCTGCATTCACTTAACTGGTTGTAATAGACATGACAGATTCAAGGCAAAAAAAGCAATCATTAAATTCACACAGACACCGAGTTCCTAGTAAAGATGAAAAAGCAGGTCAGTTTATACGTTAATAACAACCAAACTGGATGCAAGGTAATTGTATGAAATTTAAATGCATTTACTATGGTTTTAAAAGCACATCATATCAAAGCTAGCTGTGAGTAAAAAGGGGTTTTCAGTGTGGAGGCTATTAAACATGAATAAATAAATACAAGTTGTGAACCACTGGCTAACTCTAGATGGGAGAGAGAGAGAGAGAGATAGAGATAGAGAGAGAGAGAGAGAGAGAGAGAGAAAAAAAAGAGAGAGAGAGAGAGAGAGAAAGAAAGAGAGAGAGAGAGAGACAAGAGAGAGAAAAAAAAGTTTCCTCGAGAAAGCAATGATTTAAGAAATACAATTCAAATTATGCAACACTGAGCCAAGAAACACACAAACGTTCACACAGTGAGCGATTTGCTAAAGCACATGACAGGTAAGGATATATCACGTTGAACGTGTACTTAAGTGGAAGGCCGGTCAAATTTTCCATCCTTTTTGCTTCCTGTCTCCTCATCTCTTCTCTCCCCTTCTATGTCATGTGGCTCAGTGGAGGGAGGACTGTATAATATGCAGCATCATGTAGCAGCAGGCAAAACTCCTGCAAGATTCAATAACAAGAAGCTAATAAGATTAGCACGACGCTAATGCAGATGAGCCACTGGGGTGGAGAAGCCAGAGAAGATTTCCCATCCCTGGAAACCAATAGAGGATGCCAATATACACTGATCTGGCACCATCCGTTTCCCTCACACCCCAGCATTGAGCAGCAAAAGCAACTCTGCTGCTGTACAAGAAGGTGAAGACCCCTCTAAATGGGAAGTGCAGGCATTTGGCTTAGGAAGCAAGGTAAAGGGGTGCAAGATGAACATTTATTGAAGAGAGCGGTTGGCATACAATAGGGTTGCCTATGTGCCTGACTGATTTGCTGGAGAGGGGAACTAGCACCTGGCAACTAGTGCTGGCTAACTATTGACTAGAGAGAGGTGGAATAACTTAGCGTGGAATCCTAAGGGCCCTGGGTAAAGCTCTGCCCGGTAACTCCCTCTTATTGGTCCCCGGACAGGTGTCTTAGCCAATGATTGAGCAGTCAGTGGAAACATTCCACCGGGACTGGCAGGGTTCCACGCCATCAGGCTTAGCTCTGTTTCTCACACAACAAACAAATGAACAAACAACAAAGCAAGAAGTAACCCACTGCTCTCTCATTAACAAGTCTCAAAGGAGTCTCGGTTTGAAGAACCGGGCAAGTCTTTATCAAGATAGTTAAATTGGTCTCTATCGAAGATGCCCTCGGTAAGATGCCCAGGTAATAAATGCCCCCGTGCGCCTAAGGAGTAGGGATGGGTATCGTTAAGGTTTTAACGGTACTACTACTCTTATCGATACTGCTTATCGATCCGGTGCTTTAACGGTATTCTTATCGGTACTTTTTGTTATTTATATATATATATATATATATACATATATACATACATGCATACATACACATATATGTATGAAATATATATTTCTATGATAGATTAGCAGCTTAATTAACATGGCTTTATATTCTGAGATGTTAAATTAATATTTCATTAAATAAATATAAAACATCAATTTGTAAATGCAGCAGTGTGCAGGCATTTTTTGTGTTTTATATACATAAGATAAGATAGAGTAAGAACATGAACAAAGAAACAAAGTGAAACAAACTGACAAATATACCATTTTTTGTGTGTGTATTTGATCGTTTGACGCCGCTTGGAGCGCCCACACACACACACACGCGCGCAAACACACACACACACGCACACACACACACACGCACACACGCACTCACACACACGCGCGCGCAAACACACACACACACACAGGGGCACGGGAACAGGGGGTGCTGAGGGTGCTGCAGCACCCCCTGTTTTTTTCTGTGGGCAACTGTAAACTGTTGTGAATAAAAAAAATATATAGGCTAAATTTGTTATAATAAAGATTAATTTAAAAATGTATATGGTTGCTCCGATGTTTATAACATTTAGTTTACATTGGCTATTTTGCTATCTATTTCTATGTGATCTTCGACATATTTACCATTTGCCCATTAATTTAACAGTTGTAAGAATTAAAGTTATCAAAGTTATTAAACTGATGCAGGGCTATTTGATGCGCACGTTGCACATCCTGTCAAATCACGCACGCAGCACTGCCAATGCTTTTATGTTTGTGAATGCTATTATTGTGTTGAAGAATTTGTAGGTTGTGGCTTAAAAGCGGAACATGGAAATATCATGGATGTACTTTTTTTTTCTCAGCGATATGAGTCTTTCCCTTCTCCCAAAACAGCTTATAGCTAAAATAGTTCAGTTTTGTATGTAATGGAAAAGTGATTAGGACGATGTTTCGGTTTTCTTCATAAAGTTAATTTAGAAAAACCTTGGGAGCATTTTGTGTTCGTTAAATGTTTTTTCTTTTAAGCAACGACCAAGCGGCCAGCATCAGAGTTGATCGCCTATGTTTGATTAATTTAGCCTTATCAAATCATCAAGACTTGACTAAAATAAAATCGATAGATAGGCCTATAAACAGTTCAAGCATATCACAGTGTTAGTTTAAATGTTTAACCTATATAAATGTGCAATATCCAACAGTTTGTGTGGAGAGTGGAAGCTGAAGCGAGCTTTACAGGACATGGAGGATTTTTCTTACAGTAAAAACAACTTAAAATACGCCGTGTGATTTTTTTTTCATAAAGGTAAGAGTAATATATCATTCTGAACTGTAAAGGGTCTACTTTTATTTGTGTGCATTCACAATATCAACATTGTGCTTTTATAAAATAGGAAACCAGAGAATGCACTTTCTTCCGGTTTTGAACAAGAGGCTTCAATGATGAACCGAAACTCGGCAACTCGAAACTGGCTCAGAGATATGATAAATATATCTATAGAAAGCTTTAAAATACTACTTTAAAACGAAATAATTCAAAGCAAAGCAAAAAACTTCATTAGCCTATGTAATCCGTTAAGATGCATATATTTCTCCAATGAGGAAATGGCGAGTCATTTTCCCCATCACCTCACCATCTAAAATATAAAAATAAGGGAAAGCCTAAAACAGGCCCGATTATAATTTGCGTTTTATTTTATAATTGTATTCAATAAAAAAAGTATGTAAATCTTTGTCCTTGAAATTTAAAGGATTTGTTGCAATGCAATTTTGTCTGACTGATGTGAATTATTTATTGGTCTATCGTTTTAATCCATGCAGCAAATGCTTTAAAAACAGCTTTAAAATTACTTTATTGCATTCCAGATGCTTTTAAAAAACTTTTCACTATACATTTTAAGGGTTTTAAGCTTGAATGTAACTTGATATGTAAAACATTGTTATGAATTCATTGTAGCCTATTCCCATTTGTAAAATAGCTAATTGTTGTCTAACACGATCTCATGAAAGTCGTAGGCTATAGCACGATTTTCTGTTTCTATTTGGCGTAATATTTATATGCAGAAATTGACTACCCCAGCACCCCTACATAAAACACCTTCCGCCCCTGCACACACACACACACACACACACGCACACTTCAGCCTGAGGAACAGCGTCTCTCGTGTGGATTGTACTTCCAACATTTCATTATCAAACATGTCCAGCAATTTAGTAATTGTAAAGACGGCATTTTACAACAATCGACAGACGATTGATCTGATTCTGATGTTATGTTTTGGTCAGGGAGGAACGAATGCGCGCCGCTGTGAAGAGAAGGAAGTTGTGTTAGAAGAAACACTATAATCTTTAGAAGCTAAAAAAAAAACTCAGTTAAATATAACAGCCACAGGCCTAAAGTGTAAGCATGTTTTAATGGTTAGTTCTCTCTTCTAACATAAACAGGGCTTATGTTGCGCGTGCTGAACTCATCTACGTGAGCGATCGCGCTTCTGATTTGGGAATAGCAAAAATGCATCATAGACAAGAGTTTGAATATTATTGTATATAAAAACAGCTGGTGACTCTGGCGGGATATAATTTGCAAGATAATGTGTATATATATAGCAATAATAAATGTATGTGTGTTTTCTTAATTTCTCCAGTACCGATAGCAGAACCGTTAACGTCAGAGCTTATCGATACTCCGGTCTTTTATAATTTAGCCCCGAGACCGATTAAATACCGAGTTTCGGTACCCATCCCTACTAAGGAGTCAGGACAGAAGTAGAGAGAAGAAAGGAATTGGCCGCTAACACAATCCCATACAAGCCTGAATTTATCTTGTATGCAGCGCACACACAAAGTCCCAAACAGTCTGTCCGATAGCCCCTTATCTTTGGTGGAGCTCCCAAAAAATGAAACTAGCATGCATCAGCTGTTCCCATCAGAGCCACACACATATGCTTGACTTGCCAAGCCATTTCTCTCACGCAACACACACTCAGTAGCACCTCATTGCACAAGAGGCAACATGTCGCCAAGACAATCTGGGGTGCCGACAAGTAGATTTGACAGGAGCACTGGTGTACGGTAGGAGATGGAGACGATACACAGTGAAGAGAAGACACTCATATACTCACAGTTATAGTGCTTTTCAAAGAGCTAAAGGATAAAATCTCTCAGAGTCTCCATCAGCAGGTCAGTACAGTTGAGTGTACGACCCCAAATCTTTAACCGCTAGACCTTGCTTGGTCCTTTGAGATGCTCACTGGGAGATAAGGTTTCTTAAAACTGTCCACCATGCAGTGTAAATTGGGATGGTGTAACCTAGTGGTTAGACTCAGCTTCAAGTGGGAGGCTCACAGAATATGCATACAGCAAACAAAACTGGATTGGACTGTCTCGACTTGAGAAGATCTAATCTGATTGGGTGGATTTCTAAAACTTTTGTGATTAAAGGCACACAGGTTTTCTATCAGTCAGCTTTGAAACCAAGTCATGTTTGCAAGGTACCAGGTTGATTCAACAAGTCCTTCTGCAGAAATAACTGATTACTACCAAGGCTCACCAGGTTTTTGAGCTTGGAAGCTTTACATGTCAGTTAGGCCAATTCTTGACTAGAATAATGTGAATGTGAACCAGATTTTGTCACGACAACTCGGGTTGCAAGTTCCTTGCATCCTTGCAAGTGTTTTTCAACTATATGTTGCCGTTGTGTCTTCAGCACACTCTGGTGCAAGACACAATGGTGACGATCACCCTTGCAAAGATGCAAGCAACCAACAACCCTTTGGTTTTCAGTCCACTTCTTATTCTAAGGTCCTTGTTGTAAGTGTAACCTTCATTTGGGATAAAATCTAATCAGAATGCTTTTCTTTTCACCCGTTCTCTCTCTGCTCATTCCTCAGGGGCTAAGTGAATATATTTTCAGCATGCATGATCCAAGTTATTGAAACATGGACTGACTGACGGCTACCCTACAATGACTGGCCTTTTGCTTCTGAACCCTCAAGAGAAGCTACAAACTCTGTCAAACAAAATAAAATCCCTTGAAGCAACTGGAGCTAAAAACAAGCGAACAAATAAATCCCGCCTTCTGGAACCACTGTGAATCAAGACAAATGTGAAAAAGCACTATAACACACAGCATAAAATGAAAAGAATTTGGGTTCTCGCGCATGTGAAATGGTTACCTCTGCCTTACGCAGATACAAGCCATTATTGCAGCCATGACAGAATAGGTTAATCCCTACATAACTTACAATGTGATATATGAGGTATATTAGTTTTTTGCCATTGTGTAGGCTATCACTGGAACAAGAAACACAAAAGCTTTTTTTTATTGGACGTTATATTTCTGAAAAATATTTTAACACATTTTTCTCTTTATTAAAGGAGAATGGTTAATTGGAACACTACTTTACTACAGTGTGCCACACTCAGCACCAACACACACATACAGACTCAAGAACAGTAGCTGTCCCCTATTGGCTGGCAGACTTTCTCGGTTGGAGTCGGAACAGAAATCACAGCAGGAGAACAGCAGGGACTGTCTGGCGATTTCTGAGTAAGTGTGTATCAGTTTGTGTTGAGCATCAGACAAAAAGTTATCACATGACTGCCTGACAAATAGAGAGATAATGACAAAGAGAGATATGAGGCAATGCAATGTACTTCCATCCAAGCAAATTGCACCTTTGGCTGGGATGATTACATCCTGGATAAAAATATTTTATGCTGGCACAGCTGTAGGCTTTTATCAGCAGGACCGAGAATGAATGATTTGTCTAACTTTTTTAAAGACTTTTAAACATGACATAGGTGGAATACATTTAATTATTACTTAATTATTGATCCAAACAGTATACATGTATTCAAGTCACTGAATCAGAAATACTGTAAAATGCATTAGATAACTAATATAACTCATTTGGTGAATTTACTGTACTTTCATCTCATACATTTTTATTTTTCATACATTTAATGTATTTTTTTATTTTGCCTTTGTATTAAGATAGGATAGCATAGCGTAGACAAGAAGTGAAGTGAGAGGGGGTCGGGAAAGGCCCTCGAGCCAGGATTGGAACTCGGGACACCTGCAACGCAACAACGACGATATCTCAGCACACTGTCCACTAGGCTATCGGTGCCGACATATTTCATATTTTTCTTGAAGTAAAGTTATATGGTATTGCATTATTTTCCTTACAAAATTGTATATAATGGACAGATAGAAGATGGATTAAACCTGTTCATATTCGACTTTAAAAGAAACAGAAAATGTGCAAAAGCACTTTGAATGGGCTGTGGTTTACAATTGTGTCCAACGCCAATAATAACTGCCAAATCATCAAAATACAAGCCTCTACACAAAAGCTAATTATATAAGCTAGCATGGTGTAATACAAAGCTATGTAGTTGCACATAGTGCTTAATCATTTTAGTCAGACTAAAATGATTAAGCAGTATTTGCAATTACATTCAGAACAATATACAGAGCTCTAGGTGCTACACACAGGGACATCACAATATTTAGCACAACGTTTGCACTATTATCATTAGTTATGGTGTTTAGGAGCAATAGATTCTATTCACTTTAAAATTACAAGATGTTTGTGATTTGTTTTTAAAAAGTTCTTACCTTTTCACTCTAATAAATCAGCATTCAAGGTTTAATTTGAACTCCCCTCTGTATAAAGGATATTTAAGATGGTTCTGGAGGCGTCTTGTTTCAGTTTGACTCTGCTGCCACTTTTCAGATCCAAAGGTCAGTTATGCCACAGTAACCGCTTTTTTTTTTACTTCGATCTTCACAACCAACCATTGAAGACCCTGCCTTCAAAACACCCAAATCTTCTGTGAAAGCCCACTGGGGGAAAATGGAGGAAAAGAAAAATAAGAATTTGATTACATTTCAACAAACAGACTGCATGCAACATTCCAAGTGATCCCAATGTGTTATCATGCACACACAGACACACTTAATTCTACGGCTAGAATATTTGTCAACAGCAAAAGACAATCAAAACAGTTTTTTTTTCTTAGCATATAAGCTTTGATTTTTCCAGTACAAAAGCACACACAATCACGTCTGGCAGTAAACATAAAAATATTTGAAAGTTAGATGGCAGATGAGAACGAAAGATGCTTTCATCTGAATTAATACTTGATGAGTAGCTGTAACATACACAAATAAAAAAAGCAAACAGCTAGATTAAATTGTACTGTGGCGAAACCGGCCTATTCATATCAACAATACGGAAGTGCATTTACACTATTTCCTGTACTGCCTGCCTCTAATGGGCACAATCCCAATAAAAGGAAGAAAAATGGACTGGACTACCTCAAATGTCACCACAGGTCAGTACCAATTATAATGTTATTGAGGTCAGACAATTTGACAAACAATTTAAATTAGGGCTGGACGATATGACAAATCTTATATCACAATATTAATTTTATTTCATGGTAACGGTATATATTACAGTATAGTTGCTTTTGCTTTAAATACGGTCTTTATGATAAAATGTTTGATGCCATATAAATTCCATAATTCTTGTACCAGTGCCAATATCACAAAAAAACTAATACTAGCCTAAAACAAAACAAAAAACAGTCAAGCTCAAACAGTCTGTGATTAAATAAGAATGAGAAACTAATCACAAGCAATATCACCAAAAACAGTGGAACAAATAAATAAGAAACTCTAAATACATGAAATAATCAAAAGTGTAAAAACACTGCATATTCTTCACTGTGAAATTCAACATATTTCTTATTAAATTTACAAAAGTGATTTAGTCAAGAGCAGTGAAATATTTTCTCTCTTTTGTTGGTTGATTAACATCAATGACAGACAGCAGGAATATTAGACTGCTGTCACTTTAAGAGCTGCCCCAATCCAATATACTGTTGCACGTGCTTTCTTTCTCAGCTGTTTGATTTCACTTAAGACATAAATTACTGTGTTTAGGATGATACTTGCAAAGACTGCATTTTGACACATACAAGTGTGTGTATTTAACCATTTAAGGTGTATAAAGCGGCAAAAACAACTTTCTTCAGGTGCACACATCTCTCTGACAGCACGCATATATGATGAAATCACTTAATATCACAAATGCGTGTAAATCTTCGAGACCATGTATAGCACTGCAAAGTCATGTAAGTGACTTTTAGTTCAGCTCATAAAAAAATGTGGTTAAAACAAGTGTTGCATTTATAATTTTGTTATATATATATATATATACACACATCTAAATTTACTATTTAAAAATAGGTTTAGACCATTTGGTGAGACGATTTTCTGGTGAATGTGAAATGGTTTTAAAGAAGAACAAAAAAGTCTACACGTATGTACTTCACATCACATCCTCTTTCATCAACCAATGTGTCAGGCAGAAACAGAAAGAGATGAAGAAGAAACTATTATTAGAGGGAAAGTGAGAAAAATACAGGAAACCGAAATTGAAAGGGATGTGTGATGTAATTTAAATAAGACAGACAGATATGAAAGTAAATCAGAAAGTCAGATAAGACAGAATGAAAGATTTAAATTAAGAAGTAAAAAAGTACAGTATAATAAGCATCAGGGTGTGGATGAGCTGCTTCTTTTACTTTTATGCACAAGTTATTCCGTAGTGACCACGACTTATTTCCTTTTTGACATCTCGTAGTTTACCGAAAGGATCTACCAGAGCTCTTTACATTGATTTCCTCATAGAGATAAAATCAGTGACCGAAAGAGAGAGAGGATAGATAGATAGATAGATAGATAGATAGATAGATAGATAGATAGATAGATAGATAGATAGATAGATAGATAGATAGATAGATAGATAGATAGATAGATAGATAGATAGATAGATAGATTTGTGCAAGAATATACCACAATATGGCAGGGGTCAGTTGTGATTATTCAACAGCAGATGAAAACAAGCAGAGCAGGATGGGAGTGGATTTGAGCGAGGTGAGCAAAGACGAAAATGATGTTTCGATCCAGTGTGGCGGCAATCAATGTGGAGCAGAGAGCCGTGACCACATGGAGAACGAGCGACGAATGGGATTTAGAAGGAAACATAAGTCTACGACAGACAGGAAGTGAGTAACTGAATGACAAACAAGATCAAAAAAAGAAAACAGGGACAGTCGGCCTGGATAAAAAGATAATGCTTAGAAAAGAAGACCCAAGCTACTAAGGGAGACATTTAAGGAATAATTATTACAAGGGTAAAAGACCTGTAAACATCTAACTCAACAGCATAGCTACATAGCAAGATCTCTCTACCATCTCAACTGTTCTTCTAGAATGCAATGATATTGAATGCAGAACAAATGGAGTCTAATGCTTCTCACGTGTTTCGCTTGAGAATAAGACCCTTGTAATCTCAAATATGTCTTCTGTAGAGCTTCGGTGACATCTTAATATCTCAAACTGCACCCAGATTTGTGACTGTGTTGACTAGCAGAAGTTTTCATGTTTACTTCTATAGTGCTGTCAGTGGCAATTGCCTATACTTGCTATTTACCCTCTGTTATTGTCGATCTCTCTCACTCGCTTTCTGCACTCCCACTTGTCTGTTTATTCTTAATTTCCCAGTCCAGTTCCTCTGTCTGTCTCAGAACCCCTCGAGGAAAGACCAAAACTTCAAGTTCAAATCTCAGAGGACAAGCTCTCTCCTTTTGCTATGACTATTTGTGTCACAACAACCTCTCAATCTTTCTCTCTTTTCGCATTATCAGTTGTCACAGACGTATTTTTACACCAACTGCTGTGCCGTTAAATACCTGTGTTTTTACAAGTCTAATTATTTAGCAAATATCTTGCAGCAGACTGATACGTTTCAATATTTATATCTCAGGAGGACAATTATCCCACTTAGTTTGATGATAGAAACATTATTGAGGTTTCATCAAGATAATTAGCTGTATTTTTTTCTCATGTGGATGCTATGAGCATCCAAGGCCACAGGAATCTTATGTAACTAGTATTCATTGAGAAGAGGAAAAAAAAGTGTGTGCCACTCCCTTAACTTGCAGAATTTTCATATGAGGGAATACTATCCCTTTAAGGATTGAACCTTCCAAAAGGGGTAAAAACAATAGGTTGTGTCTTCTAAGACCGACATAAAAGACAGAACAATATAAAACGAGAGACAGAATGATAGACGGATAGAACTTTAGAGAGAACAATAGAACGGTAGAACCACAGACTGAACAAACAATCGATATATATATAGAACGATAGAAAGAACGATAGAAAGTGAGAAAAGTACAGGAAACCGAAATTGAAAGGGATGTGTGATGTAATTTAAATAAGACAGACAGATATGGAAGTAAATCAGAAAGTCAGATAAGACAGAATGAAATATGTAAAAATAAGAAGTAAAAAAGTACAGTATAATAAGCATCAGGGTGTGGATGAGCTGCTTCTTTTACTTTTATGCACGTTATTCCAAAGGGACCACAACTAAATTCCTTTTTGACATCTCGTAGTTTACCAAAAGGATCTACCAGAGCTCTTTACATTGATTTCCTCATAGAGATAAAATCAGTGACCGAAAGAGAGAGAGAGAGAGAGAGAGAGAGAGAGAGAGAGAGAGAGAGAGAGAGAGAGAGAGAGAGAGAGAGAGAGAGAGAGAGAGAGATAGATAGAGAGATAGATAGATAGATAGATAGATAGATAGATAGATAGATAGATAGATAGATAGATAGATAGATAGATAGATAGATAGGTTTGTGCAATGATATAGGCCTGCAGACAGAAGGATATATATATATAGATAGGTAGATTGAGTAGCATAGGCCGTAGATTGAACAAACGCAGGAGTCCTACTATAGCTAAAGGCTACTTGGAAAAGTTTTCATTTATGCTATGAAAAGTTCATAGGTATTATATTTTCAGATCGTACCTGCATCCATGCTTGAAGGCGAACAACCTTCCCATCTAAGCTTTACCATGTCTTTTATGTCTCCTACACACCTGCCTCCACATCCGACCCCTTCGCGCAAACTTACGGAAGACCAAGCATTATTTAACGACAGCTAGTGCGTCAAAAACGCCCACTACCCATCAAATCTTGACATTAACAAATGTAAGTGCATATTCTCATTGCCAATGAGATTGAATATGAGCCTAATTACAGTATCGCAGTAATAAGAGCAGGCGGTGCAGTCGACGATGACTCACAATGAAGTGTTCAACGGGCTGTAGCCACAGGGATGTAGACAGTATCACTCTAAACAAACATGCTGTGATTGAACATCAATCTTTAGAAAATAAATCACCCCCATTGATATTTAATCAAAGGACATGAGCAGGAGTGCTATATTGTCACTTCACTGAAAGTTCAGGGGCAAATACAGTCTTTGAAGATGGGTCATGTCCTTGCTGTTTCACCTTGCAGATGAATTACAAGCATGTAGGTAAGATTTAAAGCTTTGTTTACCTAAAAATGATTTGTGTATCCCAGAATAAAGCTCAAATTTTTTGACTTCTCACTTCGCAGGACGTTTGATTCGAGGAGATTTGATTGAAGAGATGACGTTGAAGGTCTTTGTAGATGCTTTTGAGTTTTTCAGAACATTCATCATAACAAAACAACTGTCATTTGACCTTCATCGTGATGACTTTGAGATGTTTACCTGCCAGGTAGCATGTAGCGTGTAGCAGCTATGGATGTCAATGTGTCGCTCTATTCTTGTTTTTACTCTTTTCCACTAGACATACGTGATTATCTGTTCTTCACCCAAGAGACATGTCCATTCAAACCGGTATGTGCCCCCTCGTATATCTGCGGAAAGTGGATTTTATGAGGGAAATGTGTCTAAGTGTGGGTTGTATTTCTGGAATGTTTGGATATCTGGATGGAGAGTAACACGGTATTTCCACAAACCTTAGGTATTTTATTGACTTGTACGTGTTTTTAGTTTAGCTACAATGGCATATTGTGTGTTCATAGGAAGCACTGACTATGAACTGGTGTGGAAAAAAATAAATAAAAAGTCAACATGCAGACGACTTCACTGCAGTGCCAGATGATATTTGCTTGCTCTGTGGAAATAAACACCTAGCAAAAGAGTGAAAGAGCAAGAAAGAGTTAAGGTTTGAGGGGAAAAGAGAAACAGCATCCTTGCTAACGCTAATACGCAATATCATTTCTGTAGGATTCAGAAGCAGCTTTTCAGGTAATGAACCTCTCTGGTATCTGGAATCAAGTTTAGTGTACCTTACGCTCTGACAGGATTTGCACACCCACAACCTGTTACAGCATCTTATAAATCCCACATTTGGAAAAGCTTAAATGCCATTCTTACTTTTATGGTGCCATATGTCAGTCATGATATGAATTTGTGAGTACGACACTCGCCTGCTGCCTCCAGTTCACATCCAAACCTTGAATGTGGAAGTGTGAAGGAGTGTTTACTGAGTCAGAGACAAAAAGACAAACATATATATAGTCATTCAGGTAAAACACACTGGCACTGAGAACCTGAGTAGAATGGATAGGACTGGTCTTTTGTTAAAAGAGTGTCTTTGAAAACAGAAAAGGAAAAATAGGCATATCCCACAAACAGTTTTTCTGCTCCTGGTGATGCATTAATGTGGAACATTCAGTGAGCTACTGAGATGAAATGATGACTTGACTGATAAGTCGGTGGAGCTTGCAGGCATCTGCTCAGTGAAGTACCTTGAGATGCAGTGACTCTGTCTAAACTTTTTCAAAAATAAGGAAAATCAGTCCAGTGTAACAAACTGACAGCAAACTTCTCAGTATAGTCATAACTTGGGACTTCAATCTCAAAGGAGCTGCAAGAGTAAAAAAAATATATATATCCAGGATGAGTCCTATATACATGCCAAAGGAAGTAAAACTAATCTCCACGATAAACATTGCATCTTGGGATCATGAGACGAATGGGTGGAATATATCACCTTTTCAGGGCCTGCTGACTGTGTGGTTTTCTGGTGGCTGGAATGGCCTAGACAAAGAAACAGTACAAGCTCAAAATGAGCAACGAGACGCTTTTTATGTAAGCTAATTATAATTACTAAACTAACTGACTAACTAATTCCATTATGTGTACAGTGTTGTTTAAAGATTATGCTATTAGCCTTGTTACAAAACCTTCAAAGGCAACATATTATGAACATGGAATATCCTACTGTAAATGACTGATCTGAAACTCATAGGCAGTTATGTTGTTATCATGTCGCTAAGCTAACAACACTAAACTCGAATACAAAGCACATACAAATAGCAGCTAAAATAGTAGTTTGCTTGGATTGAACTGTTTCGAATTACATTTCTCTCGACTTCCTCACCATCTTGATATTTTTCATCTCCTCACAAAGCTTGTCTAAAGGTATTATGGGATTGCCTTTCTGTGCTGCCTTAGAATTTGGCCAAAGAAGGTATCTTAGAAAGCAACATATTTTTTCCTGCCTATCTTTCTGTCTTCTTTTATGATTCTTTCTAGATGGGCAACCTACTACATTTTGGAAAACAGCTATTATTTAGTCTGTTCATGAATCTTTTATGGAAAAAAAATCCCCACTAGGAGGTTTTACTATCCTTGAATTTCAATCTAAATTGGATAGTAAAAGCTGTTCAATAACAGACACACATATTTCTACCCTCCACCTCTCTTCACTTTCATCGACATGACCTCTTTCTCTCCTGCTACAAGTGCTTTGCTTCTCAAATGTATTCCCATAACGGGTTTTATCACAAGTTTGAAAAAAACACCAAGTTTATTTGCACTACCGCACCCAGAGAAATCACCCTATTCAGATCATTATCTCTATTACTCATCACCCACAATGCTGTGCGGCTTGCTTATTTGCATAAAGCAAAGTGCAATCCATTGTTTTCCATTTTGTCACTTCACACATTTGCATATGGATTTGGATGGCTGTTTGTTTGAGTTGATGTTGCTCTCTTTTCTGATAACCTTGATTTAATGGGGTTCCTCCACCATGAGATGGGTCTCGCCTCAGTGAATTTAAGACCTTAATCTGCTTGGTTACTTTCATTAGCTATCTTAAGGAAATAAACAGTGAGGGGTAATTCTGGCATCTGCAAAACTCCCCTAAACACTATGATTGCTAAGAATGTAATCAATCCTTATCTAAATGGAACAACGCTAGCTGATCTGTAATCTGACGGTCATTAAATCGAACAGCCCAATAAAGAATATTCAAAACTTCTGTCAGTTTATGTTAGCATTTCACAGGCTAACACTGATCTTAGCTTGTTTCCCCATTCAGAACATTTAGAATGACACAAATGATTCAGACAATGTAATCTGTGTACTGCTTAAGGGTTAATTTTTTATCAGTATATATGTCAGACAAAATATTACTTTATTATCTTAAAGGGATAGTTCACCCAGAAATGAAAATTTCTACCAACAGGAATGTACTATTATTCAGACAAACAGACCCCCACGTCAAACTCATGCCATTGGTTGAACCAATGTTACTATGTCAGGATTTTTGGGATGCTCAATCAAATACAATGTTTTGATAGCGCTACAGCCTCAGATTTACAGTGTTTACACTCTGAGAGAAACAACCTTTACAGTTGTATTTTCAAATTAACAAAGGAAATTACACACTCCAGGTTTATACATATTAAAGATTAAGGGTTACAACCTGAAAAATGTAATTTCCTCCATTCCATGTCCCTCAGTATCAACATATAAAAAAATAAAAAACACACATTGGATAAGTGAGGATTATGCATTCATTCTCTATCTTTATTAACAGCTCCCAACAAATGCCATATCATTGTATTAGGTTCAGGTTTATTAGTATCAGCCACAAGCAGTACAAAAGCAATATGTTTCCAACTAAAGAGCTGCAGCTAATAAGAGAATATGATATATTGAGACCGATAAAAAAAGAGAAAGAGAGAGTGCATCCTGGAGATTTATGACCAACAAAATTATGGGGTACTTAGTCCCATTATGCATCCGTACTGCGGTTCATCCTGCACTCTGCCTATATGGAAATAATATTTTGCCTTTTTTCATGCACATGAAACTCTCTATTTGCCTAAAAGGCATCATGGTGAGGAAAATGAGGAACTGGAGAATTAACTGGGTCAAGTGTTTCGATTAAATTCAAAACAGCACATTACTCTTACATGAAGCTTTCTATCTCTGAATTAAAAGATCATTTTGAATGTTTCAGATCAAATTCAATGCAAATGTCATGCACATTAACATGGCGACATGATTTCTCATACATCATTCATGTTATTCAAGAGGAATTTAAGAATGGAAGGGTTTGGATCTACCCAAAGGGTTTAGGCAATTAAAGCAAAATGGTGGAATTTGTATGTTCTAGCCTAGTTGGAAGAGAGATCTAGGTTGGAAAATAAAAAGCAACGGATTCAGACTTGCAAGGGGCAATCTTTGAGCTTCCACCACTATCATCCTTCAGATTGCAAAAAAACACCATGTTGCTTCAGAAGAGCTGTCCTTGCTAGTGGGTGGCCTTCAATGGCAACATCGCACACTGCAAGTTTCTGAAAAATAATTATTCTGGCCTTGCTCGTGTGGTGACGAATAAAGATTACATTCCATTAGACAGAAATACTATTCTACATGTGGCCTTTTGACAGCTCAACTCACAACAACTCAAAAGCCTCAATATAGTCTGGATCTCTGACGAATGTTCCAGATAATTATAAAGGTTTAGAAATGACTTCAATGCCAGAACCTATAAATAAGACTATTTCCAGTCCAGTTACAATAAGATTCACAACTCTGTCCTAAGCAACAACCTTTTCTGTCTGCATTTATAAGACCCAGATGGTTCCCCAGAAACTGAAATCAGCAAGTCTTATAAATAACAAAAGTGTAGGCATAAGTTGGAATAATCCTGAAGGCTCTTGTTGGGAAATGTGCTCATGTCTGAGAGAAATGTTGGGAGAAGGAATGAGGACTAACTTCGTCAACTGTAGTAAGAGTAAGTGTACAACTCTGCTAAAGGAACAGGCACCAAGTAGTTGAACATGGGCCTGCTTATCTGTAGGACTGCGCTATTTGTGGCTTCCAGTTCCACCTAGCTTATCTAACAAGAGAGTCAATTCGATTTGTACAGTGTTGGGGGCAGGTTTCAGAGCATTGATATTGCAGTGTGGCTGCTTATTGCCCCAAGACAAAAGAGCCCACACTCAAGTCTCCTTGATATTCTGCTCCTTAAATATGGCTCTGGACCATCAATGTTGATTTAGGACAGGAGTGTCTAATCCTCCCCGGGATGGCCACTGTCTTGCAGAGTTCTGCTCATACCCTAATAAACCTACCTGAACCAGTTAAACAAGGTCTTCAATTTAGAAACTTCTAGGGAGGTAAGTTAACCAAGGTCTTCAATTTAGAAACTTCTAGGGAGGTAAGTTGGAGCTAAACTGTGCAAGACGTTGGCCCTCCAAGAGCAGAATTGGACACTTATGATCTAAAGGAATTATTCAGCCATTCCATCATCTCGCAGATGATGATCTCTAGGAAAAGTACCAATACACCTCCCAATTTGATGTTTTACCCTGTATTCTTTGTGGTACCGACATTAATGAGTTACTCACCTAAGGTTAGGCTTTGAACAAACACTAACCCTATATGAGCAATGGTAAGCATGATGCTTGCCTTGGCTTCTGTTCTCTTGGGTGGATCTCCCAGTGCCTGCAAATCGGCTTCCTGTCAGTGGACAGCTTATTTGCAAGGCAAAGCACGAGAGAGCAAGAGCTGTCTTTGTGTCTATCTGAGCTCACCTAACAGAATGGTGAGTATGTGTTTCCTATCACATTGTAACAACAACCACATTTAGATCTGCTGTGGGACTGTTCGTGTGTGCTTACGCATAAGGAGACAGACAGCAGAAAGGAGTCTGGAGCAATACTCTGTACATTGTCAAAAATCCTCAAGCCTTTCGATGATGTTCTCCATACAAAATATTTCTTGGCACAAGTCGCTTCATGAAGAACTGAGGATCTCTCTGGCAGAGTCTGCAAAATAAAGTCACACTCAGGTACAACACAAAGAAAAGAAAGTCCCTCTGATTTTTTGGCAAGTTACAACCCTGCTGAAAAGATCAGTGCAGACTGACATGACTTTCTATTGCTGGTTAGTGTTGGTTTAGCTAGTCCTGTCAAAAGTTGTCGAACATAAACTTACACAATAAAATATTTTATGGACTTTTATGCCTTTTTATTGAGATAGGACAGTACAGAGATGACCGGAAAGCACTGGGTAGAGAGCGATCAGCAAATGACCTCGAGATGGGAATCGAACTTGGGTCACTATGAGCGCAGTTGTATGTCAATGCTATAACTATTTGTGCCGACAACATCCACAATAACATTTGCTGATTTTTTATTATTTTTTTGGAAGGGAGACATCTAGGACCTCAACATTTTGCAGAACTAATGCATTTTCTAGAATTTGTTTTGATAAAGGCCCATCAGATATGCATTGTAGTTGTTTAACAATTCCTTCTGAATCTCCAAACACCGGTGTAGCTCAGTTCTACACTTCCCATCAAGGTCATTGGGCTAATTACGGCAGAGTTTGGAGGCTTTGCAGAATGAAAAACTGGCCTGTTTTGTGAACATGACTGTCAAATTGGATCATTTAGCTTGCATGGAGCATATTTGCTGTTTTAAGACAACTCTCTGGTACAATACATGCATTTGCTGAACCATTTCAATGAGAATGGCAGTTAGTCAGTGGTGGGAAACCGAACAACAAAATCTAGTTTGTTAGCAACACAACCCCAACATCCAACTAACAAGGGAAGCTTGTAAAACCCTTGGAACTAAAACTGTCCTAAAACAAAATGTTGGAGCATATGATGACGTTTTATAACCCAAAAGGTTATAAGTTGACAATAAACAATTTAATTGATCGTTAACTTGGGAAATTAGCAGCTCAGCAGACCATGCTGTTCTCGTCTCGATAGTCCAAGGGAGAACATTTACATAAGGAAAGCCCTATCGCTGACAGGCTAATCTCTCTGTTGATGTGCTCTGCCAGTCAGCAGGGTTATATTCATAAACACTATTATATATTCCCAGCACTCTAATTGTTAGGCTTATTACAGTTATCTTCCTGAAGACGAGGGGAGGGTGAAAAAAAGTCAGGATATAATTGGTGTTTTCAAAAATGTGAAGAGGTCTTGACCCTCCAGTTCCTCAGGAAAAGATGATTTTGGCTATGTTCAGAACAGCATGCTAATATGCTAATATTACTATTTCTGCAGTATGTCGATTGTATACCATGCACGTTACATAGAAAGTACAGTGTATCTGCAGTCGATAATAAATGAGTAATTCTGAGTGTAGGCATTGTTCTAGTTCATTTATTAAACAATTGGACCAATTCTGAAGGCTGATAATGAGGTTTGCCATTAACACGCTACTTCATCATTACATATGCATATATTATTTAATGGGTGAATTTAGTATTCTCTGGGAACGTTCATAGTTGATGGCTACTGACAGAAAACTTTCCATACACAATGCAACGGCCTTATGAGACCAGTAAATTCACTTCCACTGAGTCCAAATACAGTAGAGGACTCTTATTATTAGGGTTCAAAGGTCAAACTATAAAACTTGGCAAGTCATTATTTTCATCTAGCATCCCATTATCCATACCAGGGGGCTGTTTCATAAAACAAGTTTACCAAATAAGGACGGCAAAGACAGGTGAAGGTGGGCATGGTGGTCAGCTGCAGAATTGCCACAGCTGTGTTGAG
This sequence comes from Gymnocypris eckloni scoliostomus, assembly GCA_027564155.1. Lineage (NCBI taxonomy): Eukaryota > Metazoa > Chordata > Actinopteri > Cypriniformes > Cyprinidae > Gymnocypris > Gymnocypris eckloni. The sequence goes on along the minus strand of CM050418.1, from coordinate 15,975,928 downwards.
ATGACAGTAGGATGTGGGTTCACCGCTTGTAAATACATGATTGTCAGAACAAAAAGTTTGAATAAAGATTTGTTTTACGTGTTGTTGACTTGTAAATGTATGTGTTTATTGTGATTGTTAAATTGATTCATTCTTTTACTCATTTATTCATGTTTATTGTTGTTATCAGTACAAACAATATAATTATTTCATTAACTTATGCATGAATTCATTGGTTGAATGAAAATTGAGATGTATTCACTTTGGCTGCATTTGTCTTGTGTAAAGTCATGCATAGCTATGGCATATGACAAAAAATACATTTTGCTTGTTTTACTAAAACATAATTTCCAGTAAAAAAAAAATATTTATATATATATAGGTCTGCATTTATCATTATTAGTGTAGTGTTGGTAATAGCTTGTTATAGCTACTAATGTATTCTAAAGTAGTAATACTTACAATGCTTAATTCTTTCCAGTATAAAATAAACAGTCTTCTCCAAAGTCTAGATATTTGAGCAGCTGCACTACATCTCCTTTATCAAGGCATTGCAAAGCCTGAGGAAAACAGTACTAAGTAGGGTTGTCGAGTTTCTGATGCTATGAAGTGTTAGTGCACCTGTCGCTTTTATCTTTTTTGTTTTTCTTATTTATTGCACAACTTATAATTGCACACAAGATCAGGGAAAGATGGTTTTAACAATAAACAATCATAATGACAAAAAAGGAGAAAAAAGGGAAAACATGTCAAAATTTGAAATTACATACACAGAAAAAAAGCACAATGACAAGGTTAAATCCTTTGAATAATCATAATATTCACATGATCATAATCCATAACAAATTGCATTTGTGTTGTTGTTGTTTTTGCTATTTACAAGCCTGAGTGATAAACTTAAATAGACTTAGATAGACTTAAATTCAACAAGAAACATCAAAATATTTACAGATTTACACCTGAATTAAACCTGTTGCTCGTATCTTTTGTTGTGCTTGTTAAAACATCATAGGTCACATTATAACGTAAACATGGCAGATCACATTCATACTCACCGAGATTTGACAGTAGAGTATGTACTCTTTTAGTGCTCGTTAAGTAAGTACTTATTTAAATTAAGTACCTACGCATTGAGTACGTGGTTTCGAACGCAGCCCATAAGTCAGACTAACTGAAATAAACCTGGCTTATTTGGTAAACTTATTTTATGAAACAGGATCCAGCTCTTTGCTCTTTAACAAAGTCACAATGCACAAATAAGATGAGTTGTCCAAGCCTCTGAAATATGGACTAATCCCAACATAAGGGTATAATCAGCCAAAACCTCCAAAAAACAATGTTTTTTCTACATCCAATTTCAATGAAAACATCAAGTTGATAGCAAACCCTTCATTGAATCCTGTTTTGCAATTCTTGCGCAATGAAAAGCAGTTTAAAGAGCAAGATGCAAAGATTCACTACATGGATGAAAACCAACTAGTATAGGGCAAGTCACCATGGAGACGTAAAGGAAAAAGCAAGTCCCAAATACCCACACACACACAATCACGTAAGTATCTTCTCAGCACTCTCTCTGCTAGTGGTCGATTCTCTGTCCGTTTATCTCTGTGATAGGCCTTATTAATCTTTCAGGAATTTATCTGGTGCACACTTATAGCAGTCTGAATGTTGTGGGTTTGCTTTGTACGTCGTATATCATTCCATCTAATGCCAGAGTCATTAGAGGAATTAAAATAGCCCTGTAGCAACAAAGTGAAACGCCACAATAGGAAACGGATCCGAACTGTTCAAGCCAGCAGCTCCTAAAAGAACCTCATCTGATAGTTATAGAAATTTACGGACACTAGACAGTTAGACAGTTTGCTTTTATGTGTGCTTCAATGTGCTCGTGTTGGCTGGTGCAGTTCTGCATATCTGACTCATTCTGTCGGACTGGCAGCTAATCTGTTTAAGCATTCTGTGCTCATCTGTTTTGACCACGGTAAACAGATAAATATTTAATTGGCTTGTTCGCTAACATTGGCCAGACGTGATAGGCAGCCATATGAATATATATATATATATATATATATATATATATATATATAGCTGTGGCTCTTGTTCTGTCTGACTCTTGACTTACTTGTTGTTCCTTCCTTTTCCCATTTCCTTTGTTTTCATTTTCTCCTTCCTTAATTACTATCTACATCTCTTCCTGGTTCTCTCCAATATGTGGTACTTTGTTGCTAATTTGTTCTGTCCATGCCATTCGGTTTTTGCCTTAGCTTTCTTCCTTCCATTCTTTTCTTCTTTATTTCTGTGACTTCCTTTCATTTTCTTCCTCTCTGTTTTTCCTGTCTTCATACTTCCTTAGTTCCTTCCTTCTCTTCCTGTTTCCCTGCCACCCTTTCTTTGTTTTCCTTCCTTCCCGATCCTTTCTTCCTACTTCCTTATTAATTCTTCCCTTTTCCCTTCCTTGGTTTTACTTTTGTTGTGTATTTTTCAGAGCTTTTTCCCTTGAAATGCTTTCTTACTCCAATAGAAAATCCCCTGGTTGTCCTCTGTAATCACTGTACATTTAATCAGCAATTTTTCATATTTAAGAGCCCCAAATAATCATGTCATGCATAATACATGAGTACATTTCTCAGATAATGTGATAAGGTCAAGAAGAGATAATTTTGCAAAAACAACACAATTAAAAAACAGTCATGAAAAGGCAGCATTACATTCCTCTTTCCCTTTTCCTTCTGTTGTTTTAGTTTTTCCCCCTGAGTATGGAAATTGAAAATTGGGGGTGGGGGGGTGCTTCTTAATCAGTATTAAATGTTCTTCAGAACATAATTTTACCTAATATACAATACTTCCCTGCAACTGTACCTTAAGTGCATTTTGATTACCTGATATTTTTCAGCTTAAAATTAAATTTTGAATCTGTAGGAAACTAATTTTAATTATTATTAAAAGCTAACTCACTGCTCTATGCTCTAATTGGATTGGGTTTGGCAAGTGGACCCAGCAAGAAACTCACCTGGCTTTACACTCACAACCGTAAGTCTATGCACCATCTGGACTTAAAAAAACTAAAAAACACTTCCAGGCTCGATAGTAATTCCATTGTAACTCAATTTACTGCTTACAAACAAACACTCCCAGATTCATCTAGCACACCAGAAAAAAAAAAACAGTTTTACATTAATGCTTCTATAAAATATTGCTAAACATCAAAAGAAAGTGATCTAATGTGAAAAACCCTAAAATATTTTTAAAACCATATTGCTTTCCACTCAACAGTCAAACAAGAACTATACGTATTAGTGTTGTTATCTTTCAATATTTCACTCGTACTGCATCGAAGACGCGTTATGGTAAAAACAACTTTTTTCCTCTTCAACTGAAGCCTTTTTAATCACATAATGTAACTGCACGTCCATCGGTTCGTTCAGTGCTATAAAAATGAACCAATGGCTCGGCGGCGGCGTTGAGCGAGCCTAAGGCTATGCAGCCCGCCATAGCCCGCCAAAATGGGCGGGGCCTCTGGTTATATATGGCTACATCTCAGATTACATCTCAGACCCTTCCTCGCTGACTCTTCGCTGACGCCAAGATTCGCAGTTGAAACGCCTCAGCAGTTGGATTGGACATCTTGCAGTGATCAGCTTGCAGATCCGGTCTATCCCCTACTGCCATCCGGCGACGATCTAAAAGAGCCTCACAAAAGAGCAAATTTCAGCCATCAAACCACCCACCAACGCTCGTCCCCCTTCTTCCCCGAAGTCCATGAAGAGCTCACTAAATCGTGGAGCGCCCCCTACTCATCTCGCAACTGTCCTTCTGCCTCCGCTGCCCTCACCTCCATTGACGGCGCTGAAGAGAAGGGATACGAGCGCCTGCACCCCTCAGGATGAGTCCGTGGCCATGTATCTCTGCCTGCCCAAAGCTATTGGATGGAAGGCGAGGGCAAACCATATGTCCATGCTGTGCAGAGCCACTTCTGCACTCACTAGACATGCCTACTCGGCGGCTGGTGGCTCAGGGCCCGTTGGAGGGACCTCCTCTGGCTAAAGCAAGGCGTGATCTTAGACACGGCACACAGAAGGAAGGTTGTCACGACAGAGCTTCCAAAAAGGGTTGGGGAGCGCTGTGCGAAGGCAAACCGACCTTCAGTCTCTGGTCCGAAGAGGAGTCAGGCCTGCACATCAACTGCCTAGAAATGCTAGCAGTGTGCCATGCCTGTCAATTCTTCCTGCCGGACATAAGGGGACACCATGTGCTAGTACACTCAGACTGCAGGTCCGTGGTGTCATCATAAATCCCCAGGACGGCCTTGTTTCGAAGCGCCTCTGCGCGCTGGCGAACAATCTTCTTGTGTGGGCTTTGACAAATCTGCACTCACTGAAGGCGACGCATGTGCCATGCAAAATGAACCGAGGAGCAGACATGTTGTAAAGGAACAACATCTCCTCAGAGGAATGGACTCTCGCTCTTGGTTCAGAAAATCTGGGAAGTCTTTGGCAGAGCTCGAGTAGACCTCTTCGCCTCCGAAGACAACTCTCACTGCCCAATCTTTTTCACAAAGAGCACAGAATCCCTGGCCCACGAGTGGCCCAGTCTTCCACTCTATGCTTTCTCTCCAATCACTCTACTACCGCAGGTACTCAGGCAAATCAGGGAGCAACGGCACAAGCTTATTCTAATAGCCCCCCTCTGGAGGAACCAGCCGTGGGTGTCGGAGTTATTTCAGCTGCTCGAAGCAGCCCCGTGGCCAATCCCCTTGAGATGGGACCTCCTCTCTCAAGCGAATGGGACGCTATGGCATCCACGGCCCGAATTATGGGCCTTGCATGTGTGGCCGCTCAACAGGAGCCTTTCGACCTCCTAGAGCATGTCCTAAGCACGATGGCAGAAGCTAGATTCCCGTCTACCTGACGCCTCTATGCTCTGAAATGGTCTGTTTTCTCGGCTTGGTGTCAAGACCGCGACTTAGATCTGGTCACCTTCGAAGTGTCAGTGGTTCTTTCATTTCTGCAGGAGATGCTGGATAAATAGCGTTCCTCATCCCCCATCAAAGTTTACAAGGCAGCCATAGTGTATTTCCATGCCCTTATTGCTGGCCGATTGGTGGGCAGAAATAGTGCGGTGGTCCAGTTTTTACGAGGCACCAGGAAAATTACCCCCTCGTACAGTTCCACCTTGGGACTTACCAACCATACTAAGGGCCTTGAAAGGCCCCCAGTTTGAACCATTGCAATCCACGAGCCTCAGAGCACTCTCGTTTAAATCCGCCCTGCAGTTAGCACTCTCCATCAACCCCGCTTGGCTGGAATTTGGGGCTAACGACTCCAAGGTCATCCTAAAGCCAAGGCTGGGTTATGTACCTAAGGTGCACTCCACTCCGTTCAGAGCCCAGGTTATAGCGCTTTTCGCGCTTTCCCCTTCGAGGAATTATCCCTGCTCTGCCCCGTCAGGGCCCTGAGGATATACATTGAGCGTTTTGCCCTATACAGGAAATCAGAACAGCTTTTTGTCGGTTTCGGTAACCGCGCTAAAGGTAGCCCTGTTACGAAGCAAAGAATTTCTAGGTGGTTAGTGGATGCTATTACCCTAGCATACTCCTCCTTGGGCTTGCAGTGTCCCATCGGAGTTAGAGCCCATTCAACCGGAGGCATCGCCTCTTCTTGGGCATGGTCCTGTGGGGTTGTCCATTTAACCGAGTACATTATTAACATTTAAAAATACTATATAATGCATACCATTACTTCTGTATAAATCAATACAACATGCTAACCACAGCCTCCATCTGAGTGACATCATACTAATTTACTAATTTAATCATACTAATACTAATTTAATCTATTACAGCTGAAATGTTAGATTTCTTCAGCGAATGGACCACTGTGCCAGCAATGCAGGCAGTGAGCCGTTTTAAATAACATTTAAATCCTATCTATCAATAGCATTTGGTTTAATTCTGACAGGTGCACATTCATAGACATTTATTAGAGGAAAATGAAACTTGTGGTAACCTGAAATTGGGTTTTAAAATGGAACCAAAAATTGATTTAATAAAAATAATTCAGATCGATCATGCCCATTAGCAGTTCTTATGAATAAAAGCTTGAAAGTGTTACAGACTACAGGGTTTATAGCTAAATTTTCACTTTAAAGCAAAGTTACCTAAGCAGTTCTCTAGGCAAAAGATTTTTTTGTTTTGTTGTTTTTTACCATATGTATGGCTGTACATAATGCTGTAGTGATGCAACATTTAAAAAGAAAGTTGGTCACAACATAACCTCAGCACAACAGAACTAACACAGATACAAACAAGAAAACAAATTCAAACATATGCAAACAAATGTTTCTAGAATGATGGTTAGTTGTTTGGTTGTTAGCATGATGTTATGCAGTTGTTGTGGTATTCTGGTGCTTTCTTGGTTTCTATCATGTTTCTATTGTGTTTTGGTAGATTGTCAGTTGTCAGTATGTTGCTATTGTGTTCTGGGGTGTTTCTCGGTTGTTAGCATACTGCTATGCAGTTGCTAGGGTGCTCTGGGTGGTTTCTCGATTGTTAACATATTGCAAAGCAGTTCCTAGGTTATTCAGGGTTGTTGCCTAAGCTTGTTGCTGTTGCGTTTTGGGTGGATTCTCGTTGTTAGTATGTTGCTATGCAGTGACTGTTGATCTGGTTGGTTGTTTGATTGTTAGGATGATACTATGCAGTTGCTAGTGTGTTCTGGGTGGTTGCTCGGTAGAGGCTGACTTAAGCTGGCTTTCAGTTTAATATAACAACAAAAAACTACATTTGGGACTTTTATTCAACTAAGGAGGGCACGCTGTGATCTGTACTGTATTTTTTCTGATAGATTCCAGCCACAAAAAAATAAAAACACACGGGAGTGGGAGTCATTCTTCTGGTCCGGGTTTGGAACGGGACAGGATTTTCACCCAGTTTTTTCGTGGGATTGGGACGGGACAAGATTTTTATTGTGGGAGTGGGATGGGAGAGGTTTGAAAATCCTACTCCCGTGTCACCCTCTATTGCTCGGTTGTTAGCATGTTGCTACTGTGTTGTTGTTATCATGTTTCTACGCCGTTGTTGTTGTGTTCCGGGTGGTTTCTCATTTGTTAGCATGTTGCAATGTAGTTGTGTCTTGAGTGGATTTTCAGTTGTTAGCATGTTGCTATTGTGTTCTGGGTGGTTGCTCATTGTTTGCATATTACAGCATTGTATGCAGCTCCTATGGTGTTTAAAAAAGCCATTGCAAGTCTAAATGAAATTCTGGTGCCTTAACACCCAAAATCACAATTTAGAAAAATTTTGATTTAATAAAAAAAATGTCCACATATGTGGAGGTACCATTCATGCTCAGAGCACAAATGGTGTGGGACGAGTTACGTGCCAAGTACGTGCAGACAGTTAAATACACTATGAGTAATAGTAATAGTGGTGCTTGTCTTAGCAAGTACTGCTTATGACTCATTTCCCTAAAATAAATCCCATACATAATACAAGTTTGAGGCTTCAGTATGTGTGTGTTTATGTCATAGTCTCTGTGCTGTCCTGTTCCAACAAAGACCTGAGGAAAAAGACGTATTCTTTGTTTTCTGCTTGGCAGTCATACAAGGATGTGAAATTAATTCCTCCACGAGCAATGCTTTTTGCACCGATTTTTTCCTCAGACATGACCTCTGCTGCCCTCTCTCTCGCTCTCTCATGGCTTGGGTTGTGGCCTTCCTCTGCTCGCTTTATTGTGTTGTGACAGGCGGTGTCTTACTCTGTAAGCCAGAACTACTCTGCCTGTGTGCATTAATATTTGTGTATGGCTGATATCTCTGCACCCACTAGTTGTGTATTCCTTGCTGGTTAGCTACAAAGACCTCCTGCTTCTCTACCGCCAATTTTTTACCAGTATACATTAGGAAGCACATTCTACTGTATAATTAATTTGGAAATAGCATTTAGCTGATGCTTTTATCCAAAGTCTCTTTAGGGCAAGTCAGAGACTTAGCAGCCATCTTGGAAATACTTCCTTAAACCTATTTTCTGTGAATGTAATAAACATCTACAGCTCTTATCTACTTGAATGGGAAAATAACGTAATACCCTTATCAAGTTTCAATAAGATATTAAATCAGCAAAAAAAAAATCTCACAGAAATGGCATTGATTTAGCTCAAATAATGATAAAACACCATTGGGCTGTCAGCTCCACCTTACCCTGTCTCTTTTTTATCCTAATCTATTTACAATACTACAAAAACAGTAACACTGGAACAACCCAGAGTTAAGTGTGTGTTACTTTTGAGTGCACCAAGTTAATAGGTTTGATTCCCAGGAAATATATGAACTGAAAAAAATTTATTGTGATCAGTGGCATAGCAAGTCAGTCCTGGGCCCATATGACAAATCATTTGTAGCCCCCCCCCCCACAAATGATATGGTTCCGACTCGATAAACTTGCTGATTTTTCTGATGTAAATAACGTTACGTGACTATTCACAAGCTGTTTTAATTACGGTTAAACGCTTGGAAATAATATTTAACATTTTCCAGTCCATTCATTGCACGCAACTTGACACAAGCCACCCGATAATCTCAATAAGCTTTGTGCTCTTTTGTTATAACACAAAGTCTTATCCTTCATTAATTTTAAGATCAGATACAACCAATAAATGTGTTTTGCGCTCTTTTATTTGTAGTGAGGTAACTAAATTTGCCTCAGTTCAAGCAGCATGTGAATAAATTATATTTTCCTGTTTAATATTTTCAGCACAAAATAAAGATGAATAAATATTTGAACGCATATTGGATAAAAAAATCAGAACAATTTAATACAAATGATTGTCTCAGGAAATCAATCAAGTTTCAAAAACATCTATAAGCCTACTTTTTATTGCTGTTTTTCATGTTCAGAATGACAGGTTGGATGTGGCAGACTCTTTTTTTCGGAGTGTTTTACATAAATTTCACGCAATATAACATGATTTTATTATAGTAATTGTGTCTTTATTCTTAAAATAGCATGACGTTAATCTTATTTAGTTAGTTATTTTTCAGCATGACACTAAAATGACACTAAAATGCCGTAGGGTATTTGTACTGCATGCAATCACAATCTTAGCACAGCGGCCTAAAGAACATACATACAAATAAAATATTATTAAGTTGAGGAACCCCATATCTCCTCACCGGACGCGCCTTTAGAGAGAAATAGACCTTTATGGATTACATAGGCTAATGATATATATATATATTATTATTATTATTTATTTATTAATTTTTTCTTGTAAAGTAGTAATTTGTAGCATTCTATAAATATATTTATCATGTCAGTGAGGCAATTTTCTGAGTTTCGATTCAGTTTTTGTGAATTTTCAGCTTCCAATTATGAATACTCTGACCTTTATGAGGAAAAATTACAGAGTATTTAAATTTTCCACACTTATTGAGAAAAAAAATGCAAGTGATCTCGCTAGCACCTTCATGTCCTTCAAAGCGAGCTTCAGCTTCCACTTTTAGCACAAATTATTATCTTTTCTCTTTATATATATATATATATATATTGTAAATGCATTAAGTTTTTTATGTCTCAAATCATGTTTATTTGAGACAGCTAAACTGATCAAACATATGCTCAACTCACTGTCTGGCGCTGGCCGCCTGGTATTAAAAAAAATTGTAAACTTGAATTTAACAAACATAAAATGTTCAAATCATGTTTCTGAATTAAAACTTTTTTAATGGCTGCAACAGCTGTGTAATACTATGGCATTTTAGAGCCACGTTAAAAAACAACAAATCTAAGATTACGAGATTAAAGTTGAAATTACGAGAAAGTAAAAATGTTTTGAGAATAAAGTAGAAATATTACGAGAATAAAGTCAGAATGTTATGAGAATAAAGTACAAATATTTCGAGATTTTAAGTAGAAATTAAAGTTATAATATTTTGAGAGTATATATTGCGCATGCAAATGGCCCACATAGAAAGCACTGGAAAAGTTGCTGGCCCAGGCCACTGGAATTGATTTGAATATTGTTGCATCCGAGCTGCCACATCATCTTACTGGGATGAGGAAGAGTGAATTATAGGGACTCGTGGAAACAAGAATATGATATTTATTGACAGACCGAAGAGGAACCACTTTTGTCTTTTATCTTAACATCAGATCACACACTCAATCGACATTCCTTTGGGGGGGGGGCACTGTAGATCTCTTATTTAACCCTTTATTAATGCACTTCAAATATATGTGGGATTATTAGCAGAAATCAAACCATGTGTCATATTCGCAGGGACAGTGTGCTTGTGAAAATTCCACCACCTAATCCGCAAAAACATCGGTGGTGTCCAAACTCTCATGCTTCATATGTAGCCTATTTAATTAAACTGCAATAAAATGTTCTAAAGGTGGACTCAAATTTGTTAGCATAAGATTTATTGTTGTCTACTCTGAGGTAGGCTGAAAACGTTAAGTGACTATTCACAAACTGTTTCATTCATGGTATAAAACAGTAAATGATTGGATATAATATGTAACATCTTCCATTCATTATTTGTAGCGCACCAGCCACCCAGTAATCGCAATAATTTTGTGCTTTGTTGATTTTAATATATCACAGTTCAGCTTTCAAATTATGTCCGTTTTATAATGAAATACAAATTATAAATGTGTTTTTCCTCTTCATTTCAAGTTTATAGCAAGATATAAAAGTGAAGGAGCATGAAAAACAAAACAGTTTAGCCTAATTTATAATGAAAATAATCTCTCATTAGTTTTTGTTATCGGAAGATGACTTGACTCACATGTGGATTAAACTGAAGCTAATACAGCTATCTATCATGCCACATTAGAGCATGACAAACACATTATTGCAATATAGCCTACATATTGTTTGTATTTTGCTATAAAACTGATATATTTTGAAAACTGACACTTTGGAATATCTCCCGGTGCTCCCAATCTGGACCATTTGCATGCACAAAAGGCTTATACTCTCAAAATATTGTCTACAACTTTAATTTTTTATTGTTGAAATATTTGGACTTTATTCTCGTAATATTTGGATTTTATTCTCGTAATTTCGACTTTATTCTCGAAATATTACGACTTTAATCTTGTAATCTTAGATTTTTTTATTTTTAACAAGAAACTAAAATGGCATCGTAGTGTAAAGGGGAAGAGAGGAAGAGAAAAAAGACACAGGCTCGGGTTGGACTCAGATGGCGATTTTCTGATAAACAGTCGGACAAGGGCTGGGCCTGTGCAAGGCTCCATGTTCGTTCCCTATTCAATTAAAAGTTCCCCCTCGGCTCGGCGGGCCCCCAATCTGCCCGGGTCCATATTCATCTGCAAACTCTGCATGCCCAGACGCTATGCCACTGATTGTGATGTGTAAAGCTACTTTGGATAAACACTTCCACCAAATGCATAAATACAAGTGCCGTATCCACAGGTATAAGACTGTGTCCAGAAGTTGAAAGACTTCTAAAATCCCCATGCACACTCTCGACATAATACTTGTATGCATATCATATTTACCAGATAGGCCCATCTTCTTGGTTCTTGTTCTTCCTGCCGAGCAACTTCTTGCATTGGAGATGTATAGCTTAATCCCAGTTTAATCCCTTTTTACATTCTCCAGTCCTAAACTAATACGCCTAGCGGGGTCCCCTCAGTGTGCGGTCCAAGTGGGCAGAAGTTAGATGCCACTATCTCAGTACTTAAGAGCATTACCACTGCTTTGATTTAATTTATCCCTCCCCTTTCCCACCCCACGTTCTCCCTCTTGGGCTGTTACAGTCTTTATATGCGCAATCCCTCTGTCTGCTCCCTTTTATATTTACAGCATTATGATAACAGGGACATTACGTTGAAAAAACATGCAGGTAGCTTCACTAAATATGACTCTAGAAACCGTAACACCATTAGGATACCACAAGAAAACACAAAGCATGAAATATACTGAATCATTGTGAGTAGATTCTAAATTGTAATCTAACTGTAGCACCACAAGTTGCACAAGCTTTTAAGTGAATGTTTTGTGCAAGCCTTTGTAGAATCTACAAGGACCATCACAATTAGGTGCAGAAGTGCTTCCCAGAAAATACAAGACCGTAACAATCAAAGGTAGAACCATCAATGTAGACATTACCCTTATGAAAATTAACCATGGTTTTACTACAAATTAAACCAAAAAAATCATGATTACTATAGTTAAACCATGGTAACTACAAATTAAACATGGTTTTGCCACACTAACCATCGTTTAACCATGGTATTTGTATTAAACCTGTGGTTATACAAATGGTAATCAATCTGCCAAAAACGTTTACTACACTTTACTACAATAAAACCATGATTCTTTTCTGTAGACATTAAAGACTAAATTAGAATTTGTATTAAAAGGGCCTTCAATCTAGAAAATACAACATACAGTAGCCAACATTCAGGAACAGAACCACTAATCAGAATTAGGGACAGATATATTTTTTAGATATTTACATTTATTAATTTAGCAAATGTGTTCGTCCAAAGCAATTTACAGATGATGAGCACAAACAATAACTATAAAGCACTTATATAACTACAAATGGCTGTATAACTATATACGGAATGTAGTTTCTAGACCACAGAGATCTAGGAACTACAAAACCATTGAAATCAGAAGAACCACCAGTCTATATAGACTCTACAAGACACTTAGAATTATGTATGGAAGAGCTTTCTACTAGAAGGTTCTTAACAGAAACTATTAAACCACAAGAATCTGGAGTAAAATAACTTATCTAGAAGCAAAACTTGTAGAATCTGAATAACCAATCGGTCTAGACACTAAAAGAAGATTAGAATCAGGCCTAAAATAACCTTCCACCTAGACACTGTCAGGCCATTACAATGAGGAGTAGAATCTAGACTCTATCTAGAAAACCATCAGAATCGGGTGCAGTTTTATCCAAAGTGACTTACTTACAAATGAGGAACATCACAAGCAATAACTAGAAAGTGCAAGACGAATTCTCCTGATTCTGAGGATACTGAAACTACAACAGACCATTGCTCTGGAAAATACAAGACCATTAGAATTAGAAGAGCCACCAATCAAGACCAGGGATATCCAAACCTGCTTCTGGAGGGCCACTGCCCTTAAACATGCCTGAAGTGATTAATCGCTTGTTCAAATATTCACACTTGTGGGCTTTGCGCTTGACCACTTGACTACATTTACATATTTCCTGTATTTGGCCCAAGTGTCCAAGTCAGGATGAAGACCACAAGTGTGTGTAGAACTTTTCATTACCTGATGGGACAAACTTATAGTGTTGTACAAATTCAAGAGTTTACATAGCTTTATTTTTATTTTAAAGTGCCCCAATTATGGATTTTTGAAAATGACCTTTCATGCAGTGTGTAACACAACTCTTAGTGAATAAAAATATCCTGCAAAGTTTTAAATCTGAAAGTACACCCTGTATAAAGTTATTGAAGAAGAAGAGAAAGAGAAAGAAAAGAGTCGTCTCTTGAATCCCAAGCCGTTTCAAGTTGACGTCAACATGAAACAATAGCATTGCCCACCCTCTTGTTGGTCTTTTTGCATTGGTCTGAATGAAAATGCTAATTAATTCTTTGCCACTAGGTGCCACTTTTGTTTCCCTGGTAACGCTGTAGACAAAGCAGCACGCTCACAAACATTGATTTACCAGGTGTTACTTGCATGATGAAATTTAAATTATATCAACCAATAACCGCAGATTAGCATTAGCAAAGGAGGGGTTTGGAAAAAAATCATCATTAAATGAATCATTTGGGAGTCGTTGAGCAAATAAGGTAAAAATTAATGCAAGACAATTAAAGTTTTTTTTTTTTTTACCTTGCATGCATGTCAACCTGTTGTTGGGGACTCCAAAACCAAAATATGAACCTTTAATTACCCATAATAGGGGCATTTTAAATACTTTGCATTTTAAAATCAACTTCTGATTTCTGTACAATAGTCCCTATAACAAGACACCTTAATTTGTGGTGCTGCTAATTAAGTGATGAAAAGCAGTTGCAATTATTGTACAAAATAAATATCACCACTACTCATCTTTGCACCAATAAAACGTGCAACACGTTTTTCAAACAAATTATATGTAATATCTAATTATTATATTAATATTTAACTTACATTGAAAAGGTTTCCATGACCTCTCGCGAGATCTCAGCAAAAAGTCTGACGATTTATTCCAAAAAAATGATATGGTACACAAAGCCTCGAATAGCACTCCAGAGAGGTATTCGAGATTTTGTGTGCTTTAGGGGCACTGCGCTTTGGCGTTTTGAAGACCTGGGACAGTCTCGCGCGTGCATTTCCTGTCACACGCACACGCTCTCAAATGGCCAAGAGTGTGGGTAGTTGGATGAGGCATTTGGACAGTGGCCCTCGAAGACTAAAGTCGCCCATCTAGACACTAGATTATTAAAATCAGTAGCACCTTCCACCTAGAAATTATTAGATCATTAGAATCAAGAACAGATGGACCTTCAGTCTTTAAAGGATTCATTAGAATGAGACCCAGAGATCGGCTGAATGGATTCAAAAATGGTAAAACTTAACTGTTTAACTCTTGGTGAGTTGGAAAATTAGCATATTTTCAAAAATAGTGGCTTGTTCCTTTAAGTTGCAAGACCATCACATTGAGAGAAATACTAATATTTTCTCTAACAGTTTCTAGAGTTTATTTAGTTCTTAGCTCTGAAAACAATGCTTGATTGTGGTTCTTGCAGTTTCTAGAATGATACTTCTCCATGGTCCTGAAACTAAATCAGAATAAGATTAAAAACCACCACAATGTACAATTTGCATCAAATATTTAACTGATATAGTCTTTAATAATGACTTTAATTATCGCTGATTGCTTCATGCAGCATATTCCTCAATGACAAAACTTGAAAGTAGGACTTTTGCCATAACGTATTGTGTTTTTTGTTGTGTTTTCTCTTTTCTTCCTGACTATTATCTCTCTCGCATGTGTCTCCCACATTGCGGTTAACATCTGGATCTTGCCAAGCTTGTCAGATATGTTATGGAGGTGTCTCTCCTATCAGTTAGAAGAGTTGTTTTATCAGTGCTTTAAAAACACGTACCCAGAGCTCTTAACACTGAGAGTGATCTCATCTCCAATCTGCAACTTCACGTCAATCATTATTAGCACTGAATTACCTCATGTCACATGTTTTCACTTCTCTTTTTATCACACTTTCTTGCTTCCTCACCTTTTCTCGCATACTCTCAAAAAGAAGCATTCACACTTAATACCAAGCTGTTTACAACATGGAACCATGTTCAGTTTAAAATATTCAAGTCCAATTATCCTGATACAGAACATTGGCTGTAGTAGATCAATACGAAACACTCAAAATCCATTAGATACCAGCAACTAAGGGAATGACAGATTAGACGAGAGACACTTACCCCCTGATTTTTCTGAACCACTGATTTAGAGTGTAGCTGTCATTAGGAGCACTTTTCCTTTCTTTTCATCTCTTTTCTATTTCTCCACTTTACCATCTGTCTTTTTCTGCTCTTTTATAGCTACTTCTCTTGGGAGGAGGAAAACCATTACAGAGTTGCAATGCTCAAAAGCATGTTTATTTATTAATTTTACAGGGATAGTTAACTGAAATATGGAAAAAAATAGATAGATAGATAGATAGATAGATAGATAGATAGATAGATAGATAGATAGATAGATAGATAGATAGATAGATAGATAGATAGACATCTTATTTGTTCATGCCCATTTTCAAACATGGTGGATCAAGAATTGCTGCATTTCCATTAAATATTTTCTCAAAACCTTTGCAACATTTTATAAATGTCGATAAAAAACTATTGCAAAATGATGCCGTTTCTATTGACAGATGTTATGAGATTTAAAACATATTTTTTCCTCTTGCAATAAGTCATAGTGACAGATGTTGGTAGGTTTACATATATCACAGACGTGTGGAATGTAAACAAGGGGTTATCCAAGCATTAATGGCAAGAAAAGCCCATTATGCTTAAGAACGGCCAAGTATGAGGTGTTTCTTGGAGGTTGTAGTAAATTAAAGAATGATCATGTGACATTTACGTATGCCAGCTGACCTGTAAATGCAAAAGAAAAAACTGTTTCCATGGCATTTTTTTTAAATATTAATTTTCTCGAACTGCGTGAAAAACCACCTCACGTGAGCTTAAAAACTTTTTTAATGATATATGGAAATTGTTTGCGAAATTGTCATTTCCATTCCCAGCAGGCACAGTATCTTAATATTTTAACATGTTTATATTAGTCTTATTAACTGAAGTTAATAATACGTCAGGTTGACATTGGACATGGAGTCGGATAGATTATTCATTTTGGTTGAGCGATCGGGTTGACGTCAGTATTTGATGAAAATTTGGATTGGATTGATTGGACATTGAATTTTGATCGCCCGACATTGCAACCAAAATGTAACCAAATATCAGCATCTTATGATGTTGTGTGCCTGCTGGGTATTTTTCGCAATTTCAATTTGCACAACTTTAAGGGTAATGGATATGCAGCTATTGAGACACTATTGGTCTCACAACCAAAAACAAACATGCATCAAGCTAGAATATGCCAACATATTTATTTTTTGTAAAAAAAAAAAAACGTCATTTTTAACTTGATTTGAAAGATTTGAAAGAACATAATGATGAGCAAATGACAGAAACTTACATTTTTGGGTGAGCTAACCCTTCAAAGTGTCTTACAGAAAGAAAATAAGACAACTAAAACTCAATTCTAATGCTATTATCTTCAAGTGTGTCCAGATAATCTTTTTAATTAATACTGACTTCAATGACCATAATTATATAATCATATTTTAATTAATAAGCCTCTAAGGCTTGACTTGCTTGTTATATTTTCAACTACAATCATTGATCGAAAATAAATTACAAAAATGTCCGTGCGTTTGCTGTACCACAAGTTTTCTTATCCATTATGAGCCAAATGGCTGACGCAACAGCCAGCCTTCCTGCGTGGTCATCTGGAAAATCACAGTCGCATATTCCATTGATTTCTGCAAATGATTTCATCCATGATAAAACACCCTCCCGGGTGAGTTATCCAGCTGGTTGTCACATTATTGAGCTAGCATCTGAACCGCACCAGCAACAAGCCCGAGGAACATGACCAAACACTGTCAACAGGGACGATGTGAGTCTATAACCCCCCACCGCTCAAACGGAAAAATACAGAGAGTAGCAATTTGCTCTGGACCTAATGTAGATACATGATGGGAACCACTGTAAACAACCAGGGAATGACGCATGCCCAAATACAGATGACAACAACATGTACTTAGAGCCTCGGTTTATTTAACCAGCTTGTGCGAAAGTGCATATTCAATTATTTCACATGGCGAACAGAAACAGGAAATTGGTGAGGGTGCCAGACGCTATTTTTCCAGTTTTAGCAGCAGAGAGACTAGGGGGCCGCAGTCCCCCACCATTTTTACTAGAGTCCCGAACAAGAGCTAGGTAGTCAAAGCTATTTGTCGACCTGCTGTTTTGGACAGATGAAGTAAACAACCTTGTGTACATCTGAGGCCCTCAGTTTATAATCAGCAGGGGAGGGGAAAACGTGCATGCGGTTGGAAAAGGCGCCAGCCTATTAAACATGTTGTTGATCGTGGGGATCAGGGCCGTGCAGAGACCTTTAGAGGTGCAGGTGCTCAAAATATAAAAGGGGCACATGAAACAAGGCTTTAAATAGGGCTGTGCACAAAATATCATAACAGCAATGTATAGTGATGCATTCCTTGCTGATACGCGTATTGATGAGGATGCTGTAAATACTGTAACAATAAAAGTAAAAGTATGAATAGATTTTAGTCAAATGACATTAAAATACCAGACCCTTCCACCCCCATGAAACTTTTCTCCCTCAAATAGCACGAAGAAGTGAACACATGCACCATTGTTTATGGTGCTGCTGCTGTAGTATAACGTTAGAAGTGGAGTTTGCTGCAGGCTAAACACAGCGATTTAAACAAAAGCTGTGCAATGCATGTTCTCTTCACGTTGTTCTTGTAAAATAATAATAATGATAAGTAAACAAGCATACCACTCCGCTGAGAACCCCACTTACTTAAGCTGCAACCGTAGCGCGGACGATATTGAAGTGGTGCCTGAGCGCGAGGGATCGTTCGGATGAGGTCATCAGGTGAAAGGTTATCATGTGGGTGATTTTATTTACGGCTAAATTATTAATCATTAATTTTACTAATAGTTAGATTGGGCAGGCCTTCACAGAAGGGTGTTTAATAAAAAAAAAGAAAAGAAAAAAAAGAAAAGAAAAAAAATTGCCTTGACAAAAGGGCACTTTGGGCAAGGGGCAGGTGCTCACACCCCCCTCTGCACGTGCCTGGTGGGGATGCACCAGGAGGGACTGGCTCTGAACGTTGTGTTACCTAATGTATGCAAATACAATTCTTTGAAATGTTGGAGTTTGCATTGCATATAAAATAAAATAAATATTTTAGCTATAGTTGATGTTGTTTGTGAATTTTCTAATTTGCATTTTGCATTGTATTGCACTGCATTGCACTGCATAAAATAAAATAAAATAAAGTTAAATTAAAATACAAATTAATTAAATCGAACACTATTACAATATTTTTTTTAAATGAACAAGTTTAAATTTTTCAATCTTCCACTGCCATTAAAATAAATTAATTAATAAAATAAGTTTAAATATTTAGATAGATGATGCAAAATTAGATGATGTTTGTGAATACATCTAGTTTGCATTTTTCTTTTCAATAAAAATTATTTATTTGAAGTTGTGTAGTTTGCATTGCATAAGTTTAAATATTGTAGCTGATTTTGCTTGTGAAAATTTCTAGTTTGCATTTTGCATTGTCAAAAATAAACTAAAATAATACAATTATATAGAAAATAAAAATCCATAAATAAAACAATATAATTATTTTAAATAAAAAAGTTAATTTTTATTTTTTATTTAAAGTTAAAATAAGTAAATAAACAAAATAAGCTAAAATATTTGAATTAAAAAAAATAAAGATACAATATTTAAATTATATGTGGTCTAGAGTGATTGTGAAAAGTTCAACTATTAAAATAAATGATCTGAAATCTAAGTTATAAAATGTACTAAATATAAAGTAAAAACGGCAATGACCAGATTTTTCTAGACTGTCAGTCTGCGAGGACTGAGTTATAATTAACGCTGCAAACGCTAATTTCCATTTTGACAGATGGATTAAAATAAACCTCTCGGTTTCCTCTTCCACTTCCTGACGAGAAGTCTGCAAATCACCCCGCTAACACCTTTGCTTCTTATTAATGGAGCGTAAAATTAAATGAAAGGAGAAACCCCTTACAGAAAACCACCAGAGGAAACCAGAAAGAGAGAAGAAGCTCAAGAAAAACAGGAGATAGAGAGATTTTCTCTGTGAATGATGATTAGGCAAGATGCTAAAAAAAGTAAATTAAGCACAGATATGTTATTGTCCTCTCAGAATATCTCAAAATGACCATAAGGAGCAAGGGAGCCCCATATACATCATTATTATTACGCTGCATCACTGAATTAGCACTTAAAGAGACAGTCGCTCAAACTTAAACCAGTCATGGATCCAAAATTACACTTCTGTGTGTTATTTAAGAAATTAAGGCTGAGGTCCAGTACTTTAGTTTCATTCAAATCGTATTTGCAAAATACTATCCTAAAATGTCCACATATGACATATTTATCACAATGTTCCTTATAGCGTCTTTGAAAAGCTGATAAACATTAATCAGTGAAGAGATTGCAAAACTGACCTTTTCATTCTATATATGCTGCAGATTGTCATTTTATGTGTGGAGAGCAAAATGCTGTTTGTGTTAATTTAATTTGGATAAATGGTTCATGGTCTGGGGAGAAAAAGAAAATCTTGGTATCTGGATTTGGACTGTGGTCCGATGACCTCGGCTCTATATTCAAAGTCTCTGGGAATTCATGACATTTGGTGGCATGAGTTTTATGAAATAAAATGCCAAGAGCTGACACTTGTTTTCTAACAGCCCATATCTATGTGTAAAATAATAATTGTAAAAATAAAAATGTTAATAAAATACAAATATAAAGTGATAATTGCAATGACAAGAAAAGAATAGGTCTGGAAGAAGGATTCACTGAGCACAAATCTGACTCTCAGTTTTAGTTATACTAATTGCCTCTTGATTCAAGCTGTGCAGCGAATTATCGTTCATGATAAGTGCATACATTTTAGAAATTAGAAAGGCAATGCAATTAGCTGCAGATACATGTAGGCTATAACTTGCATAGTACTGGTTTGCAAATAAATTTCTTCCTGCAACGCACTGCTTTGATTTTCTTCTTCTTAGTAAGCCACTAAACAACATGCTACATGTGTAGTTTTGTATGGGCACTTATGTTTCTATATTTTATTAAAAGGAACACATTTTAACTTTGATATATTACGTTTTTTATTTTATTTTATTATATTATTTTTAGATTTGGGCTTGGGCTTGGGTCAAGATAAAAGTAATAAATATTAAGATTAATTGAGACTAAATAAACAAAAACTTTTAAAAAATTGGTTCTTATTGAAGGTCTGGGTCAAGTCTGGGAACATAAATAAATAAATACATTTGATTAAAGTTCTGGGAATACACTTTTTTAATTAACATAAAATAACTACTCCTTTCTATTTTTAATAATTGCCATTTCTTTGAGAGTATAGTTTTGTCATGCCTTTTGTCACGGACAGGCAAGAATAAAGAAAATGTTTAAGTGGATAACAATACCAGTGCTATATTTGTCACAGCTTTAGAAGCAGCCAAATTTAATTCCAAGACACTTGACAAAAAAGGCATAAATTACAAATTTAGATTCAAACGCTAACCTTGTGTTTCTCGTTATAGCATAACAAAAGAACCTTCTGTTGTGCTCCAATTAAAAAAATGACAATTCAATAGAACACAGGCCCACCTAATCTATTCTTAGAGACGTTGGCTTCCTCAGCAACACAATAATCTATAGTATAACGCAGCAAACCTTGCAACACTCTCACGGACACTGTGCTTTACGGGGAGGAACATAGCAACCGTTACCCAACATAACTGTTGGCATTAATAGGGCTGCTCGGCATCCTCGAACGTTTACTCTTTTAAATGTCAGAGTCGGTACCTGAACCGGCAGTAATGCAGTCCAGCACCATTGATATGGATCAAAAGGTGGGAAAAGGGCAGTACAGTCATTATCACCATGGTGAAGAAATTTCAGTTGGGTTAGAGGCTTCGGACTCTGTTACACTGAGAATGGAAGAGCCACTTGGGACCAGTGACCTGTGAGAGAGGCCTGGACCACTGGAGGATGACTGAACACCTCAGAGAAGAATAACTACACTCTTAAAAATAAAGGCTCCAAAAGCAGGTTTTCACAGTGATGCCATAGAAGAACCATTTTGGTTCCCAAGTTCTGAAAATAACAATTTTCACAGTGTGATGAACATTTTAATAATCTAAAGAAGGCTTTTCCACTATAAAGAATATTTTGTGCAATGAAAATATTCCATGGATGTTATAAGTTCTTCATTGAACCATCAATGGCTATAATAAATGTTATTTTAGAAGTATATGGCCAGAAAGCAGTGCTGACAAAAAGAGAACTATGCAGTGAATGGGTGCCGTCAGAATGAGAGTCCAAACAGCTCATAGAAACATTACAATGATCCACACATCTCCAATCCATCAGTTATTATCTTGTGAAGTGAAAAGCTGTGTTTGTAAGAAACAAACCCATCAAGGTACTTTAATTTAAAACCATTATTTCTGGCCAAAATATGGGTCCATAATCCTTAATATGGCTTCCTCCAGTGAAAAAGTCCATCCTCTGTTGTCCTCACACATCGCAATCCACCAACGCATTTGTTTAGAATGGTTTTTGCTTGTAAATGGTGCCTGCCTATTTCTCTCCTGATTCAGTCAACAGGTGATATGGATAGAAAGTACTTAATGATGGATTTGTTTTAATAATTGACGTACTGGGGTCATGTGGATTACTTGAGGATCACTGTGGTGTTTTTATCAGCTTTTTGGACGGCACTCATTCACTACAAAGGATCCATTTATGAGCAATTGATGTGTTGTTAAATTTCTCAAAATTTGTTAAAATGAAGAACCAGACTCATCCACATCTTGAATGGCTTGAGGATGAGTAAATTAACATTTTTGAGTGAGCTATTCCTTTAAGAAGGCATCCTAAATTACATAATCTCAATCCAATAACGCCTTTCATTCAGTAACCTTGGAATGCAGAAGAAGAACGTTGCCATTTTGGGCAGGGGGCATTCTGGCCGCTTTCCATGCCCACACCATGATGGAAATCACAGCTTCTAATTGGACCAGATGGTGAGGAGAATGTAGCCAATTATGGTTGATTGCTTACCCACACACACAGAGAAAGCCATGTCCACGTCCGTTCATGGGCATCCACCTACATGAACATACGTAGGAACAAGAACACAGCAATAAAGGCGTGCATGCCAACTCAGGCCGTAACACAAACATACTGAAAAATGTGTAATGTGGGATGTGAAGGAGTCTTGATCATTGTCACCCACAAACACATGATTTGGTCTGGGCCACAGTGTCGTTTCAGCAGTCGTGGCTCTAATGGATAGAGCGTTGGACTTGTAACCCGAGGTCGTGGGTTAGAATCTCGGCTCCGGCAGGAAGTGTCCACGACTGAGGTGAGACCCTTGAGCAATGCACCGAACCCACAACTGCTCCCGGGTGCCACAGCGTCGGCTGCCCACTGCTCCAAGTGTGTGTGCACTTGGATGGGTTAAATGCAGAGAACACATTTCACTGCTGGTTATACTCTGTATTATTGTGTATGTGACAAATAAACAATTTTTCTTCTTCTTCAGCACCACGGAGAACGTCAATTAATTGTGCTATGGGGAAACGGGTGAGCCATTGAATTAATTTACATTTAGTCATTTACAGCATTCAGCACCATGGACAGTTCCTGCCAAGACCCACAACTTATTAGCATCAACGAGGCTTGTCTGAAATTACACTGTTGTAAAATCACTTATACATTTTTCAACTTAATAAATAAATACAAATTTAATGAAAGAAAGAAAGAAAGAAAGAAAGAAAGAAAGAAAGAAAGAAAGAAAGAAAGAAAGAAAGAAAGAAAGAAAGAAAGAAAGAAAGAATCTGAATGACACGCACAACTTGGAAAATTTACCTAAAAAAACATATAATAATTATTTAATTTATTTAATAAATAGATATTCATTATTTATCCATTTATTTATCTGTTTTCATATAAATTCATATTTATATAACATTATATTTGATATTACACATAATATTTAATATTACATAAAATGTATAGTATATGTGTATAATATGTTTATTAATTTACAATTTATTAAATGATGGATGTTGATGAATAATTTTATACAATTTAGCATTTAAAACTCAATTTAAACTCAAACAATAATTAAAGTATTCATATGAGCACACAATTATAATTTTTGCTGAATATTTATTAAACTAGAGAGAGAGAGAGAGAGAGAGAGAGAGAGAGAGAGAGAGAGAGAGAGAGAGAGAGAGAGAGAGAGACCACATAAAATATATAATTAATATGCATAAGCAGATACACTATATTTATTATATTTTATTTATTTACAATTTTATTTAGAGTTTTGGTAAATATTTATTTAACCTTGAGTATTTTTTTAAACACTAAATATATACACACACACATAATAAACCATATTTAACTTTATTTTTTGTGCATCTCTTCATGCTGGGATTGTAGTTTTTTGATATAGCAGTTTATGACTTTTTTGACTATTATACATTTTATTTTGTATAATCCTTTTAAGGTTTCGGATTGAATATTTTTTGGTTCTGTTTTATTTGTGTGCATTTTGCTTTGCTTGTGAAGCACTTTGGTCAACATTCGTGTTGTTTCAAGGTGCTGTATAAATACATTTTGACATTTGACCTTTATAATCTCAAGTTATTTGGAAGCATGTTACAATAAGGTTAATTAGCTAACATTAGTAAACTACATTAGTTAACATGAACTAAGAATTAACAGTGCTTCCACAGCTTTTATTAATCTTAATTCATTTCAGCATTTACTAATGCATTTACATTGTCATTTTGCAGACGCTTTTATCCAAAGCGACTTACAATTGGGGAATACGTAAAGCGACAAATATGTACAAGCTTGCATGGGAAGGAGAGAAAGATGAAGATATAGAAAGTATGTTTTTTTTTATGATGAAGTCAAGTAGTTGAAAGAGATGAGTTTTCAGTTGTTGCTTGAAGATTGACAGGGATCCAGTATTCCGGATGGGGGTGGGAAGATCATTCCACCGGCCAGGAACGGTGAAAGAGAATGTTCTGGAGAGTGATTTTGAGCCTCTCTGTGATGGTACCACGAGGCGTCGCTCACTAGCAGATCTCAGACTTCTGGAAGGGATGTAGATTCGTAATAGTGAGTGGAAGTAGGTGGGTGCTGAGCCTGTGGTTGTTCTATATGCAAGCATCAGTGTCTTGAACTGGATGCGAGCTGCAACTGGTAGCCAGTGCAAGGAGACAAAGAGAGGTGTAACATGGGCTCTTTTGGGCTCGTTGAAGACCAGTCGTGCCGCTGCATTATTATATAACGCATGATTCAAATCTCAAGTTGTGTTCGTTAACATTAGTTAATCCACTATGAAACATTAGTTAATGCACTATGAACTAACATGAACTAACAATGAACGACTGTATTTTTATTAACTAATGTTAACAAAGATGAATAAATAGTGTAATGAATGTATTGATCAATGTCTGTTCATGTTAGTTAATACATTAATGTTAACAAATGACACCTTACTGTAAAGTGTTACCAGTTATTTAATACAGGCCTATCTATCCACACACACACACACACACACACACACACACACATATATATATATGGTGGAAAGTAACGAATTACATTTACTCGCGTTACTGTAATTGAGTAGCTTTTTTGTGTACTTCTACTTTTTAAGTATTTTTTTTAATCTGTAATTCTACTTTTACTTAAGTATATTTTGTCTGAAGTATTGTACTTCTACATTTGAAAACACATTAATTGCGGAGTAACATTTTTTTTAATACAAATCGCTCCCTGGAAGCTACTGCAGCAAATAATGGGCAGAAGAACAAACTGACGCTAAAATCACAAGAAAGATGCAGATGGACAAGACGGGCGTTATGTGGTGCAGTGGTGCAGGGTGTGTGATATCATCTGAGATATATAGTAATTGTTGTTTTAACAATGTGCGATTTGACATTATCAGTATTTTGCCTAAAAAAACAAAAAAAAACGGTGTGCCTTGAAATCTAGTAGTTTAGACTAGTCCCTGTGATTCAGTCTGTTAAAATGCATTTAGAATGATCACAAAATTTAAGATATAGGGGCAGAAAATGTATATATTTATATAATTTCATATAGTAAATCAACATCACGAAGAGTGCCTTTTTTCTCCACAAATCAGCATGATTACATAGGCCTGTCGATTTTGTTTAAGATACTTGCGTTTTAGACACCATATTGCGGGTTTTTGCTCTATTTCGACAACAAAAATAATTCCAAACACAGCCACCATACACAGTCTTGCATCTCTGAGCAACATGATTGGTGTTTTTTTCCTGAATGAATCAACTGTTTAAATGATTTGGTTCAATCGCAATGACTCTCTTAACAGTGACTTGCTGACTCCTACTGGCTGTTTTACTTTCACATTTATAAAATATTTGTATTTATTTTTATTTTTTTTTATAGTTTCAAACGAGTATTCAACATTTGATGTCTTATTTATCAAAACATTACTTCTGCATTTGTAACTGCAGGCTAAATGCATTCATGTCAGTGTGTAAATACATCTATGCCACTTCAGATGAAGCTTCTGCGTTTCCTCTGCATTGCAAATATTAATTTAGTTAATACTGATTTCATTTGCCTGGTAATAGCCCAAATGTGTTATTATTCTAAATAACTGATTCCTTTAATTAAAAATAACTAGTTTGAGATTTATAGGCCCATATCCCATGTGTCAAACTCTGGAGGGTGTTACTGGAGGGCCACAGCCCTAAAGAGTTTAGTTCCAACCCTGCTCCAACACACACACCATGTAGTTTTCAAATAAGCCTAAATTATTAGATTAGCTGGATCCGATGTGTTTAATTAGGGTAATAAACATTGCAGGGCTGTGGCCCCCCAGGAACTGAGTTTGACATCTTTGGTCGATCCCATTTTTTCCTCCCTCCCACTTAATGTAACTAATTTTTACTCTGAGTAAATTTTAAATGAGCTACTTTTTACTTTTACTTGAGTAGATTTTTAGACTGGTACTTTTACTTGTACTTAAGTAAAATGTAATTAATGTAATGGTACATTTACTTGAGTAGAATATTTCCGTACTCTTTCCACCTTTGTGTGTGTGTGTGTATATATATATATATATATATATATAGAGAGAGAGAGAGAGAGAGAGAGAGAGAGAGAGAGCTATTGTTTAACAGCATAAAAATGCAGGGATTTAAAAAGACTCATCTGTTTGACACAAAAACCCAGAAAACCCTTTGCTGACAGAAGGAATACGCGCACCATGCATAAACCATGAAACGTCGACACGCTTTTCCTTTTTCTGGGACAGCTGTGATAAGCCTCGGTAATAATGGAGCATATGCATCTCTGCACATAAAAGGTGAAATTATGACTGTCTGAAAAAAAGAAATTAAGATTCATTGTGTTTTTTCCCCCTACTACTAGACATTAGCTATGTTTTAATTAATGGCACATGCTATGCCTGGAGGCTGAGAGGAGATTGCAGTGCACTGTCATGAAATTACCTCTCCTCGTGTGTGCTTTGAAAGTTAATGAGAGAAACGCAGGCGCTTGGGGCTTCTTGCGGAGGAACAACGGAGCTTGAGGAATGATGGATCTGCTAACTGTAGCGTCCACAGGAAGTGATGACAGGAAATGGTGTAGCTGATGCATGTAATTTATGTTCAAATACTTTCTTATAAACCAATTTGGCTTGATGGTGCATTCAAATCATTGCTCTGATGGTTCCGGTACCCTGCTCAGCCAGTAGTGGGAGTTTGGGGCAGGAATATCTGTATGAATGATCACATTTACAAAGATTTTAACAAAACACTCCATCCAATATCTTTCATTCAAACCTTCAAAATGTCATTAAGGTTGCAAAAAGGTGGAAAATGTTCAGTCAATGTTGAAGACATTTCAGATATTTTGGAAAGTTTCCAAATTTTTTGGGAATCTTCTGGGAATTTTTGAAAGTTTCCTAAATTTACTGGAAATGTTCCACCCCTTTGCAACCCAAGCAACAACGCCATTGTTTTCAACTTCGTAAATGTAACAGCTCCACTGTTTGCCCATTTTAGAAGCTCGAAACATTCAGACACCGGACGTGAGAAAACAAGAAGTGTATTTCATAGTAGTTAGGTTATTTTAAAATAAGGACAATACAATGAAAACAATATTAAAAGGTTTGCTATGGCTGCGTATTACTACTTTAGCAAACTGGAAAGCAAAAAAAATGTTTTTAAGTTCTCACTTCAGGTACACGTGATATACAATAAATAACTATTATTAAAATAAATGTTTTTATGGTCTTATTTTTTTTATATTATCTCAAGATAGTAAAGTACAAAGCATCAATTCATTAATAGGCATGAAACATTATCACTGCAAAAGGATACATATTTAATTTGTGACTTCAGGCAAATCACAAGATAATATCACTATCAACATCATCATGATATAAATGTATTTTCTATATTTATTTTTCATGCAATCTTGATTTACAAAAAGTATAAAAGTACAAAAATCTAAACATAAATAGTATTTGTTGTAGTTGTTAATAAATTAATCAATAAATGAGTATGTAAATAAAGATAAAAAAACTTTTCAGTGTTTATATTCTTATGATCTCAACTTAAACTAAAAATAATGACATTTCTAAGCATATATATAATAATAAATACAAAAAAGTATGTATAATAGAGAAATGTTTAACTTACTGCTTCAGGTACATCATGTGATATGCAATGGAAATTAATATTGTTGTTTTTGTTGATGTTGTTATTATTGTTATAATAATAATAACTATTATTATTAAATGAAAAAATCAGTAAGTAGCAAGCAACTAAATAGTATATATATATATATATATATTATTCATATGAATAATAATTAGCATTATTAATATATAATAATACATTTAAATATTGATATAAATAATTGATTCTTACTATCCACATCATTGTTATTGTTTAATTAATTAATTAGTAAGCAAATAAATATAATTATTTGACTTAAACAAATGTCTCATGATCTCGACGTAAGCCAAATGCCATTTCTAAGCTTGATATATAAGCATATTGCTGCATCATTAATCAAATTAAATGTATCATTAATAATCATTTTTAGAAACTGTAGTGACTCGTGGGGGTCAACTTCATTGCCAGCCAACTGAAGGAATCAGGACATCTCTATGCTTACAGAATGACGTTTGACAGATGTCAATTACAATGCTCATCTTTTTTTCTGGTCAGCCACACACATTGTATTTTCTCATTATACCAAAAAAGCGCTATACTGGAAAAATAATGAACTATTATACCGAAGAAAATTAACAAGCTGGTAAGTACAGAACAGAGAGACAATCAGTGGTCTGGAGGAAAAGCAAAACACACACACACACACACACACACATACACACACACAGATGTCTGGAGTCTCTGGCTG
Source organism: Gymnocypris eckloni scoliostomus (assembly GCA_027564155.1). Taxonomy (NCBI): domain Eukaryota; kingdom Metazoa; phylum Chordata; class Actinopteri; order Cypriniformes; family Cyprinidae; genus Gymnocypris; species Gymnocypris eckloni. Next base: position 15,947,104 of record CM050418.1, on the reverse strand, counting down.
GTCTAAGACTTCTCTCTAATTGCCATGAGTCAGCCTGCACCGGGGCTGGACCTTACCCCCACAGACACACATTGAACGACACACACACACACACACACACACACAAGCCTCAGCGTTTCACCAAGTTACTGCGTGCCCTCCATAGTGAACAGACCAGGATCTGTGTGTAAGCCTCTTAGTATGCAGCGAGAGATGGCGAGAGAGTGTGTGTGTGGTCAAAGCTGGGAAAGGAGTTTGCATTCGTTAATGAAATTTCAGGGGTGATGTTGACAGTTTACCAGGACATGGATGTGTTTGTGCGATTATGACAGCGGGCCTTGTGTCTAGTGTCCTCTACTGTCAAAACATATTGGATTCATCGAAGAACACAAGAGCGCAAAATGACAAATCTCAAAAACATGTTTGAAATTTCATTAGACAGAATAAAATGGACAGATATATGACGGACGGACGGACGGAGACAGACAGACAGACAGACAGACAGACAGACAGACAGACAGACAGATAGACAGACAGATAGATAGATAGATAGATAGATAGATAAAGATTCTTAGTCATTTCCACCAGGTTTTGGTGCAAAGTTAAGCTCATTACCCTTCGATTCTTTAGGCATGTTCGTTCTCTAGCAGCTGTGAAATTTAAACCACAGAACTTCCACACTTTAGACATTTAACCTTTCGGCTACAACCTCTTAGTCACAGCCTCATTTGCAAATGTGTCAGATTTTCACACTTTTCAGAGCTTGGAGTCAAATTCCCACAAAAAAAGGTAATATGCTAATATTTAAAATTATATTTGTGTGCCTGGGTGAAATGGAGGACACTGCATTGGTCAATACCAAGACTTAATTGTGCGATGAATACATGGTTTGTACAGTATTGAACACAAAAACGGAATATCCTGCAGAAATGTCACATTACAGAGATATAAATGTGTTTGCGAATGCCATTTCATGTTGACTTGTGGTCTGATCACATTAGCTAAACTTTGGTGAAGTCTCAGGAACAAAGAAGGTCTGTTGTTCTTTATCAGTACTGTAGCAATGCATGGAGCTCCACTTAAAGGGTCATGAAACCCCAGAATACTTTTAGCAGAGGTGTTTGTGTGGCATATCATAGAAGATCATGTTAGCATCCGTTAATTTTTATTGTTGGAAAAACTGGTTAATTTGTGGGGGGTTTTGTGCTATCTTCCAGGTTTAAAATCTACATCATAATGACATCACAATTTGTGACATGGTAAAGGACTATAGGCGGTTCCATGGGGCGCACGCACCTGTCCCAAAGATAACTTTGTTTGTTTATCAGTCTGAATAGTGGTGCCAACTACAAACACAGTTAAAGTCATGAACAGACTGAAGTTGGGCTCAGGTTGTTGTGCTGTGGGATGGGTTTCCTTCATTCATTTATTTGTGGTGACCCATCACATTATCAAAACTGACCACCAGAAATAGTTTTTCAAAAATGCTTTGACTGCGTTGAAGGAAAATGAGCACTGCACATTTCAAAATCAAAATGTGGCGCGGATGTTTTTATATCACTGTCGAAAAATGTCGATGTCATTTTCATTTCAACTTGCATGTAATGCCTGATAACGCAGCGGTGTAACCATTTTTACAGCTCCTTGACAACCCATCAAAAGGCATATATAAACGCTGCAGAATAAGCCTTAAAAGTGATCAGAGGTGCAACAGTAGTGTGGTGTATACTGACGAAAATGTTATATATATATATATACACACACACACCGATATTTATATCAGACTTCTTTTTTACATATTTTGTTGAGTGTGTTTTTTTTACTTTAGCTAGTTTCGACATGTCATGTACAGTTGACTTCCGAAGCATTCATATTCTTTACATTCCGTACAATGGTTACTTCATATCAGTGATAGAAATCATGTTTAGGAGGCAATATTTAAAATGATTTCAGTTTTTCAAAAAGGAAAGACGTTTAATATAAAACTAAAACCGTCAGTAGGTGGCGTCAAATCGCTATCTTAATCTTTGAATGATTCATTCAAACAGTTTGTTCAAACCAAACAGTCATTGAATCACTCATTAAACTGATTTGAACTGATCTAAACATATGTTTATTTAGTAAGAAAATACCGCTGTGTGTTGCTCAGAGAGTTTGAATAAGAAAATGTAGTTAATGGAAATCAAAAACAGAAAATATTGGTAATATTATGTATTAAATTTAATACACAGTATTGCAAATATTTTCATTCTTTTATTTATATACCTAAAAATGTTAACATATTGTTTATTAAATTGTTTTATAAAATTAATATGACAGGTACAATCATGCTGATATTCTAAATACAGCACTCCAAAATGTTAAGGTCTGCAAAATACAATAACTATAAATATTAGATACACATATACTAAATGAAAATTCTCCAAACTTAATATTGCAATAATTACATTTCCTTATGTCTTGAACTCCAGTGCTTACATTTCAGGATAAAAAGAGTTTAAATGATTTATGTAAAAAATCGAATTAATGTTAATTATTTAATATTCATTTTCAAAGTTAAATATGTATTAAGGAATTAAAGTATTAACTGAAATATGAATTCAGTATTATTCAAATAATATTTATATTCAAATATCACAACAGGATGATTTTACATTCAAATCAGTAGCTCTAATGAGGCAGGAGGCGGAGTATCTGATTCAAAAAGGTTTTGAATTATTAAGATGCTGTAGCTCGATCTCTCGCTCTCTCTCTCTGGGTGAGATAATCCACACCTCATCTCCCCTGCCGCCCACTCTCATTCCTGCACAGGGGGACCATCTGCTGTTCCCAAACCTCTAAACACGCCGCCAGTAAAGAGTCAAAGAGACAGGCAGACAGAAAGACATGATGATTCAACTCCCCTGAGCTTCCAGCCAACATCAGCTTGCGCCACATCTTGCCACTTTGCAAATACATAAACAAATTTTTGAAATAAAAATAAGAATAGTAAATATAAGAAAGCCATATATCACTGGTCTGAACCTCCAGATCAGAATCCAGGTGCCAATTTAAAACCTATCCTGTTGAGGAATAACTAACTACTAACTCTCACAAGCTTGGATGTTTCAAAAACAATGTTGATTCTCCAGGACCAAACTTTTTCTGATGAATTGCATGTGTATTGAGTATGCATTCTGAATAGCAAAGTACTGCCTCATTTGGCTGCAAACCATATTGCATAAAGCCAGCTGTGTGGTAGCAGTGGGAGGCTTGATTCATTGTAATCAATCAGTTAATTTGGGTGGTTCATACCAATGAACTTCTTTTACATTGTTATTGTTTAATACATTGTAAAATGAATAACACAAATAAATTGTACATTCAAAATTATAAAATAAGTGAAATTATAAAATTTTATAAATTGTAATATATATATATATATATACATATATTATACACACACACACACACACACACACACACACAAATGATAATTTAAATTAAATAAATTAACACTTCTTTAAAATATTACAATATACACTCTATAAAAATACAATTAAATAAAAATAAACATTTATAATTCAATTTATATGTTTAAAAAAACATTAAAAAATACATCAAAAAATGATTTAAAATAATGAGAGTGTATCATGAAATTAAACAGCATCATTTTGACAAACAAGCACATACATTTTAACCATATATTTAAATCCACTTAAAATAAATACTCTACAGGGACATAAATATTACAGATGCAGTTAAATACATTTAAAAAATCATGGACCAGTGGCATACAGCAGATCTTCACAATATTAAGCATATCACTTATTTGTTACAGGTATAAATAACAATGTCTCTGCCATATATAACGGCTATCTATGATAGCAAACAAGGCACAGTACTTTGCTAACACTTTAGCCCTCTTTTTGGACATCCCTCAATTCCTCAAATCCTCATCTCACACACACACACACACATTTTTGACAAGTGATGTTGTAGAAATGGCTGTCAAGGCAGGCGTTGACTTGCAAACCAACACTCCTTTACTCTCCAACAAATGCTTTACTCTCCTCCAAACTCACAGAACCAACACACACAAATACACAATGTACAATACCATGACCCATGAAAAAGTACCGTAATGCGTGTCTTTTGTAACTCTTAATCTTAACTATCTCACGATCACTAACATCTTAAATTATTGATTGACAGCTGCCATAGTGGTGCATATCAAAACATGATTTCAAAAAAATATTCAGAAACCAGGTGGTCATCCACAGGTATCTCCATGGCAACATCTCTGGACAGACAGATTGTCCAATTGGCCCTGGCAAGACGGCTCACCCCCTGCAGACACGTGTGATTGACAGGTGAGAGGGCGAAGTGGAGGAGACTCTTGGAAGAGGAATCAGCCATAAGTGACCAGTGTGACAGGTTTAGTGAAGAAGACGGTAAACGAGACATGAAGACAATCAAGAGTTGACCACCGCGCACTGCTTGTCCTTACTGCTATAAACCATACTTAAAGGGATAGTTCACCAAAAAATATATATATTCTGTCATTAATTACTCACCCTCATGTCGTTCCAAACCTGTTAGACCTTCCGTTCATCTTCAGATCACAAATTGAGATATATTTAACAAATGAAATCCGAGAGCTTACTAACCCTCCATAGACAGCAATGCAACTGAAATCTTCAAGGCCCAGAAAGGTAGTAAGGGCATCGATAAAATAGTCCAAGTGATATCAGTAGTTCAAAAGTAGTTTTTATTAAGCTATATACGAAAGTATTTTTGTGTGACTTTATCCAACAATTTTTTCCCTCTTCCGTGTCAGTCTTCAAGGCACGTTCATGAGAGTACCACAGAGTTTTGGTTTTCTTTGCACACAAAAAGTATTCTCGTAGTTTCATCAAATTACAGTTGGACCACTGATGTTACATAGACTGTTTTAATGATGTCCTTACTACCTTTCTGGGCCTTGAACGTGTCAGTTGGGTTGCTTGCTGTCTATGCAGGTTCAGAAAGCTCTTGGATTTCGTAAAAAATGACCTAATTTGTGTTCCGCTCATTAACGAAGGTCTTATGGGTTTGTAACAACATGAGGGTGAGTAAATTATAACCGAATTTTCATTTTTTGAACTTTCCTTTTAAATAAATATTCTAAATTCAATTAAGCTCAATCAACATAATTTTTGGCATAACGTTAACGAATTAAAGTGGCATAATTATTTGTATAAGGTTACAGTGATGCTCTTATAATGGGAGAGAATAGGGCTAACTTTTGAGAGCATTTAAAACTTGTTTAAATTGAGCCATAAAACTGTTTAAATCGATTTTTTAAGTTGTTTATGGCTTATAAAGTTTTATAAAGTTGGATTAGCTTTACAGTTATTAAGCTATTTCTCCACTCTATAATCATGCTAAGACTCATCTTTTACATCTTGTGTCTATACTATTTAAACATATTTTTATTGTTTATAAATGTGCATTTTTTTATTTTTAAGTTACAGTGACTCATTTACAATGGGAGTGAATGGGGCCAATTTTTGAAAGACTTAAATTTGGAAATGTGAAGCTTATAACTTTATGAAAGTACTTATATTGATTATTCTGTTAAAAATCATATTTGAGCCATAAAGCTGTTTTAAATTCATAATTTTTACAGTCGTTTTAGAGTTTACAGCATTCTCATGGCAACAGAGTTGTTAAATTGACTCTAACTTTACACAGAAAAGGTTGCAAGCAATTTTACTCCCATTAGAATTGCCTCACTATAACCCAAATGTGCAATCAGACCATATTTAGGTATTAGAACGTAAAAAACATTGGCTTTTTCATTTAATCTAATAAATGGCCACCAAGCAACCACCTAAATCACCCTAGCAACCTGCTAACAAACACTCAACGCAATATTGCACCTTCAAGTGCACTTAAAAGTGAGGAAATTCCAGTGAGGAGATCACAATTATCTCTCTTTGCCAGTCCCATCAATTACAACACCTGATGAAAGCACTTCCACCCGCCCATGAATTAACCTCAAGAGCTAATTAGTGAGCTCAAATTCCATTACCATCTCAAATGCTGAGATGACGGGAAGAGACTTTAAAAGGCTTAAATAAATAAATCAGTCATGCGTGGGTCACATCCTGACTAGTTAAGATGTGATTTAATGAGGATGGGGTGGCCTTAACGAAGGGGGGAGGGCGTTTCTGCCCTCTGATGACTAATTATGGAGATGACGATAATTAAATACCACCACTCTGGGATGTGTGTATTATCACATCATGCATCTCGACTGGAGGGTGGACATCAATGCACGCAGTCATTACATGTGCTCAGAGGAATGAAGGGAGGAACTGTTTACATACTCTTGAGGACACACTCACACACACACACACAGAAGCATGTGGACAAATACACAGATGCTCTCGTGTCATTCCAAATCAATTATTTACCCAAGCTTCATTACAGACTGAGATTTAAGATGTTATTTCCTGAAATTCATCTGTTCTGTCCTAACTCTTAAATTAAGGCTGATGCCAAAGACACCAAATGGCATTTGTTTTTGCATTTTGTGACTTACTTTCAATCGATATAGGAAAAAAGTGGGAAAATGAAAGTTGATATATATATAATACAATCCAATGATTGCAAATGAGATGTACACCAACTTGTCAAAAAAACACATTTACACAAAATAATAAGGAATAATAAGAAATAAGTGTGGAATTTACAAAAAAAACTGTCAATCAGCCAAACTGATATGATTATCAATATTTAAATCCTCAAATGACAAGGATATGATTGTTATTTGTTAAATAAAACTTTTTTTATTTTAGACAAATATGAGGCTGCAATAAAATGAAAATAAAAATTAGATGAAAAATAAATGTTTAGGTCCTAAAATGGAATAAAAATGAATGAAGGCTAAATGGAAATATATAAAAAAAAATGCCATAAGCACTCAAATGAAAATGTAAACTGAAAATATAAAAATAAAAGCAAAATAATAATAATAATTATAATAAATATAATTAATATTTATTACAAACATACAAACATGACAGAAGATGATTAGGGCCAAGCATTAATACAAAATAAAACCATCTCAAGACTAAAGTCGTTAAATTTAGAGAAAAAACTTGTACAATTTCAAGACAAAAAATTCGAAATAAAATGTTGAGATTAAACTCATTACATTTCAAGAATAAAGTCCTTATGTTTTGAGAAAAAAATCGTTACATTTCGAGAAAAAAAAGTTGACAATAAAATGTTGAGAATAAACTCCTTAAATTATGAGGAAAAAAAGTGCTTAAATTCCGGGGAAAAAGTCGAGAATACACACTCGTGTCATGTTCATTTCATCTCATTGGACAGTGTTATTCAGCATCTGTAGTGGGGTGGGTTGGAGAGTAATGCACTGGGCAATAGCGTATGATACGATCGACTATCATCGACATCCAACTTCATCTACTGCAGAAATGAGTTTTTTTTATGAATCTTTGCAAATCGCCTTTCCTAATAATCTGCTAGTTAGCCAGTTTAGCGGCTGAAGTTTACCCATGAAAGAGAGGGGCGGGGTCATCAGAGCTCATTAGCATTTAAAGCAACATGGAATAAAACAGCGTGCTGGAAATAGAGCTTATTTTGACAGGGTAAAAAGGGTGTTTTTGACACTACCATTGATACATTTTAACCAAAGTATGTTATATATTTTTCATTAAGACCCTAAAGAATCATATCAACTTGTGGAAATTGGGCATCCTTTAAAACTCAGACCCAATGCATAATTTGCCTTAAATTTTAAATAAAAAACACAGCTCATAAATGCTTTTTAACACAATTAAATTAATCGCTTCAGTTAAATTTACATAAAGCAGGTCATTCAACTTCACTACTTATAGTGATGAAGAGGCAGAAACAGAACAAAAATAAATGAACTTTAGTGAAAATTCACAAAAAATTGAATTTTAGCTCCACAACAAAAAGATAGAGCGCTGACATGCATTTAAAGATATGAGCCATCATTTCAATACCTCTAGAGATTGAATCTATTCATCAATAAATCACTAGAACATATGCTTTGTAGGTCTTATAAGCTATCAGGTATGAAATTAAAAAGGGCTTCTCCAGTCCATCCATTACCTATAATTAATATCAAAGCTAAATTTAAAGCTACAAATTTGATAAGCTGTGAGATGGAAACAAATGCTGCTTCAGATTCAATAAAAACACAATTTAATAAAATTAAATTGATGCAGCGTGAATAAAATGTTTTGATGCATTTGTGACTCCTATTTGAGGTGGTTGCTGGTTGGCACAATCTTCCCGACTCGAGGGAAGAAAAGTGAAAAAAAAAAAAACATGCATTGATTGGACTGCCTTCTTCCCAAATCTCTCCAACCTTGCATATTTAAAATCATGTTGGTAATTGTAGCCTTGTTTAAACTGTTTAGAAATAAATTGCATTGGGGAAAACTGAAACAGAGGAGAGAGAGCAGAAGGAAATGGTTGAGTTTAGCAGTTTTCTGTTCTTTAATAAAAGCAAGCTGAATGTTCGCAAGGGACTAAGAGTTGTGAAACTTTTTTAACTTCTCATAGAAGCAAACATAACGCTGCTTAGATGGATGCATAGATGGAACTGTAAGCGTGTACATTTTTAACAAAGAAACCTCCTTGCCCCAAGCGATCTATTTAAGATTGTTAAAACATTTGAGGCATTGAACGTTTCACTTTGAGTACCACTTTGGTTTCTGGTGAAATTCAAGTCACTGTGCTTCCAAGTGTGGTTTACAGACATATTCCACTTCAAAACCAGTTGTATTCTACAAAATAAAAAAAAAATAATAATAATAACTTTAAGGAGAGTAGCATTAAATTCTGTATTCAGATTGCCTTAACATGCCACATTCAATGCCAAATGGCTATTCAGTCAGAGTAAATTAAAAGCTAAATGTAAGACTTAACAGTTTATTAAAAAAAAATTCTGAGAGAACTCTCATTTCTTCAATAAACAGTAAATCGTTTTTTAACCACAGGCTATTAGCTTAATAGACAGACTTTATCCATAGCAAGTCATTTTAAGTTTACTAACCGAAAGGACCGTGCTACGTGCAAAATGAATTATCTAACAGAAATTGAAGAGTGGTAACTGGCCTCCGGGGTCCCTCAGGGCTATGTCTTGGGTCCTACTGAAATAGTCTGACAGTATGACTCTATTAGACATCATTTGGAGCTAAATGCATGCGAAGTCTCAGATATTAATGTCTACTGAATGGTACCGGTTATTACAGGATAGTGTTTATGGTCAGTAATGCTATTGACTTTGCGAAAACTTTTTTTTCTAAGTATGGCTTCTTAAAACTGAGCAGTGTCTCTATGTAAAGGATGTGAAACATTACATAACAAACTATTTATAACTCGACACAAATACAGAATTTTCATGTTGAAAGATGCTAAATAAAATGCAACCAAAAACATAAGATTGCATAAACTAATGAATTTTAAAAGTGCCCCATTATGGATTTTTAAAATGACCTTTCATGCAGTGTGTAACAGATATAAGTGAATGAAAACATCCTGCAAACTTTTAAATCTGAAAGTGCACTGTGTATAAAGTTATTGTCTCCCAAAAGAAAGAGTCTATTCTAAATCATTGAAATGAAACGCTTTTAAAATGAATCCCAAGCTGTTTCATGTTGACGTCAACATGAAACAATAGCATATTGCCCACCCACTTGTTGGTCTTATCACGTTGGTCTGAATGAAAATGGAATTCATTCTTTGCCACTAGGTGCCACTTTTGGAGTGGAAAAATAGAGGTTTCCCCGGTAATGCTTTATCAGGCATTATATATATATATATATATATATATATATATATATAAATTCCATGTCAGCATCTTAGGCTATTTTCATGGCAAAACAATTTAAAAATACAGTATAAATAAAGTATAACAAATACAATAAAAACCAGCAAACAAACAAACACAAGTTATATTACACAAGATTTTTTACATTAACATATTACATTAAAATCTGTTAAAAAAATATTTTCCTGGCAAAATTATATTAACTCTTTAACTGATTTGTTTCATCTTCAGAACAAATTAGCCAAAAAAATGCTTCAGATGATTAGATTTTCAATTGAGAAAGGAATATTATGGATAGATTACTCATATTCTTTTCGGTTTATAAGATGTTAAATGATGGACTGGAGTTATGTGGATTACTGTGATGTTTTTATCAGCTGTTTGGACTCTCATTCTGACAGCATCCATTCACTGCAGATGATCCATTGGTGAGAAAGGGATGTAATGTTAAATTTCTTCAAATCTGTTCCCATGAAGAAACAAACTCCTCTACATCTTATAAACCTGAACACAAGTAAATGTTCGGCTAATTTAAATATTTGGGTGAACTTCTCCTTTAAAGATTAAAAAATAAAAACATATATTTGCAGTTTATAAGCATTTTAGTAATACTTAGCACGTTTAGTCACTTTGAGGAAAGATAATAATATTACCTGGTTGGGAAGCACTGCTCTATGGATACGCCTTGAAAATATTGTTTAAGTTTCTTCATCTCTAGTGCTATATGAGGAAGAATAAATGAGTGCAGACAGTTCTGAACTCATTCGCAAGTACCAATAGTATCTTGACTTCAGTGTCATTAATGGTCAGTGACCACGACATCATTGCTAAATCCATACGATTGTGATAATTGGCAAAACAACTTATGCTCCAAAAGACCAGTGAGAACATCTCAGCCTTAAAAAAAATCTGACAAAAATTATTCACCGAAAAAGATAAAGAAGGAAACTAACCGCTGAAATAATGTTGCAGCCTTTGTTATACAAGAGAGGGAATTGTGATTTTAACAGTTTTCCCTGTAGTATGTGCGAGGAGATTAAATAGGCAGAATGGAAATCTAGTCTCAGATAAACTGATGTCCATGAGCAAATGTGCATCTACACAGCTTCATGTGTAAACATCTCACTGCAGGCTCCAGACCACCCTCGGCCCAAATCGGCACTCAGTCACACCTGATTTTCTCAAAGCTAAGCATATATGCAGATACTGGCCCCACACACATACCTAATCAGCAACAACATATTCCGTCCTCCGAGCTGGATAGCTCCACTCAGAGGTCCAGAATCCCCACTGGCCCCAAGAACTGTGAACACCTCATTGATTATTTTCAGTTTAGATTAAAAGCATTAATTGCCTCCTCTCACCTGCTCTCCCTTCCCTCAGTCTATCACTATTAGTACAGATGCCAGCTGTCTTAAATGGTCCAGACTAAAGTCTTATAAATAATAGTTCTAATTAGAACCAAGAGGGTTTTACAGCTTGATTCCATGGAAGGACAAATACATTTAAATTGATGATGCTATATGAGAACTAGGTACAGAAAATCTGGTAAAGCAAACAAGGAGCTTCTCTGTTAGTGAATGATGCCAACCTGAGGAATCTACGATGTAACATCAAGAACTTTTCAAAGAACAAACATACAGCCATTTAGTGACAATTCGCAACAAACAACATTCTGAAAGGAAATTAATAAAACATGTCAAATACTGCCTCTAAAGGATGCTAGATTCAATTCAGAACCTTAGTGTTCCAATATGAGTTTTTACATGGTGCATAAATGTAACATCGATAACTTGTGTAATCTTTAAAGAAACTTACATCCACATCAGGAACCCTATGCAATTTAAAAAAGGTCCATGGATCTTTGCTGGATCTAAGGTGCTGACAAAATATTCCTGAAACTTGAACAGTTTACAGAAATATTCATTAACTCCAACAAGCCAAGTTTTAAAAGCAAATCACTGTGAAATTACAATTTGTCAAAACTCCAAGGAATCTTGGTAGAACCTAGACTCTATACATTTTAAAGTTCAAATATGAACTTTTAAACATTAAAAAGCAGTGTTGGGTCCAAGTCCACCTTCTCGAGTCCTATTTTTTAATCAATTGAGTTTAAGTGGGAGATGTTTATTGATATAGTGAACAAAATTATAAATGCAACACTAGTTTTTGCCCCCATTTTTCATGAGCTAAACTCAAATATCTAAGAATTTTTCTATGTACACGAGGCCCATTTCTCTCAAATATTGTTCACAAATCTGTCTAAATCTGTGTTAGTGAGCACTTCTTCTTTGCCGAGATAATCCATCCACCAGATGTGGCATACGCCAGATGTGGCATATCAAGATGCTGATTAGACCGTATGTGTGTGTGCCTTAGGCTGGCCACAAAAAAAGACCACTCTAAAATGTGCAGTTTTATCACACAGCACAATGCCACAAATGTCGCAAGTTTTGAGGGAGCGTGCAATTGGCATGCTGACTGCAGAAATGTCCACCAGAGCTGTTGCCCGTGAATTGAATGTTAATTTCTCTACCACAAGCCGTCTCCAAAGGCGCTTCAGAGAATTTGGCAGTACATGCAACCGGCCTCACAACCGCAGACCACTTGTAACCACACCAGCCCAGGACCTCCACATCCAGCATCTTCACCTCCAAGATCGTCTGAGACCAGCCACCCGGACACCTGCTGCAACAATCGGTTTGCATAACCAAAGAAGTTCTGCACAAACTGTCAGAAACCATCTCAGGGAAGCTCATCTGCATGCTCGTTGTCCTCGTCGGGGTCTCGACCTGACTGCAGTTCGTCGCCGTAGCCAACTTGAGTGGGCAAATGCTCACATTCGATGGCATCTGACATTTCGGAGAGGTGTTCTCTTCACGGATGAATCCTGGTTTTCACTGTACAGGGCAGATGGCAGACAGCGTGTTTTGGGTGAGTGGTTTGCTGATGGCAACGTTGTGGATCGAGTGGGCCATGGCGGCGGTGGGGTTATGGTATGGATAGGCATATGTTATGGACAACAAACACAGGTGCATTTTATTGATGGCATTTTGAATGGACAGAGATACCGTGACGAGATCCTGAGCCCCATTGTTGTGTCATTCATCCACGACCATCACCTATAATGCACGGCCCACATGTTGCAAGGATCTATTCATTTTTAGAAAAAAAAATCAAATTAACTTCAACCAGGCCAAGTTATAATATTATTGTTTTTGGCTCAATATACCTTTTAAAAAACGGATTAACAGAGAAAATAACTAAATCATTTTTATAGAACTTTTCTCTTAAAAAGGTCTTCAAATGAACAGTTTTTAGACAAAAACTTTAGAAAATTGTAATAATCTAAAGAACCATTTTCCATGTTAAAGGACCTTTTTGTGCAATGGAAAGTTTCCATGGATGTCAAAGGTTCTTAATGGAACCATCAATGCCAATAACTCAACCACAAACATGGTTCTTGATATGACAAGGAGGGAACAATAAACGTATCAAAACCCTTAACAAACAGCATTGTAAAATCACAGAAATTAATCAAACCCCCAAAATGTCTAACGGAAACACAGTCATTAATATTCAGGATGTTCATTCAGATTTCGTATTCAAGAGGCTGTAGTGATTGTATTTCGAATTAGAGAGGGTCAGTCTGTCTTTATTAGTGGGCATGCTTGGGTCACAGACATATGAATATCAAAGTACGAATTGTGTGCACGCTTTTCCCTCTACATCTCACTTGCTCTTTCATGCTTTGTACCTACCACTCTCTATCTGATCTCGATATGATATAGATATACCATTGACCAGCAAAATTGGATTGTATGCGTTCAGTAAAACAGCACAGAAAGAGTCCCGCAGGCAAACGTGCTGGGGTGGATGCGTAGGCATACATTCTCATTTCATTTAAACACACCGGCTCTCATAAAGGTGTGCCTTTAAACAAAGAGCCATGTGACTCACCCATGGCACCTGTGGATGCGTCTAAAAAAAGGCTGAAGATAAATTAAAACCATGCAAACCAGGCTGCAAATAATGAAGTCACATACTCAGCAATTTTAGTAATTCAGCAGTTTTAATATTATTTATTTATTATATAATAAACAAACAAACAAGTTATTTAATTCATATTACCCTTAAATAATAAAATAAAATGTAAAAAATTATACAAATTGTCAACTTTATGTAAAAACTTTAATTTAGATCGCCACAAAGTTTATTTTTATAAACTCTTTTCTAAAATGATAACTTTTTTTTTACTGGCTCACGTGAAGGTTTGCCTTTAACCAAGCAGCCGCGTGACTCACTCCTGGCACCTGTGGATGTGTCTAAAAAAGGCTGCAGATAAATCAAAAGCCTGCAAACCAGGCTGCAAATAATGAAGTCACATACTCAGCATTGCCATATGGGGCAAATAGGCTTTGGCAGTGAGGGGTCAATTCATCATCTTTAAATTCATCCAATGTGGTTTAACCCAAGACTCAGCTTCTCATCCAACCCGTCATTAAATCTGCTGCAAGTGCTGTGTAAAGCCAGTGTGAATTTGAAATAGACCCAGTTTACTTTTAGTACACAAGATTTAATGCAGTTATTTATGTGTTTTTCCCTCCAAACAATAATCAAAATAACTTGCTCTACCTCTAGAGTAACGTTCCCTTCTGAGTGACATCACTAAGAACTAGCATTACTCAAATCCACTCCTTTTTACAATTCAGTCAATTTCAATGGACAACATTAAGTCTTACCCAATGCACAGACAGACACACACACACACACACACACATACACAAAAGCTAATATTTACAGTAAAAAAGCCAGCTGTGGTTGTCAACTTTACAGTAAAAATACAGTAGCAGCTTTCAGGTTGTACAGATTGAACTTACAATTACGGTTTTAAAAAAGGAAATAATATTAATATATTAAAATTTGTAAAATACTGTTCACACAGTTTTTACACAAGCTGAGGTAAAAACTAATTTGCACAAAGTGCAGTGTCACACATGTATGACATAAAAATTTTATAAATACAAGACTTAACAAAAAACTAACTGAAAGAAAAATAAGTTGAAAGAGTTATTTTAATAAAAGTAAAATAAAATATAAAATAAAAATCTAATGTGAATAGTCACAGAGAATCCTGGGAAATAAATGTACGTTTCTTTCCACTGTAAATAATAAGATGACTAGTTCTTTTTCACTTCCAAAAAATAGATATAACAGTCTTTTGTTAAATTGAAATGTCCATTATGTCCATATGTCCATGTCCATTAGATCTATTACAGCTTTTCCATTGTATAGTGTAACCTACCATCATAACAGTTAGAGTTTATCCTGGTTATCATTTAATTGCTTTGCAGAAGCTAAATAGGTGTTTCGTGTTCACTGTTAAGACATACTGACAGTCGTTTCCATTCTGGAGTATTCTTACAAATCTAGT
This sequence comes from Gymnocypris eckloni scoliostomus, assembly GCA_027564155.1. Taxonomy (NCBI): domain Eukaryota; kingdom Metazoa; phylum Chordata; class Actinopteri; order Cypriniformes; family Cyprinidae; genus Gymnocypris; species Gymnocypris eckloni. The sequence goes on along the minus strand of CM050418.1, from coordinate 15,931,835 downwards.
AGATTAAGTCTGGAGCGGAGCACGTCAATTTCACTTGACAGTTAATATCAGATAAATGCAAAATGAGGCAGTTCCAACCAATTATTTTACAACATAACAAAAGCAATTATAATATATATATATGGCCTATTTTAACTGTAATAGAAAAATGTATTGCATTTTATTGTAAATGTTACTATAGATTACATTTTAGATGTCTAAATATAAAAAAATATTGATAGAAACTTTGATTTAATATGAAATTTGATAATAGCCTAATACAAAATGAATACATAATTTGATATACAAGAAGTCAAATCACAGATTGTTAACTTTTGTAGCATACGATCATCCAAATAGCTTCAAAAGCTGAAAAAAAAACATCAACTAAAAAACACAAAACTCTAATTTAGATTTCGTGTGGTTTTAATGCTTGGAGCTTGCAGATATTCCCGCTACCGCTGTGTGCTGTAATGAAGCAGGTGTGGTAGCTCCCTAATCACATTGATTTATCTCCGTTCTGTGGTAAAGAGCTTTCTGAAGCCCTTGCAGAGGGAGCTATTCTGTCTTTTATCAGTATTCCGGTGTAATCGGCGTCTGCTGTTAAAATGACAGCGAGTCAAAGCGGGGACCCCAGGCTTCGGCAGTCGCTGCGTATTTGTGAGGTTATAAATCAAACGATGGCGCTCTCCCCCGTCCCGTATCTCTCCCAGCACCCCCTCTCTGTCGTTTATATCCATCAGTACGTTTCATTTCCAACGACAAAACGACGCTCTGGTGAACGCATGCCAAGAAGAGACGATTCCCTAAATGGTTCGCTCTTTTATTATTAGAAAAACTGGAATGAAATATTGTACAAAAAGTAGACAAGGATAGGGTACCTCATTTTGCACTACTTCTTCAAGCCTGCTACAGCCAATTAAACAAAAACACAAATGCAGAGTTATTCAAATGGATGCAAATAACAATAATCTTCAGAAGAAAAAGCTAGAACACCATCTAAAGTCTATATAGAATACCTGTTTTTGTTTGTACGGTCCCCGTAAGGGTTTTATAAATGCTCTGAATCTGGTTTGGGATGCATTTTAAAACCTAACAATCTTCTGAAACTCTGATAGTGCCAGAGAAGATCTGATAAAGCCGCGTTATCTCCAGCTGAAGGATGCAACACTTCTCACCAAACCCCTGAGCACACAGATCAGCATGCAGGTGGCTTTCCAAAGGAATCCCTTCTCATCAATGGAGAGAATATTGATAAAATAAGATAAACAAATAAAAATCGCACGGGCTTGGATTCTTTAGCAGTTTTATACATAAATGATTGAATTCGGAGACTGCATTCTTACCTCTGTTGTGGGCTGTTCCGTTGACCACGTATTGCTGCGGAAAGGCAGTTTATTATCCCTTGCCAGCGCTGAGGACCGACGGAGAAACAGACTGAGCTGGAGCGTGCGCGAGAGAGAGAGAGAGAGAGAGAGAGAGAGAGAGAGAGAACTGGATCGGTGTAACCCGATTCCTCAACGAATGACTCTTCTGAACTGGTTCCTTTAGTCAGTCAAAGGCAACTAATGTAATTATTTGTCGGTTCTTTTTTCTAAATCTGACAACGCGGTCAAATTTAGTCCGATTACTAAACGCATAAATCGACTCCTGTGAATCAAATATAGCAGGCCTACCAGTGCATGTCCAGATCCCAGGCAAATGACTCTTGTGAGTTGGTTCTTTTGATGAATCACTTCAACATACAGCAGTTTAATTCACGCAATAAACAACTGTAACCAAAATCGCATACTCTCTGTCGGATTTTAAACAATTTGTAACCCTGGGTCATTCTAAACTGTTCGTTTATCACTGCTCATAATTTCCCGGGTTAAGAATTAAACATGTGTATTTAACATAGCATATAAGATTACTTTTCACACTGTAGGCTATAAAAATCCCAGGTTAACGTTCTTTGCACTGATTGGATGAACTAGGCTACAGAAACTCCAGGTTAACATTCTTTGTCACTGATTTCATGAACTATGCTACAGAAACGCCAGGTTAACATTCTTTGTCACTGATTGGATGAACTATGCTACAGAAACCCCAGGTTAACGTTCTTTGTCACTGATTGGATGAACTATGCTACAGAAACCCCAGGTTAACGTTCTTTGTCACTGATTGGATGAACTAGGCTACAGAAACCCCAGGTTAACTTTCTTTGCCACTGATTGGATGAACTAGGCTACAGAAACCCCAGGTTAACTTTATTTGCCACTGATTGGATGAACTAGGCTACAGAAACCCCAGGTTAACTTTATTTGTCACTGATTGGATGAACTAGGCTACAGAAACACCAGGTTAACGTTCTTTGCCACTGATTGGATGAACTATGCTACAGAAACGCCAGGTTAACGTTCTTTGTCACTGATTTCATGAACTATGCTACAGAAACCCCAGGTTAACGTTCTTTGTCACTGATTGGATGAACTAGGCTACAGAAACACCAGGTTAACATTCTTTGCCACTGATTGGATGAACTAGGCTACAGAAACCCCAGGTTAACTTTCTTTGCCACCGATTGGATGAACTAGGCTACAGAAACACCAGGTTAACGTTCTTTGTCGCTGATTGGATGAACTAGGCTACAGAAACCCCAGGTTAACGTTCTTTGCCACTGATTGGATGAACTAGGCTACAGAAACACCAGGTTAACATTCTTTGTCGCTGATTGGATGAACTAGGCTACAGAAACACCAGGTTAATGTTCTTTGTCGCTGATTTCATGAACTAGGCTACAGAAACCCCAGGTTAACGTTCTTTGCCACTGATTGGATGAACTAGGCTACAGAAACCCCAGGTTAACGTTCTTTGCCACTGATTGGATTAACTAGAAAAAAGCACGTGATCCCTTTACATAAAGGCTCTAGCATTACTATTAGGCTACAAAGTATTTCCTGAATCTAATTTTTAGGACTAAAAAGGTAAGAACAAAACAAAATCATCTTCACTCCAATTCATGTTTTTTCCATCACCATTTGATACTTTTCCACTCAAAAGCTGAAACGGTTGTTAAACAGGGGCACCAAGATAACCAGAGGCCTCTGACTACAGCTCTCTCTCATTATATCTATAATTATTATTTATTGTAACTATTACCCCTTCACAAATTAAGCACCCTAATAATTAGTCAACCTAATGCTGTTCTAAAGCCATATTAAAAGCTAGACAAAACCTCGCCGTTTTGAGTGGTGAGCTTTCCATAAGACAAATACATACTGGTGCAGTATATTTTGCGAATATCAGACGGGGCCCCTGAAACCCGGGGCCCTAAGTGGCCGCTTACCTCACCTATTGGCTAAGTCCACCCCTGTGTATGACGTAACAGAAAGTTGTCTGGTCAAGTTCCTTTCACACAGCAGTGTTGTGTTTCTTTTTAATCTGCACGTTAACAAAGACACTCGTGCTGGGCATATTTACTAGTGCATGCATTGTACATTCCGCTTACAGTGTAGCCTATTAGTGGAACACGTGGAACATAACTATACAAACTGGGTGGGGGGAACCTAAACTGAACCCTTCACTGTATAGGCTACTACAAGCAGGGAGTCGCTGAAAATGAGTGTGTAAGTGTGTAAGCAGCACTCTTACATGCACTCACTGAGAAGTCTTGTTCTTGCCCCGGCTGACATTTCTGAGCCTTATTCATCCTGCTATTTGTTATCTCTGTGTTTGACCCCGGACTGCCCGACCTTGGAACTCTGAACCCGTGCCTGTGACCCCGACTTCTGCCTGGTATTGTTTACGTCTCTGCCCTGCCTCTGATATTCCTGTTTTTGCCCGCTGACCTTTGCCTGTTTGATTCTGTCTATTAAACATCTTACTGCACTTGGATCCACACGCCTTTGACCAGTCATTACAGAAGACTTCGCCAAAAATGAATCCAGCAGTAAGAATGATGTTACTCCGCCAAGGTACAAGGTCCATTGAGGAATATGTTGCAGACTTTCTGGAACTGGCACCCCTGACTCAGCTCGATGAAATATGCCTGATGATATTTTTTCGAGGGGGTTTATCTGAACCACTCAGTTCGATCATGCCGCTGCATGAGGCCACCTGGACGCTGGAAGAGTATAGTGACCTAGCCTTAAAGCTGAGTGGCTCTCCTTTCACCGTGGGAGTTGTGGAGGAGGAGAACCGTTCCCCCAAAGGAACCTCCACTGCCGAAACTTGTCACAAAATGGCCGCCGATCCTGAGCCTCATAACAGTCCTGCCAAGCCAGAATCTGCTTTCATCATGCCTGCCAAGCCAGAATCTGCTCTCATCATGCCTGCCAAGCCAGAATCTGCTCTCGCCAGGCCTGCCAAGCCGGAGTCCCTGGCCAGGATGGCTACCACGCCTGCGGATGCACCTCTTTGGCCAGGACTGATTACTAGTGTGTTGGACCCACCACTGGTGTCGGTGCGAGCAGCTGGCATCCCCAGGTCCGCTCCGTCCCAGGAGCTCGCAGAGTCCGCTCCAGAGCCCGCTCCGTCCCAGGAGCTCGCAGAGTCCGCTCCAGAGCCCGCTCCGTCCCAGGAGCTCGCAGAGTCCGCTCCCCAGCCGGTCCCGCCCAGCTCTCCTTCGTCTCCGCTGGTCCCGCCCAGCTCTCCTTCGTCTCCGCTGGTCCCGCCCAGCTCGCCTTCTCCGTGGGTTCTGTCCAGTTTAGCGCTTTCCGAGCGCCCCCGAGACCCAGCACCTCCAGAATGCCCCTTGACGTTCGCGCCTCCAGAGTGCCCCCTTGAGGTAGTGGAGTTCACCAAGAACTTTCTGAGAGCCCCGCCATTGCCACTGAGACCGGCCCATGGAGTCCCCTGATTCATCTTGGCTGCCGAGGCCCTGGATCTACCATGGCCACCTAAACTCCCCTGCCTCGGTCCTTGAGACTATATGTGCTCTCTCTGCCTCTTGTGTCTCAGTTTCCTCTAGGTCCCAGTCGCCAGGGGTCTCGTCTGCTCCGCCCTGGTGGGCACCTGTCTCGTCTGCTCCGCCCTGGAGGGCACCTGTCTCGTCTGCTCCGCCCTGGGCGCCTGTCTCTGGAGCGCCTGTCTCGTCTGCTCCGCCCTGGTGGGTGCCTGTCTCGTCTGCTCCATCCTGGAGGCGCCTGTCTCGTCTGCTCCGCCCTGGTGGCGCCTGTCTCGTCTGCTCCGCCCTGGTGGGCGCCTGTCTCGTCTGCTCCGCCCTGGTGGGCGCCTGTCTGGTCTGCTCCGCCCTGGTGGCGCCTGTCTCCTCCGCCCTGGTGGGCGCCTGTCCTGCTCCGCCCTGGTGGGCGTCTGTCTCGTCTGCTCCGCCCTGGTGGGCATCTGTCTCGTCTGCTCCGCCCTGGTGGGCGTCTGACCTGCCAGAGTCACCTCACGTCTCCGCTGACCTGCCAGATTCACCTCACGTCTCCGCTGACCTGCCAGAGTCACCTCACCTCTATATATGCTTTATAAAGACAAATGCTCGCCTGTTCTGCGATGCACGTCCCAGACATCATGTAATACGTAATGACGTTGAAAATGTCACGATTGATATAAGGTCCATCTCATCTTCTCCTCCAAGTTCAAAATCATCCGACATCATTGATTTAACTTATAAACTCGTTGAGTTGTAACTCTCTTTTTTTATAAACGGCGTTTGACTTGTTATTTGCATGTTCAACTTGTGAACACTGACTCTGTACTTCCGCCTACATCAAGCATGTAGCACCTTTTCAATAATTTTGACCTTCAAAGTCTGGGAGTCCATTGAGTTTATTACATAGCTTATATAATTTGTGTTTTTTTTAGAAAATATCGTTTATAGCCCACTGAAACTATAATTTTGACCTTCAATCGTTTGGAGTCCATTGAAGTTTATTACATAGAGATAATTTGTCGAATGTTTTCATCAAAAATCTTAATTTATTTTCGACTGAAGAAAGAAATACTTAAACATCTTGGATGACATGCGGTTGAGTAAATTATAAGGACATTTTTATTTGAACGTGAACTAATCCTTTAAGTGCTGTGTTAGAAGTGAATGAATTGATTCAGCATTTCGACACCTCCGTGATCTCGTGAATTAGCGAATTTTACTTTACCAATATTTTTTAATCGGCTGTTAAAGTTTATATGGGAATATTACTTGACACGCTGATCCTTTAACAATGCATTGGCGCAAAATCGCACACCTTTTGGACAACTGCCAAAATCAACTGCCACAAATACTGCTTAAAATACTGATTTTGTGCACTTTATTTACTGTACTAATATTTTTAATTGGCCTTTGAATTTAGTTTTATTGCATAAAAAAAAAAAAAGCTTTGCCTTGCGAAAGCACTAACAGAGCCCATTGATCTAATGGCATTGAGGAGCGCTCCAAATACAACCATGCAACAATCAGGCAGCAATTGACAGCGCTCTGATCCAATCCAGTCCAGTGGGGGCGGCAGTCATATTTCAGGGTGGCTGTGCCACTCTTTATCACAACCCTGATAAAATGTATTGCCAGTACGTGCGCTCATTGGCACCCCTTCAGCTGGTGGTGCCCTGGGGACCGCCTAGCTCACCTATGCTTAGAAACGGTACTGAATACTGGCCCTGCAACTCCAAATAAACCCACAAAGGAGTTGTGTTGTAAGGCTCCTGAGACATTAGTGTAACTATAGTTACTTACTGTTCACATGACAACCTGTAAGTCTTTTAAAATATACACAATGACCTGTTGCAATAATAAGCCTAATAATTTAGGCCTAAGTTAATTAATAAAATGGCAATTTCTTTCCAATTATTTTATTTATTATATAGTTCAAATTATAGGTCAAATTTTTTAGTTGGATTTATTCTACCTCAAAAGACCGCAAAAATTGAAATTTATTATAAACCATTACATTTACATTTCTGATTTATTGATCTCACATGTGGCAAGAACCGACTGCTAATAATGTATTATTTCTAATTACTAAACAAATCTTAAATGGAATCTTTAAGAAATCGGAATCCAAGAACCATCAAATTCCCTACAATTCAAATCTCCAGTTACATACATCTATTTGATACAGTGAGAATGGATTAATAAACATACCGAATAAAAGCACAGATGGTGCACAGGATCATAAGAATCCATTTCAGATAATGATGAAAATATATTTACAACACGTTATTATTGGATTTACTGCAACGGCTTCTTGACCGTAACATCTAAAGTAGAGATGCACGAGACGCTCATGTCTTAATGCGCATAAATGCATTTTTCATACAGCTTCGGGTTTTGGCCGTTGTTATTTCCATTGACCACCAAGCACATCTGTTTTCTCACTCTGAGCACGTAGCTCGCCTCTGTCAGCGTGTGTCTCTGCCCGCGCGAGCGAGCGCGCTCCCACACCAGCAGGCAGGAACCTTTGACGTCATAGAGAGGCACTCCGCCAGAGCGCGGGCAGCTGTTAAATCAATCTTTCACGTGAATGACTGTCCCGCTCCCCCTCTGGCATCCTGAAACATCCTCAGAGAGATTTCAGTCACCGAATTTAGGTGAATGATGGTGTGAGAGGCTCATTCACAAAAAATAATATCGCCTAGTGTTTCCCTACACTGGACCTGTGTGTGATTTTCCCATTTATGACCAGTTAGAATTTTTTAGTCGCCCTGAGAAGTGAACTATACAGGATAACCAACCATCTTAAGTGGCAGTACAAATAATGGGGAGTGCATATTCAGTCAGAAAGGCACAGTAAACATCATAGAAAGTCTATACATCATAACTATTACAAGAACATTCTATAGGACTTCCAAGACACCATAAATGTCATATTTACAAATTCAAGAAAACATCAAACATACTGTAACAAATTTTCATTTGTTGTTACTTTAGTGACTTCTTGTCCTTTTACTCTGGATGGGAAAGTAGGAAAATAGTACAGGACCTACCTTCAAACACATTTGCTCACAGATGGCAGAGGAGCTTTGACATATCTGGCTTGATGGATTTACACACTTTCTGCAGGATCAATGCTACTGATGCAGGGTCTCACAGGATAGCTTCTTTAACAATAGAAGCTCCCTCAAGATCAGCAATATAAGCTATTAGGAGAATGATGTGCAGCTGTAGGAACCAGAACTGAGCTTTTGCGTCACTGCAACTTGTGTTAGATTTGAGATTGTGTTGGAGATTGAGTTTAAAGGATAGTTCACCTGAAAAAATGAAAATTCGGTCATCATTGCTTGCCCTCATGTCAATTCAAATCTGTACTGAACACAAAAGGAGATATTCTGAAGTATAAAATATCTGGGTGCCATTAATGTATAGAACATACAAGTTTGGAACGAAATGACGGTGAATAGTAATCACTGAATTTTTTTTATTTTTATTATCTCTATTAAAAGGTCAAAAGGTGTATTTAAAGGGTAATAAAACCATTCTAGACAGCAGGATTGAGAAAGTGTAACGAGAACCTCTCGTTCATTCAAAATATCTATTCAACTTATATTCATTTCAGCACTATGGACAGCTCAACAGAAGTAATGCTTAAGGACATGTATTGATTGACCAAGAGAGTTAAATACACATGGGCTCCGCATCTCTAAGGACATCAAGAAAACCACAAAATACCATTCTGAAAGCATCTTGGTTTATTGGCTTTAGATCTGACAATCCCACCCAAACCAACTCCAGTCTCTTCATTAAAAAACATATACCAGCATTTACTTCAACAGAACTGTCAAAATGACTTCCAGTTACAGCTTACTTAAACTACTAAATATACTCCTCATACTAAACCTAACCAATCTTGAGGTCTATGAGCTTGTTTTACTTCAACTTGCCTCTATCTGCAGCCTTTTCAACCAGTCTGACAAGACTATTCATGCAAAATACTTTTAAGCTGTTACTGCATGTTTTTTTTCTGTTATAGAGATCCCTGTCAGCCTTGATATTGTTATTTTTTTTACCATGTTAATCCCTGTACCGATCTCCTCAGTTATTGCCTCTAGTCCACACAATAGGGCCAAGCACAAACAAAAATCCCTTCTTTAAGACAAACAACCCCTCTTTTAAGGCCGATAGTGTGGAGGAAGGAGAGTCCCATCCATAAACGTCATAGCATCGACCCCAGTTTAAGTCGATCCGGGTTAGGCGAGCCGCACCTTGCCCCATGGCTCAACAGTCATTTATCAAAATGGCACCACTAGTATGCAGGGAAGAAACTTGTTGATGGTAAAACCCCACTGCTTCTTGGTAGGAACATGTTTAGATACTTAATTATAATAAATATTGTATAACCTGTCAGATCTTAAGAGTTGTAGATAATTGGACTGTAAATTTTGGTGGGTCCTTCCGAGGGGTTCTCCACCTGCCAAACAACTGCCATTGAGATGAAAGGATAGCTTTCTCTGTCACTTACTTAGGCACAATTGTTGGCTCACAAAATTTTAACTTAAACCATCTCCCTCCCTTTTCATTTCTAGTCTAGAAACTAATACTTCTTTCTATAAGCAATTAAGATATTTGAGGAGGGCATGTTAAGTATATTTCACATGATACGCAATGCTATTTAAGAAATCAAAAACACATCAAAAGCCCAATTTGGATCCTCAGGTGTGATTAGAACTGGCAAGAGAGATATTTAACAGTTATGTTAATTCTCTGCAATAAACCACTTTGTACACACTGAAGCATCAAATCCATGCGTTTGTCTTCCGTGAATCATGCACCATGGCAACAAGAGTCTAAATTAAGAATATTGGACATTTCTGTTTCCTCCTAATTGTTTTTTTTCGTTAATAAACCCCTGGTCTTCGTTTTGAATCTCCCCAGGGCTTGATATATTGGCTGCAGTTGTGCTATTACTGCACAATGTAATGGCCCAGGATCTATTTTTATCCCTCCATCAGGGATCCGTTCGAACCTGATTATCTAAAGACGCATGGTCAGTCATTGATACAATTTATCTACCACTTAAAACTCAGCCTCTGCCTTTGCTCTCTCACAGAGGGCAGCAGGCTCTCATTGGGGCAATGAGAATGTTTAAAGCCTTTGGTGACCTTTGCAGACATGGTCATGCTGCTCAGCATGAGTGACAAATGAAGTGTCAGCATGAAGGAAAAGATAGAGTCATTTAAAGGAATGGATGTTCTTCTTGTCAAGATATGAATGACGGCTGGGGTGGAACAGGTGGGCATTGCAACTCTTTCAGATCGCTTCAGGAAACGAAGGCCTTTACACTTAATTTAAAAAATATACATTTAATTAAATAACCTCCTACTTTGACCTAATCGAGTAGCATGTATGTTACTAATTTACCAGTAGTAAATTAGTAACATACATGCAGACATAAATTAAAACAAGTATCATCACATTTCATTGTATAGTCTATATTTTAATAATTGTCAATTGTAGTAGTCTAAAAATACAGTTAACAGAATTCATACTATTCAGACTATTTATAAAACCTACACAAACCTAGAAGCTTGCATAGACTAAATACACTGATAAAACCCAAATAACCAAAGCAATACAACATTTGCAGGAATATTTTTCCATTTTAAATGTCCTAATTTACATAATGAGCGAGAAACACAGGCGGTGTGCATTGCACCCTTTCCTTTGTTTCTCTCTCCCGTTCTCTATAACACACACCCTCACGCTCACACGGAAATGCTTGCAGCCTCAAAAATATACCCACATAATGGAGGTCTGAAGTCAGGCTCTGTTCTGAGCTTGATCTGTTTACCATTTAACCATTTGTTTGCATAAAAAGACTGCTATAAAGTGTTGAGAATAAGGGCAGGCAGAGAGGAGACAGGCCAGATATTATTTAAGCTTTGTCTAAATGACTGATAGGACTTAAGAGAAAATAACAGCCTTGGAGATTTCTTTATGTGTCTAGCGCTCCGTATTAAGGAGGATTCCACTTATGGATCCAATTAGATATTGGCAGCAAACAAACAGATGCACCAAAATGGACATGTATGTTTGTGAAGACACTTATGCTGCAGCAATTTGCATATCTACAGACAAGACCTTCCATTTTCAAAGTGATGGTGAGATGCTTGTGCCCCCTTAGATTTCTGAGTCAAGTTGATCCAATAAAATCTTATCTTTTAGTTCCATCAAATTGGGATTTCAAACCCGGTTTTCTTGCATACTAACTGAATACAATATGACTACACAAATAGGTCTTACACAAATAATTAATAAAGGGATTTCGGTTTTGGTCATATGTTATCTCATCTAGGTCACCAAATGAGCAAATCCGCCAACTAATAATGTTTCTTCAGAAGTGCACATTAAGGGTCTTGAGAACTTATAAAAATTACTTTACGATCCTAGTGGACTCAACAAACCTATGCACCTTACCTCCCAGAAGTCTGAATTTGAGATTAGCTAGACACTTGATAAAGTCATGATGCAAAAACACTCGAATAATACTGTTCCCAGATGCACCAGCTTACAATAATAATGAGTATCAGGGGATAAATACACACCGACCGTACTAAAAAACATCCACCCTGATGTATGAGGACATTAGTTTGACATTGTGTTAAAGTGTTATGGCATGCGTGGCTCTCAAATAAAAAATAAAACTGCAGAGGAGAAGCATTGTCCTTCAGGGAAAAAGTTTTACCTACAAAATACACTGTTAAAGTCTGTGAACTCACAGTTCTTATTGAAGTTACAGTCCCTCCAGTGTTCTAAGTCTTACACACACTGACAATGTCACCACTAGTAATCAAAGACTCCGAGAGCTCCATTTGAAGGATTATGGTCTTGTAATTTTCACACTCGCTCAGTGCCACTGGACAAGCCACTGAACAGGGTATATTGGCTATTGAGCTGTGAGCAGGTAAAGGGACTTTGGCTCTGAAAATTGCTATTTGCCTCCATCCTCCGAGACCAAATGGGGATTAATTGAGTCTAATTAAAGCTCATCTCCACTTTAACCACTAATGTGGTCAATATCTATCCAGCGAGGGACTGTCCTCAATTATCCCGGCTTCACAATTATCATCCTCATTACAGCAGTGTCATTTTATGCCAGCATTT